>CAUJNA010000062.1:0-47500 GCA_963377175.1 Effrenium voratum
GTGAGTACTGGAATGACGAGAGGTTGAAGAAGCAGATCAAGCTCGGAGAATCGCATGAATTTGACGGGTGTAGGTCGGCTTGAAGCAAAGGTATGCCAAGAAACCCCTGCCGATTCGGAAACCCTGGCGTGTCATTTCTTGGAACTTTGACCTGGGGGAATCCCTTTCTAAGAAGTGCAATGGTAACCATAGTCATGGACCTTGCGCTGGTAGGGAAACCAAGGATACCCAACTGTACACTTCACTAATTGTCAATGATATTCTGCGACGTTTTGCTGCTCGAGCCAAATGTTCGCGACATCATGGAGGGAACCTGGCTTCGCCTTGCATATTCAAAGGTTTCGCCGAGAAGAAGAAGAAACTGCAAGGTGAGAGATCTTCTACCTCCACATCGCCGTCTACCCTTCGTACACACTGCAGCTTCATTTCTGCTACAAGACCATATCACTCCCGGACTACCTGTTGGAGGGTGGTGGTCGTGCACCCCACCTGGATCAGGGAACTCTGGTGTGATTGGATCATTTCTGCAGTGATACTTTTGCATATTCCTTTGTCTACGACTTTGCTGGATCGCGGAGCTGTACATCTTCAAGATGGGGGATGACCATCAACTTGGAAGAGTACTTATTCGTTTCTCCATCGAAGGCTAGACACGGGGCTTTCTATTGTGCATCACTGGTTGAGAAGTATGTGGCGGGGCTGCGAGTAGGTAGACCCCTCCCAAGGATCGACGAAGACTGCTCGGAGGTGATTGCAGCGAGATGGATTGCAGAAGCTGGCGTGCCTGCGTTGTACGCCACATCTGCGTACTTCTCCATGAAGACCACAAAAGTTTTGAAGGGCAGTGGACACAGTGTCGTGGTGCAGCGACTTTGTGAGGGTCATCATGAACCATCTCTCCCAGCAGAAATGCTTGATGAAGTGGAGTGATTTCTGCGGAAAAGGGAGAAGATTGACGCAGACGCTCGCCTCTGAGAATTCGATGAAGGAGAAGGCTGCACCCATCCTCAAGCATTTCATCGACCGCGAGATCGTGAAGGTCATCATCAACATATGGGAGTTGATGACCGCGCGCTCACGAAGGACATCGACGGGCAGCCTGGTACCAACGTTGTCAGGGAGGACCAGACCGTCGGTGATGTACACCAGTACTTCCACGAGCGCCATGGCCCGGCACGAATGCGTGCGGAAAGCACGTCAATGACACTCTGGCTGGAGAAGAGCGAGAAGAGGTTTACCACTTTTCGGGATGCGTATTGGGTTCAGGCCTATTGTACTCCGAAAGCGAGGGTATGCACCGTGGTAAATGGCGTCCTGGAAAGTCTGAAGGAACCATGAGTGCGTGCGTGCAGAGGCACCAAGAACTGCTCACCCTCTCCGCCAAGTACGTGGCGTTCGCGGCCAGACGCGAACCCCGATGCACGACCACGAACATCTTGGAATTGACGATCACTGGGAAAATCAATTACATGCAAGGCTCAGGGAGATCTTCGGGGGGAGATGACTATTGTCAAGGAAGTTGACGCCCAGCTCAACGACCTCAACAAGGCCTTCCCTGTCATGGCAAAAGCGTGGGAATCGAAGCCCCCGGCCATCAATATGTACGCCATATCTGTTGCACCGCGTGGCGAAGATCGTGCCAAGGAAACCACGAATCGCCTATTGTGGGAATCATTCATCGTGATTCAGGACAACCAAACCGCGGATACCCAGCAACAGCGGGCCAACTTGCTGTACTCCAAGGATGGTACCAAGAAATTCATCGACATCTTCGACGAGAATTTCGGCGAAGAGGAGATCACACCGGCATGGTGGAGGATTTCAGGGAAAGCACACGTTGCCCCAAAGTCCAAGGCGATGCCGAAATCTAGCGCTGGTAGCGAGCAGCAGGGTGTTCCACCAAGCGCGAGCTCCAGCAGTGACACCACTGGTCGTGCACCGTGGTGGGCTTCATATCAGCCGACGGGGAAAGAACGTGATGATGGATCGGTAGTCAACCATACCATCCAAGCGATCCTGGAAATTTCCGCCAAAGGGGAAGACGACCGACGGGCCATGCCAGAAAGGTATGACGCGAATGAATCGTTCACCATCATCGAAAAACGCATTGCATTCGGCAACCTCAACATTGGGGTTAGCTTTGTCGCGCACAGGAAATCCGGAGTCATCATGCCCACTACGAAGTTTGGACCAGAGGTCAAAGCGGGGAAGAGAGCATCCGATTGGGAACGGTATTTGCGGCATTTGGTGACAACATGGCTCATTTTCGACGAGAGCTGCACAAAGACAGGATGTCTTTACTCGACAAAGCTACCCGGAGCAACCGCGTTGAAGGCTCTCATTGACGGTCATGACAATCCCGACACAGCCAATGCTGGAATTTCGAAAATCATCAAGAGGTACAATGATGAGGGGGGTACTGAACTCACCGTCGCGATGTCGCGACGTCAACCAAGTCCTACGTGATCCTTGATTGGCCATTGAGGCAGAAAACTGGGAAGCGCATCAGGACGTTCCAATCCCACATGCATGACAATGGTTGGGACAATGTCACCAAGATGTCATACTACGCGTCCGACGATATGAGAAATGGTACAACAACCCCACTTGTTGCTCGTATCAGAGGACTGATCGTCGAGATGATCATGGATGTGCTTGCGCTTGACGCACAGACAGTTACCGACCTGGAGTATGCATGTGAGGGCGTGTCCCCACTGCAGTTCAATGTGCCTCAGGGCGTAACAGGCGGTAATGTCCGCTATCACTACAAGCCGGACTTGACTGCTCACTTCAACAAGCAGAAGATGTATCATGAAGAGCAGCGGAGAGAAGGCAAGGCGATTGGCAGGTAGGGCAGCGATGACATGCGGTCGAAGCGGTATCACCTCGAGGACGTTGCAGATGTACTTTGTACACAATGTCAAGCAGAGGGAGCTCAATCCACGGCCGACCGCTTGTACAATGCGAATACATGCATCAATTGCCACGCCAATGGTGTACAAGGGAGCTGACCGCCCCAACATCATGAAAAGATTCTTTGCTGAACGCAGCCTGGTGCTCGGTGACATGAACGAGCTTGAGAGCAAATTTGACGGGGACATGGGGGCATTACGCTCGATCAAGACGCCTTTGCTGATTACTTGCGCAGTAGCAACGGAAAGCAACTGTGGGTCGACAAGCTATCGTACATTGTCACTCATTTGGATGGGACAAAAGAGAGAAAGACCAAATTCCGTGTATGTCGCGACTACGGAAACGCTGTATACGCTTCCTGGATGCGTTGGTTCCTCGGTCAAGAGCAGGCATACCGTGTTTTCTCCACCGACAATGAAGAGAAGTTGGGAGATGGATTGGAAACCGTCCTCGGATTCTTTGACGTCATATCCTACTTCGGACAGGAATTGCCAAAGTGGGGGAACGTTTGCCAATACCGACCAATGCTGGAAGCCACATTCCTGAAGTTCGTCAGGGAGAACATGACCTCTCACATGACGGGCCTCAACAGGAAAAGAAATGGCACCGTGAAGTACATGGAGGTACCCAACAAGAATGTCAGGGGCATCATGGACAGGCTGGCGTACACGAACCCATTCATCGATCTCGGAAGCCAGTCCCACAGGCCAGAAAAGGAAGGCAGGCGAGTCCGATCATGAGGACGAGGCTGATCGTGGTCGTGAACCCGATCATGCCGAAGAGCCTGAAGCCAAACAATCAAGAGTCGAGGACGTCGCCACGAGACGAGCAGAGCTGTTGCAGATGTTTCAGAATGATTGCGATCGCGCAGGCGAACTCAATGTTTGCATCATGTGCGGAAAAGAATCCCATGAGGGGACATGCAAGGATATCCCAAGAGCAACGGTGTCTGACTTGGCACGTGGAAAGATACAGATGCTGTTTCTTCCGGAAGGACATCCTTCATCCGATGAAGACCGACATGGAAGGTCCCGACGGAGAAGAAGACGAGCCGATGTCCAGCGAACCTCAAGAGAAATCACATCCGCCGGAAATGGAGGAGCCGGAATTTTATCCAAGGGAGGAGTTCAACAAGTACAACTACGCTGTGAATCTCCCCGAGATGGCCGACATGGCAGAAGGAGGAGAGCTCCACGTTGGTCAGGTTGACCTACACACGAATCCCAACATGCTCGATTCGTTTGGTGGAGCAAACCCCTCTGTGATTCCTCAACCCGGTGATGAGGCAGTATGCGAAGGTGTGCATGGGTTCTCGTGTATGACCGACACTCTGCCGAAGGGAGTACACTTGGAAGTCATGAACATGCAGAGCAGAGACACAAGTTTTCCCTATTGGCCGTACAAAAGTTTGCACGGCATTTGGATCCCACATCCACCAGGGCGACTTATTCCACACATCAAAAGCGCTGGCGAAGGTCCTACGCCACCAAATCGGCCAAACGAGGGGAACCCTATTCCTTGCAACGGTGGAGGATGGGTGAACATCGACCGCATCCTGGACCGCGAGGACGCGTTCCCGCAGAATCGGTACAAAAAGAGCGACAGATTCCAAATCATCGCCGAGTGCATCAGATCAGAGGATCGCAGAGCACGGAAACCGAGACTGCAGATTCTTGCTGCGAGATTCGACCAGGAAATCGGCATTGGCTCGATGACGGGTCTCATAGCGGCTGGATGGACAAAAGACAACGGTGGCAACCATGGTGCATTCGAGCATCATCAGGACATTCGGACTTCGGATTCGATCGTCCTGCTGAACTTTGCAACATATTGTTCCCGAATATGTCCCATCGCTTGGGCGGAGCATTCCACGTGACAAAGCCATCAGCCCTGGAAGGCATCATCTTGCGAGGCATTGTTCCAGGCGGCAACGACAGTGCGCGAAGGTTGGCGGCACACTTCGGAGTATTTGCACCTTGGGACGGCGAGAACATCTCGACCAAGACTGCGATGCACGACGTCAAAGAGGGGGACGACCTCATCGCTATCTACGTGCCAACGAGGAAATTGTCCGTGTACCAGTCAGGGGTCACATCGGGAGGGACGATCGTCGCCTTCGAGACCATTCCCTTCAAAGAGATCAGGGCGATCTGGAGCTTCAAGTCCGTGAAGAAAGGACCTGTCAAAGAGGTTAAGCAGATCTACTCTCGCGTCGTCGAGAGCGAGATCTGTCCAGGACTCAAGGATGCTGCGGGCGTGACCCCAGCGGACTTTCTTGAAAACCTCAACAGCTTCATGGACGATGAAGACTCTGCGGATGCTGAGATCCTGAACAAGATGGTTGTCACGGCGTGCATCAACATCGAAGTGCCCGATCTTTTGAACAACTCGTTGATTGACATCAGGGATTTGCTCAGCAGATTCATTGTCTACCGCAAGGACGACCCATCAAATATTTCCAACAGAGTATGGCCAGCGTGCGCTGTCATCATTTGAAGGGGGGTTTTGCTATTGCACGGCATGTAACTGTGAGCTCATTTCCACCGGCAAGTTCGTGATCCATGTGGATGAGGACGAGCCCAAAGCATCCGACACCACAAAGGTGACGGAGGAAGTGAAGCAAGCTCAGCGAGAAGCAAAGGAGGATGCTGAGCGCATCGTCGCCGAGGAAGAATGAACCGACACCAATGAGATGAGCGAGGGACGACCCTCAGACAGATCGTACCTCCCATCAGACATCGGGACGGATATCGACGATGATGATGTGGGAGTCTGTCCGGACAATCCCGAGGAGGATGCGGACGCAATTCACTTCCTGCAAGTCAAGGCCATTTGCGTCGACGAGCCTGGCGAGGCGTCATACCTCTCCGGCCGGCTTGATTGGCGTCATACTTTTCAAGGTGTGGAAGGTATTCGCCAACAACGAGGCAGACTTGGTCAAGGAAGCTGGCAAAGCTGGCGGAATCTATTGTCCCTACATTGCAATCAATGGGAGGGACGACTGGATTTTCACCGAAGTCGACGAGCAGAACATTCCTGTTCCGCCCACCTACGACGAAGTCGTTGCCGCTCCCAAATTTAGGAATGTAAGGTTCCAAAGTGCGAACCACAGGGATGAAGAGACGTTTTCTTGGTCCCTGAAGCTGAGAGGGCTGTACATGATGTATCGGATCTGGACCGCCTGCTATACCCTTGGTATCAGGGCAGAGCAGTTCAGAGGCATCAATCACCAGAAGGACATCGCCTTTGTACGTGATACGATTTTCCGATGCATTGCCCTTGGCCTCAATTGCGACTACATGCCCTTCTACCGAACAGATGTGCTCATTGGACGCAAGCACTTGAAAGTTGATCTTGCTGCCATAATTTGCGTTCAAGGCGTCAAAGAGGTTGATACGCCTCTTATCCAATGGTGCTATCATCGCAATACACATCTGCCCTCGCGCTATATCGAGAAGATCAATCGGACCGAGGAGACACCACATTCTCTGCTAGAAAGGTTCCGGTGGAGGGCGAGTAGAAAGGCCATCACGGCGTCATCGCACTGGTGATCAAGCATTTCCGATACGATCTCTACTATGTGCAGGATCAACTGGAGATCGCATTTTCTTCACAATGGGATCGTGGTACTCATCGTGCATGGTACCATGATCAACCCAAAAGTATTTGCATGAGACTTGCATTTGTCACCACAGAACATTTTCAGGTTTCCGTACAGTATCGTCATCGGCAACTACTATTCTGGAGATGCCAGGTATTTGGTGGTCAATGATTACTCGATGCTACAAATCATTATTGGTTACAAATTGGTGGTGGACTATGGTCGTCATGGATGTCGTTTTCTGCAGACTGTTCTGGATCTGTGCCATTACCTGATAGATCGTTTGCCGCGTGTGCATCAACGCACATGAGGTCCGGTATGCGACCTGTAGCATTCTTGTTTCCTGTTAAATACACAGAATCTGGTCAAACTCGTGCAGAGACGTTTCGCAGAATTGAATGAGAAAAGCCGCGCGTCCATGCATGTCGGCATGTGTTTGTGGATGGTTCCTGACCCCGGGATGAACCCGAGCCCAGGATGGGGGATGCTAAGACTCTCCGGGCCACAGGCCAAAATCCGAAGGGCAGGTTTTGAGGGTCACCCTGTTCTCTTCCCCTCCTTTAAGGTTCCTTGAACCTTTGCGGGGATGTTGTTGTGTGAACAGCCGACTCATGCATATGGGTGCTTTGGCTCAAGTTCTTAATAAGTGGTTCAAGACAAATATCCAACAGAAAGCTGTAAAGAGGCAAAAGGACCGTGCTCCGCTGTCGCAGTTAGTTGTGAGACAACGCAGTCCATATTATCCTTACAACCCCTATTTGCAACGACCCCTACTATACGACTCCATTGTCCCAACTGCCTTGTCATCGACTACGTGGGCCTCCTGGCAATATTATATGTACTATTAGTTGGAAGTCAATGCAAGAGATCTCCCTCCCATCTTTCTTTCAACCACGCGAAAGGCCGGTCCCCAAATTCACCGCAGACCCGAGGGATGAGCTTTGTTAATTAATAAGAACAATTGTAGATTACGAAGCCTGGAGCTTGAATTGCGCCTACTTGGGATGGGGTGGCTGAGATGGGGTGGCTGAGATGTTTCACCTTTTGGAATGGCCAAACAAGAATCTACTTGTTTCCGTTTTTCGCAGGGTGTTAACAAATTGCTGCAAGCATGCTTATGCAATACGTGAGGCGCATTGAGCTCGAGCGCAGGCGTGTCCAATTCAATCATGGCGTGCGTTCGCTTGCTAGATGGCACGGAGGTAATGACGACGGCAGAGTATTCTTTGTGGCGGGACGAGCTGTGCGGACAGGAAGATGGGGTTTGTTTTTTTAACGTGCTACGACGCCACCTGGCCAAGAGATTCCCGATTGCTGATTGGTACCCGATTTTGCATTTGTTTGTGCTCCTTTATTCAAGATCATTAAATAGCAACAATTCACATGGTGCTGTCCATCTTCTCATGCCAAGTAAGGATTGCTTTTGCCGAACTTCAGGCAGCTAGCGCTGGCTGGCGACCTAGGCATGTTGGGGCCAGAGACTCCGTGGGAGAATGCTGGGTGCCTGACGGCAATTCAACGGCAATATGTTGAAGCAGCGACTGGTGAATCAGACGGTTTGGCAACTGGCATCGACTTGCTGCAAGCGGCTGCAACAGGCAACGCACCACATGTGCTAGAGCTGCTGGAGAAGCCTCATGATCCCAACGCTGGCACCAGCCATGCGACACCTTTGTTCAATGCTTCTCTAAACGGCCATTTGGAAGTTGTGCAGTGCTTGCTGGATGCCGGTGCTGACAAAGACATGGCGACCAATACAGACGTCACACCATTGATTATTGCTGCATGGCACGGCCACCAGGCAGTTGTGCAGTGCTTGCTAGACGCCGGTGCTGACAAACACAAGGCGACCAACGAGGGCGCCACACCATTGCATCTTGCTGCACATGAGGCCCATCAGGCAGTTGTGCACTGCTTGCTACACGCAGGAGCTGACAAAGACAAGGTAGACAATAGGGGCAACACGCCGTTGCATTCTGCTGCACAGCAGGGCCATCAGGCAGTTGCGCAGTGCTTGTTGGATGCCGGTGCTGACAAAGACAAGGCAGACAATGATGGCACCACACCGTTGCATCTTGCTGCGCAGGAGGGCCATCAGGCAGTTGTGCATTGCTTGCTGGATGCCGTTGCTGACAAAGACAAGGCAGACAATGATGGCGCCACACCGTTGCAGTCTGCTGCTGGGGAGGGCCATCAGGCAGTTGTGCAGTGCTTGTTGGATGCCGGTGCTGACAAAGACAAGGCGACGTACGAGGGCGCCACACCGTTGCATCTTGCTGCACAGGAGGGCCATCAGGCGGTTGTGCGTTGCTTGCTGGATGCCGATGCTGACAAAGACAAGGCAGACAATGATGGCGCCACACCGTTGCATTCTGCTGCTGGGGAGGGCCATCAGGCAGTTGTACAGTGCTTGTTGGATGCCGGTGCTGACAAAGACAAGGCGACCAACGAGGGCGCCACACCGTTGCATTCTGCTGCTTGGGAGGGCCATCAGGCAGTTGTGCAGTGCTTGTTGGATGCCGGTGCTGACAAAGAGAACGTGACCAACATGGGCTTCACACCATTGCATTCTGCTGCTGGGGAGGGCCATCAGGCAGTTGTACAGTGCTTGTTGGATGCCGGTGCTGACAAAGACAAGGCGACCAACGAGGGCGCCACACCGTTGCATTCTGCTGCTTGGGAGGGCCATCAGGCAGTTGTGCAGTGCTTGTTGGATGCCGGTGCTGACAAAGAGAACGTGACCAACATGGGCTTCACACCATTGCATTCTGCTGCTGGGGAGGGCCATCAGGCAGTTGCACAGTGCTTGTTGGATGCCGGTGCTGACAAAGACAAGGCGACCAACGAGGGCGCCACACCGTTGCATTCTGCTGCTTGGGAGGGCCATCAGGCAGTTGTGCAGTGCTTGTTGGATGCCGGTGCTGACAAAGAGAACGTGACCAACATGGGCTTCACACCATTGCATTCTGCTGCTGGGGAGGGCCATCAGGCAGTTGTGCAGTGCTTGTTGGATGCCGGTGCTGACAAAGACAAGGCGACCAACGAGGGCGCCACACCGTTGCATCTTGCTGCACAGGAGGCCCATCAGGCAATTGTGCAGTGCTTGGTGGATGCCTGTGCTACTAAGAGGAGGCGAACAGCATGAGCGCAAGTTTGATGCATGGCAGGGCTACGTAGGCCGCTATTGCTGATGCTGACAAAGAGAAGGCAAGCAAAAAACGCTCCACACAGTTGCATCTTGCTGAATCGCATAGCCATCAGGCAGTTCGCAGCTTTGTTGGTACGCCAGGGACCATGACTCATGAGCGCGAGATTCATGGCACACGGCACATTTGTTTAAATCCAGCCAGCCCGCCACAATGGTGAAATAATCCCAGATGTACCTCTAAATCCCTTTTTGTTTGAGTGCTCACTACAAATGGCCGACCCCAAAATGGATTCCCTTTTTTCTACCGGCGTCATGGGCTGGGCTTGTTTTGGCGCACACGCACGCACACACACACACACTCAACCACCTGAGCCATTGGTGATTAGCGTTGTACTTGGATTTGCTGTGCCGGGCTGAAGGGAGTTGCCAATATCCAATCAACAGTTCGGTACGGAAATGTCCCATGTCCAATGGAGTGATCCAGAAGGTTTTGGTAACTGCCTCCGCGCCACTTGCCAGTTGGTTTCTGAGAGGCTTTGGCCCTGTCGCAGCGCCTGGTCACCTTGGCGCCCACCGGGGAGAATCAGTTGCGCTCGGCGCTCAGTGCACATTCCTCCGAGCCGCATGGGGGTGGTTGATCTGTTCAGTGCAGGTTGAACATGTGAATATTAGCTGGGTGCAACAGCTGCGGTGGACATCATCCATCCTCTAAGCGCAAGCCTGCTTGTATTCTCCAAGGATGGGCGGGTTGGGATCCTATGGTGGGCTGCATATTTGGTCGAGCTCATCCTGGGGGGTACGCCTTAGCCGGACTGGCCCTGGGTCTGAAGAATGTTGTGTCATTTGGTTCCCTTTGAAGTGAAGGAAGGTAACGTGAGGTTGTTGAGACGCGGTGAAACACGTTTAAGCAGATGTTCGGCTCAACCCGGCTTCTTTGAAGAACTCAGCTCAAATTGTGGTGAACTCACTGGTTGGGGGTAAAACGAGGATTGTTCAGGGCTACGTCCTCCAATGTTGTGGGTGTGCCTCTAGGGTTGCGCAATCATTTACTAACAACCGCGCACCCCTGGTTATACACCAGCACTCTCTCTCTCTCTCTCTCTCTTTCTATACTCATTTATGAGGGCGCATGCATATACGCATGCGTACATACATGTATTGCAATGCATTGCGTTGTGTTGCGTTGCATTGTGTTGCATTGCGTTGCATTGCGTTGCACTGCATTGCATTGCGCTCATTGCACGTAGGCACACACACACACACGCACACCCACACACACACACACACCCACCCACCCACCCACGCACGCACGCACGCACGCCCGCACGCCCGCCCGCCCGCCCGCCCACCCGCACGCACACGCACGCACGCACACACACACACATCGAATCGCATTGCATCACATCACATTGTATCACATCACATTGCATTTTTTCACGTCACATCACATGCTGAAGTACATTCTCACGCATGCACGACGTACGGACATATGTGCGCACGTACATGCGTACAAGTGTAGATGTGCACATGCATACCTACGTGCATACGTACATACCACATGCGTAGATACAGGCAGCCAGGCAGACATGCGTACATACATACGTACCGCCATGGCATGCCTCGCTGTGCCGTGCCATTTAGTTTTATTGCATTGCATTGCATTCCATTCTTTTCCATGAATGACATGGCAAGACATGACAAGACATGACAAGACATGACAAGACATGACACGACATGACCTGCATGCATACATCCAGACACGCAGTACGTTACATTATACGTCACATTGCAACGCATTGCGTTGCGTTGTGTTACCTTGCATTACAATGTCATGCAGCATGTCCATTGCACACATTGCACACATTGCACGTTGCATACATTCCATACATTGCATTTATTACTTGCACTGCATATGTTACATCCAGTACATACATTGCAACCATTGCAATTACATGTATTGCATGCATTGCATGCACGACATCCATTCCATACACAGAAATACAATCAACAACTACACTACATGAAATACATGCACATTACATTACATTGCATTGCATTACATTACATTACATTACATTACAGTACATTAGAGTACAGTACAGTACAGTGCAGTACAGTACAGTACAGCACATTGCATTGCATTACACTGAGATGTTATGCTGTACCAAACCACAGCACACCACACCACAATATATATATATATACACACATACACATACATACATAGCATGATACAACATACATACCCACATACATAACACAATAAACATATCGTACCATAACATATCATAGCATACCATACAATACCATAAAATAACATAATATTACATTACTTTTCATTACATGCCATATGCACGTACGTACATACGTGCATATCCATGCATCAATGCACACATACCTACCTACCTGCATACATTAGCCATACAGCGAGAGAAAGAGCGAGAGAGAGAAAGACCGAGAGAGAGATTGAGGGAGACAGAGACAGCAGCGACAGAGACATGGACAGGGAGATAGCACTGGTCTACACTCTCAGGGTTGCTCCTTCCGGACGCCGTTTTGTCTCCTGCCATTTTAGATGGCTAGCCTATAACTCTGATGGGTCCTTGAGCTACGAATGATCTCGACTGCAAGTTGCAACTTGAGGCCTCGCCGTGGCGCGCCTGGAATGCGGCGGCCAGGACGGTGAGAAAAAACACAGGGCTCAGGGCTCATGATGTTTATTTCTGGGGACGAAGTCAGAAACAGGGCCCACCACTTTGGGGGGGGGGGTGACTTTGATGATAGTAGAATGTTGCAGTCCTGCGGTGTGCTTGGTTCACTTGCTTGTATTTAGGGAATTCAGATGCTTCCGCATAATTTCGACGAGAGCGCATCTGAGTGGTCAAGCGAGTTATTTGGCCCCCACGATGACGTTGATTCAGCTGATCATCATCATTAGTTTTGCAGGTTGTGAATTCATATTTGGTTTAATGCTTGAATTGAATCTCTTTCAGCTCTCAGATTATCTCATCGGTTTTAGCTCTCATATTATTTTGATTGGTTCGCTTGTTTCTGCAAAAGTTGGGAGGGCACCCAAATACCCATGCTAATTGTTCCTTTCATACGGACCGATTTTTGGTATGATCCACCCAACAGGCATCTTCCTCAAAAGGTGCCCTGCGTGGCTCGTGTTCAATCTTGGAAGCGAAAGGGGTCCAAAGATGTTTTGGTCAGTTCCTGCAGCACTCTGCTTTCCACATGTGCCTCACGCCTTGCTGAGACAGTCAAGCAGTGACCGGCAGCTGCCTGTGAGCCAGATTGGAGGGACACGCGGGGCAAAGCACAGCTTCCTCAATCATGCAGTCCCTGCCCACAGGCCTCTGCAAGGTGCCATGTCTTGGCCCCTTCAGGAGGGCAGTCATTGGTTGCAAGGAGTGGCCAGCCCAAGAGCTACACACGGTCTCCTCAGGGAATCCCAAAGAAACCAGCCAATTGCCAAGGTTTCCTTTGCTCTACCTCTTAATTATCTCCATGAATCCACGAGTGGATGTCGTGTGTCTTTTTCTTGGGCCCTTGCGGGGGGAGATTTGCTCCATGTTTCACCCAGGTTTCGCAAACAGGAACCGCATTTCGTTGCAAGATGGTGGCCGCAAAGCTCGTGACTTTCCTTTGTCTTCCAGTTTAAACTCAACCCCAACCCCATACCCTCAAAGAAAACACAGTGGGAATGTTTCCTCAGACAACCCCCAAAAGGGTACCAGCCCAAAAAAAAGGACGTACCCTGTTCGCTTCGAGTTTGGGAAGCATCTCACTCGCTCGGCCATTTTCGATTTCTATTTTTTGGGAAGCTGGCTGGTTCCCCACTAGAGCCAAATGTCGAAGTGTTGCAGGGAGTCAAAGGCCAACGCAGCTGTGTCCTCCCCTGTCGAGGACCAGCAAGCCTTTCAAGAGCTGAAGGATCTGCAGGCCGCGTGCGCAGGCTCGGGGGGGATGGGGGAAAGGGCCGCCTTTTTCCGACTGACTTTAGCTGTCATTTTCGGTTGTTTTCGTTGAGTGGTGGCGGTTTGCGATTTGACCCGGCACGCAAACAGACGCTCAAGGACGAAACGGGTTGATGATCGAAGCCTCTGGCCAGATCAATCACATCCTCACCGGCCGAAAAAGGTGTGCGACCGCTTTGAAGATTTTGAAGGACGCATGATGATTTGGTTACTCTTTTGGGTTCCAGCTTTCCGAGCTGCTGGATTCCCACTGAGTGAGCTTGCCTCATAGATGGGCTTGCTATGATTCGTCCAGGTATTCTGGTGAGCTGGATCAAGAGCCAGTTTCCCTTGTGCCCTCATTTGCCATTGTGGGTGTCCCTTGTCTCCCTTTCAGTCCAACCAAATGAAAGACATCGCGTCTCCAACTCCATCCTGCGACCATGTGCGGCGCAGCGGCTTCGCCCGAGGTTGTCAGGAGCCCTTGCCGGAGGAATTCAGTAGCCCGGGCGCCCATGCCCCTGACAACTGCCTGGGTCTGTAGGTAGGTTTGTTGGGCCTAAGTAGTGGTCAGGGTTTTTCTTTCGTATCGTAGCCCCAGGTACCTTGAAAGGGTGTACTTGGATCTCTGGTTCTTTTTGAGAGTGCCACTTCCCAGGTTTGTTTTAGAGGAACATGAAAGGGCAAACCACCCATTTTGGGGCGTCCCCTAAGTTGTGACTTATACCAAGACGGTGCTCTTCCAATTTTGGACCCATGAGCAGACTCAGGGCTACCGGTTTTCCAGCCAACAGCTGAATAGTAGCTACTTGGATGGGAAGCCACGCGGCCAAAGCAAGTTGCACGGCGGCTTCGAGCCTTCGACCGATGCCAACTGTGACTCCTCACTTGCAGCTGGTCCCGAAGAAACGCCAACTGGGTGAAGAGGGTGGAACTTCGGGGAGACACTCCTCAGATGCGAGGAGGACAGCTAGATGGCGAGGGGGAGGTGAAGTAATGTGAGCCCAAGCTGCAAATGATTGAGAACGAGTGGCAGTTCTCCAAAGGCCCTGTAAAGGGCCTCTTATCTACACGCAAGTCCCAAGCGGTCTGATTCCCTGGAGGTTCTCATTGTCTTCGACATTCCACTGAAACGCGGTGTGGTGTGGTGCATAGGACGTATAGGTGTCAAGCGGTTCTGGGCATGCTTTCCTTTCTGTTCCTTCGCTGCACTGGACACCGAACACAGGTTTTGAATGAGCTGCGTAAAATTTGGGTATCTCCACAAAGTGGTCCGCTTTTTTTGGCGGTCTGCCGTTAAAACCAAAATCACGGGGCCAAGTGAATGAACTTATTTTTCCGCTTTGCTTTGACGCCACGGGGAGCGAGCGTCCCGGCTCCGAGACTGGCTGCGGGTGGCGCGGCACTGGGCCGTGCAGCCGGATCGCATCAACCACTACCGGTGCCTTAGGGAGGGGGTGGGGGCCGGGTCCAATTAGCTTTGGCTGTGCCTTTGCAAAAGGAGGCATCATCCAACATAGGTGGTTTCCTTTCGGTGTCTCGTTGAAGCAATCCCAGACAGGCTGGAAAGCCACTCAGGTCGCTTTTGTGTTTTGGACATCACCTTTTTGGAAAGGCCATTCGAGTGAGTTTCCTTTGGTGGGGCGATGTTGGAAGTGGACAGAGCAAGAAACCTGTCAATGTCTATGCAAGACTTGGGTACAGGTTTCCGTTTGTTGGTTACCCAAGGTACACTCAGAGTGAGGATGTTCCTTGGAGGAGGAACCCCTCGACCCCAAAAGTCCCCTTTGATGTGGTGCAAGCATGAGGTTTGAAGGGTCCATGTAAGGAAGCCTGAAACATAGGTTTGCTCTATTTGGGCAAACCTGGCAGTCCACCCCATGCATTTCGTTCAGTCAAAGCGGAACCCTTTCAAGCGGATTATGGGAGCTTTTCGGTTCCATGCATCCAAAATGCGGCGTCTACAGCATATTCCCTGCGAGCAACTTGCTGTACGACTGCTAGTCCATTGTCACGTTGGGGACGTGGGACAGCTGGCCCTACCCTCCTGCTTGTTTTTGGAACCCTCGCTGGACGCAGACGCATGTCGACGATTTCCGAAATCGGCCCTAGAGAGGGGCACCATGTTGCCACTGCGGTCCCTCAGCTTCCCCGTGAGGTCAGATCCCGGGATTTTTCCTAGCGCTACTTAAGACGTTTTGGCGGGCAAGGGTTGAGGGAAGGGCTGAATCGTTGGCTCCAGAAGCCCCCCAGTAAAAGTTAGTGGTGGCCTCTCCCGTCCACATTTTGCCATCCGGTCCTAGGGTCCCCCCCACACTTTTGGGCACAATTCGAATACGCCCACTAAAACAACCTATTTTCAACATTCAAATTCAATCACCCAACCAATCCAACACCAAAAAACACATATTCACACACCCCTCTTCATTTCTTACCCCATCTCAACATCACCCCTATGCTCATTCAATAACAACAATCATAACTACATACCACCTCAACAAATCCCACCAAAATATCCAAGCTACATACCAACATTTTTTCATTCCCAAGATTGCAACCCCAAGATCTCAATAATTTCTCCCTTGATCCAACCTGAGACCCTTTCCCATTTCCAACAAATACGAACAGTCTAAAAAAGAACCCCATTTTTCAACCGAAATTGTTCTGATCAGATCGCCCCGAAAATGAAAGACCACCACCATTCCCGCCCGAACACCCTCCAAATCTGGATGGCAAAATGCAGTGGGAACAAGGCTTCAAGACAAAATACCCACCGTCCAATCAACACCCACCGCCCAATCTGAGTCTCCGTAACGAGTGGTTCTTGTCATCAACCTGCCACGCAGTCGATCACAAAAAGGTTTCACTGAAATGCTTTGCTTTGAAGTGAAGCGAAAGCAATTGCAAGTGCGCTGATTTTTGCACTCTTTGCCGATAGGTTTGTTGCAGTCCTACCCACACCAGTGAAAAATCGGAGTGCCGCTCCTTTACAATTGAGGGCAACCCCAAAATTCCGAATGATGCCAAGGATGCTCAGGATCTTCCTGAAACTCAACTCTCCATGTTGGATGCTCCACCATATGCGCCAGTGTCGCCCTGCTGGCTCTGCAATGCCGAAATCGCCATCTGACAGGGCTGAAACATATAAGCCCGTTGAAAAAATGGGGGTGGTCCATTGAACAAATGGGGGTGGTCCATTGAACAAATGGGGGTGGTCCATTGAACAAATGGGGGTGGTCCATTGAAAAAATGGGGGTGGTCCATTGAAAAAATGGGGGTGGTCCATTGAAAAAATGGGGGTGGTCCATTGAACAAATGGGGGGAAGCGGTCCTGTTGCCCAATCTTCTGGTTCATCACGGCGTCAACGCACTTTTTGAGATTGGAGATGTTCCACTGCGCGTTGGACATGGCGTAGCACATGGACGAGGTCGCAAATCCCGAGAGACTCTCACACTGACCGTAGAGGTTCTCAAGCTTTTCGCCATTGACCCCAAACATTTTGATGGCGATGTCGGACATTTTCACTTCCATCGTGGCGCCTTTGGCATTGCCAAGCATCAAGGACAAACTCCCCAACCTTTCCGCATCCAAGGCAGAAAGAAGATGCTGAATGGTTCCTGCACTGTCGTGCTCCACGTGGGTCATGAAGGTGTCAATCATGTGCTTGAAGAACTGCAACTCATCAAGCACGGCAACTTCCTTCACCTTGATGGCGCGGGATTTGAAGGCATCCACCTTCTCCTTAGTCTTGACCTGTTGCTTCACCCCCTTTGCACCACCTTTGAGACGAAGCATCAAATGCACCACAAGCGCGCCCTCGTCCTCCTCGGTGTAATCCGCAATGATGCCGTCCTCCATTTTCATGCCCTCGCTGGTGCGTAGCATGAAGCAATCGGAAGTCAGAACCTTCTTTGGCTTGTCCGACAAAACCATCGCATTTGCCCTCCGCTCGGCATCTTCGGCAATCATGTTCTTCAAGGCATCCACTGTCATGTTGCCGTCAAGATCAGAGAACAAGAAAAGCACGCGCCCCTTCATTGCCTCCTTGACTTCAACAGTCACCCCCTGTTTGTTGGTGGTGTCGAAGTCAGACGCATCGTGAAGGTACTCAACGTAGTCGCTGATGCTCTCGCGGTCGTCACTGTCCTCCTCGCCCTCAAAGATTGCCCTGAATTCTGAGTCGCCCTCTTCAAACACGTGAGATTGCACATGATTGGTGGTACTAGTAGAAAAACCCAAACTCTGTAGGGAAATGATGGGGTCAACCATGTAGGTGCCGTTGCGCATGAGCACCTGCTTGAAGTCATAGCTGGATCTGAAAGCACCTCGAATGCCTTTGGCGATGACAGAAACCAAAGAAGAGACACTCAGCCCAACATCAATGTTGAGCATGAAGTCCCCCAAGGAAACAGTGCGCCCGTCGATGTGGTGAATGACTTGAACCGACACGGTGGCATTGTTGTTGTTCTTGTCCTCATTGCCCTCGTCATTCAATGAGTGTGCCTCGCCAGAAAAAGCAGTGAACGAAGATGCAGTATGCGAAGATGAAGCAGTGCCTCCACCTCGCCAAGAAATCAGCTCCTCTGCATTTGCCTTGATGTTGTTCCAGTGATGGAGGAATGAAGCAATCATGCCCGCTTTGGTGCATCCACTCTTTCTTCTGGTAGAGAAACCCAGCGAGTCCAAGGTCTGGTCAATCTTTGCCATGCTCATTTTGCCCAACAAGGCGGTCAAACGCTCTTCATCGTCTGTGATGTCCCACTGTCTCATGTCGTTCATGTCAAGAAAGACACCTCCGCTTTCAATGGCAAACGCGCGGGCATTCCCATTCACCACCCCAAACACCAGTGATGCCATGACAGGAAGCACAAGATGAAATGAGGTATTGCTGGGCAAATCCGAAAATGCTTGAGCACCAACTGCAAAGTCACAAGTTCCGAGTGAAGCGAAGCACTCTGTTGCACTGGCACTCTCACCTTGGATAAGACACGTCGGGTGCACATATTGTCTTGTAGATGAGGATGTCGTAGCGCGGTGCGGGACGGGGGGTGGACTGTTTGGAATGGTTTGTTTTATTTTTGGGGATTTCTTCTGAATCAAAGGCTTGTGAAAATATAACTAATCAAATTTTGGGGTATCCGATACAACTCATCAACAGTATGAACGATAGGATTTAAACCCCATTCATTCCTCTTTCCGGGTGGCAACCGTTGCGCAGTTTCAACGTGCTTCCCATCAACCGCATTCCCACAATCCCTTTTACACAATGGTTTTGGTTTCCATGTCGTTAGGTTAGTCCAGATCCTAGTTCTCTTTCTGTATCTCATCCCACACTTGCAATAGTCAACATCAAAAAAAGGTAACCCTTTCATAAACTCCTGTTCTTTCAACAGTCCAGTTTGGGGATTTTCAATAAACCAATAACGGGGCTTAAAATACTCAATGATCTCAAGGGTCTTCAAAACAATGGAATTTGCATAGTCTATTTTGCGGATCCCTGTTGTCTTGGCTCTACTGTATTCAGTGCGCGGGGGCGAACTCCAAATAACATCAAAGTGATTCCGATCAAACTGTTTGTAATCCCAATGTAAAATATCTTGGTTTATGTCAGCACCCTTCAAATCCAGTGAAATGACATTGAACCCCAGATCACGGGCGATGCGACCGACCGACCCTGTCCCACTAAACAGTTCTAATAGATTCATCAGCTATTAGAACCGTTTAGATATTATTTTTTCAAACCTTCAGAATCTCTGACCTCAAGTAGGGGCGGTTCATCCCTTCAACAGAATAATAATCTTGACCAAGTTTTTTTTCAACCCTTGAAACCTTGTATTTGACACTGCTCCAGTTGCTCGTTCTTTCTTTCTCGGAAATCCCTTTTTTGCGGTATATTTTGACCTCATCACCAACCCTAACAGGGGGATATTTACGGGTTTTGATTCTGTTCATCTCAAGCTTCATCTTGACCTCAAGATGGTTTCCCTTTTTGTGGGCATCGTTTGGAGTCATATCGTGGGCAGAATGAACCATTTTACTGTTGTATGTCAGCATGATCTCGGGGATATAACCAACCCATTGTATATTAACCTTTCCCTTTTTCTCGTCTGCATCAACCCTCTTGAAAAGCATGTCCTTGAACGTGCGAATGAAACGCTCGGCAAAATGGGGGTGCCCTCGTGTTTTATAGTTTTGGATCCCTTCGTCCTTGAAAAAATCAACAAGATCTTGGGTGTTCAGGCTTCCCTCGTCATCCGAATAAATTAATTTGGGTTTCCCTCCCATTTTGTTTAATGCCTCCATGATCCCAGCCGTGATGTCAGCAGGTTGCTTGGATGCAATAGGCACCACCACGGCTTTGCGGGAAAATACATCAATAAGCAATAAGCCTATCCTATATTTTTGATTATCTAAATCATTTTTTGATATAAAAAACAGATCCAATTGATATTCAAAGTTGATATCAGGGGCAATAAACGAATTGTATCCAGACAGTTGTTTTTTCCGTTCCACGTTCTCCTGAAACCACTCCTTGACATCTTGCATTGTTATGGATGCATCTTTCTTTTTTGCATCTTTGTAAGTGGTGGCGATGCTACCAAACCCCGCCTGATCGTAGTAGACCTCACTGATTATCTTGTCTTTTTCACTCATATATATAAATAATACTATAAAATAAATATCAATATGTTATTTTATCACTGAAGCATCTATTACAAGAAGCACAGAAGGCAATGACATTATCCTTTGTATGGGGAAGATCATTACATAACCTTTGACAAGTCAGATTAGAATTTATATTGCCAGAATCCATTGACAACACGAAACCACAGCCACAGTTGGCACACTTACCATTGACGTTGTCCTTCAACCATTCGGCATCTACATAATTTTCTTTTGGAATACAAAAGCCATTTTTACGATCCTGTTCCTTGTATGCTAACACCTTTCTATCAAAATAATTCATAATGCATTTTGCGTTAAACTCTTCATTTAAATCACTACTGTATTTGTAAAATTTTACTCTGTTTAAATCCCTTGCCCGAGTGATTCCCGTCCAAAGCCACTCGCGAGTTATCAGATGATGGTTCCAATCAAAAATGGTGACATCGTCATCAATGGAACACCCCTGAACAGAATGACAAGTATAACAGAAGGCAAAGATAAAATGACTTCTCAAGATACCAATATGTAATGTAATCTCTTCTCGTGTTTTGATATTAGCAATGGTAATCCAAGGATCGGAAATATTAATTATCTCATACCTAAAATTCACATTTAACTTATAGGTTTTTGTCTTCCTATACTCTCTGCATATCATGATCTCGCCGACTTCAAACTCATTTTGTTTGCCCTGTCGTTTTCTGATCTGCCTTGAAACCTCTCTACAAGTGTTATTTAAATATGCGACATTGCTTTCTGTTCCTGTGATGTCATCAGTATATTTAAAATACTTATTGATGACATCATGTAGAGACAACTCATGCTCAAAGATGTCGGCATAAATACTTTTAAGTTTATCCTTGTCCTCCTGAGTCTTCAATCGCTTGCACTCTTCCAAAAACAAATGATGAGGAAAAATGCTGTCAATACATTCATTCATATAAATCTCGTGTTTCTTAGTGTTAGTCAGTGCTTTTATGGGGCTCAACTGCTTGGCGTCACCGGTTGCCAACATTATTTTACTGTCCTTGAACTGCTCAACAAAGCCCTTGATTTTTGCCAATACAAAGGTATTATTAAAACAAATCTCGTCAAACACAATGACATCAAACATCGAATGATCGTATTTATCTAGCTTCTCGTCATTGACTGCTATACCGAAGAATTTATTTACAGTGACGCTTTCCACTTCGCACTCCAAACCCAGATTATTGGTAGGAACCACGAACAACACTTTATAACCCTTGAGTCTCTCCATGTTCTTGCAGATGGTGGACTTCCCCGCTCCTGCGAATTTAGCCTTAATCATCAAGCACCTATATTTCTCAACAAGTTCAACCAATTCATTTTCATCATACTCATTAATGATGTTAACTCTCTTACTTTTGACAATCGGGATATCAACATATTCACACTTCTTCTGTTCATACAACTGCTTTCCTGTATGATGGATCTCATCGTGAGTCTTAGCTAATTTCCACCCACCGATCCCATCGTGAAAATCTAGCAACTGCTGAGTCTTTCTCAAACCAAACTTATTAAAACCCGAACAGTCCACGACAAAAGCGTCGCATTTGACACTCAATACCTTAACATTGTTCTCTGTCAATTTTTGATATGCGCATTGCATTTTGAAATTATGATACTGCAATAGCATTTCTTTAATAAAACGAAACCCATTGGACAACTCGCACCTATCAACCACATTCAGAATATAATATAAATTGTCGTTTTGTTCAGATACTTCTCTATCACGGCACCACATGCCATTATCATCATATTCCTCAACCCACTTGGCAGTATTCCTGCTCATCATGTTTAACTTCCCCCCTGCATCTGCCTGAAGGCTGATCGCCTCATTGAGATCATTAAAAACGAATGATCTCTGACTGCTGTTCTTACTTTTTTCCAACAAGCCAAAAATCGAGTTGGCTATTATTTTTTTAATTGCCTTGTCTTCTTCAATATTTTCGCTTATTCGCTTTCCCCAGAGTTCCTCAACCAACATTTTATTATCTACCTTGTGGATGAAATGTGGCTGTTTGTAGTGAGTAATGGACAACTCGCCAGATGCAACAAGTGGCATAAAGTGCTTAAGAAACATACCATAAACTATATTAGTATCATTATTAAAAAACAGATTGCGATGTGTCAGTTCTGCTTTTACCAAATATATATTTACATCCTTGATCTTACATTTACTATTATAAGCTTTCCAATTATCAAACTGATTAAAAACTCCTATTCTGGTAATCGTATTAAATGCATCTGTAAACGCTTTGTTCATGTCGATCTCCTGTTTTGGAGCATCCAATTTATCCAAGCCCTTGAGTAACTCGCCTTGTGGGACGATGGTTCTATAATTATTTAAAACTTGTATATCGGTAGGACTATAATAAGACTTGTGATTTGGATTGAATAATTTCTTTTTGAATGTAAACATCGCTTCAGTCATATTGTTGTAAACCGTTTCTCTGTCTACTGTGATGTCACTATTGATCTGGTCGTCTATCAGACACTGTGACCTAATGTTTAGATATACATTATTGAAGCCCGCCCTCAATTCTGAAATAGTCCCTGCTTTGTGAACAATCTTGCATTCATACCCGATATTTTTGAAATCGCAAAATAATTTATTTAGATCATTCTCTCTATGAACTAAATCTAAAAAGTTCTTTTCCTGTTTGTCGGTTCTGTTTGCAATTGTTGCCTTAACCATTTCAAAAATGTCATCAATAGTAGAAAACATTTTGCAAATCGATGGCTTCTCTCTATCACTTATATGATAGTCGGGCCGTGCCTTTACTACAAATGCATCATCAGTATTTTGTTTTTGTTCCAATCTTTTAATATTATTATTCAGTGTGTAGATATGATTATTTTTGACCATTGCATAAAAGGCTCTGATGTTGCGGTCAAACATCTCTGGTGAATAAGAATAAATGATTTTGCCCAGTTGGTCTATTATTCTCACACGCATTCTGTATTTTATAAATACCGGGATCATGTCATCAATTGACGCCCCCGACTCTGTGAATTCCTGTTCTGTTTTATTTATTAGTTTTAGTATCATCCCTCGCGACATTGGTTCTTTCTTCTTGTTGTTCATTAGGGTATCTTTATAATAATCAGTGAGTGTATTCAACCAACATTGATTGTCTACATAATTACCTTTCTGGATTGCTTCCATAAATGTTTCTTTCGATGTATCCAATTCGGTATACATGTAAGTATTATACATACTGATGTTTTCCGATCTTCTCAGGTTGGCTTGTCGTGGATTACTAGGCTGTCCACCTTCCGCCTTTCTGGCTCTCAAGATCTTCAAGGCGTGAATATACCCCGTCTCTACGTTGTAAGCCACAGCGTTAGTCTTCTTGGTTAACCTCTTCTTCTTGTTGATCTCGATTGTTTTTTTCTGATCAACGCCAACATACCCACCCATAATATTTAGCATTGTTTCAAATTCTGGATCTTGGGCAAGTGTTACAATGAACTTTCTGAATAGATCATAATCCTTGGTTTTTACAATTCGTTTGCCTACATACTCGTCTATATTTGTGCTGGCGTTAACGGTGTATGTTCTCTCCTTACCGTCCTTTGTTATGGGGTAATATTTGAGTTCTCCGTATTCTGTTTTGTATGTGAAAGCCGGCTTTTTGTTGTCACCTTCCCTAACACCTTCGCGGTAAAGCATGACGTCTAATGTCCATGACTCATCGTTCGCCTTAGACTGCTTTACAATGTTAGTTACAGTGCTTCGTTTCATCCTAACATTCAACGGTAGATTTATACGGTTGTTTTGGATCACATCGTCGTATTTTTTGTCCCATTTCTTTTTTTCCTTTGGGGTGGTTGCATTGATAAACCCGTCAATAATAGTTGATGCGGTGCTAAACTGTGCAATTTTTCGCTGTTCATATAGATCTCTCAATTCGGTGGCTTTTTCCCTGGTATCGCCTGCCAACCTATCAATTCTTGAATTTAATGACCTGATGTTATTTCTTATAGTTTTTGACAATGACATAATATATTTTAGATATTAATTATTAATATTATTTTTTCTTTAGGTGTAATTTAGGGAAGAATTCATATTTAAATTAATTTCCTATAAAATGTCTTAAAGAAATGTTACATATAATATTATAGTAATGATCACAGACAAACACCCCGACGACTTGACACTGGAAGAAATAAAAACAATGCTGGCGTATTACAACCGACTCTATTATTATAAAGTCAGAGACGATGAAGCATACAAGGCCAAAAAAAGGCAAAATGCTCTAAACACCGCGCATAGAAAAAGATTAGATAAAATGATTAAAGAGAGTGGCATTGAAATGGCACCCGAAGAACAAAAACCAAAACAAAAAACTGGCTTCCCGAGAAAATACAAATTTGAAGATTACGGGCTGAAAATGCCGAGTGGTGTAGAATAATTGGTTTATTTAATCATTGTTTATGATTAAATTAATCATTTTTTTAATAATTTTAATTCTAAATCGTTTCTCCATGTCTTGGATCATATTATATTATTTTGACTTGTCTTTTTTCTTTTTCTTTTTAAAAACTTCATTTTCCAAATACTCTACACGATCGATTAGTTTTGATAAAGCATCCCAACTAATACAAGCCATACGATCATAACACATCGTTAAGTATTCTCCCGAATCATTTACAATATTATATTTCGGATTTGTGTATTGTTGAACATCTTGAGCAATCCATCCTAATTCAGTTTTTCTGGTTTTTTGATTCTTAACAAATGTTTTAATCTTAATGTTTTTTACCATATTTACAGTATCATCTTCTACATCTTCTATATTATCTTTCAGTCTCTTATCGCTACTTAAATTAAATCCGTTAAATGATGAAAATTGAGTATCATCCAATTGTAAATATTTAGTGCCATCAATATAACTATCAATAGTTGTTGATGCTTCTAATCTTAAAACAGCATCACTATTTAAATGTCTCAAATTGATTTTATGAGCAATTCCAAAAGTCATATCGCCGTCAATAGTCCAATCGCCTCGCAATTCGCTATTGCTTCCACTATTCAAAATAATTTTATTATCAGCATATGTTGCAGATAATCCAACAACCAAATTAATAGAGTTTGAAGTGTTGCTATTCCTAATTATTAAATCATTTGTATCGACATACATTTCAGCATTATCAATTATTAGTTTTGATGTGTTGCCAAATTGAACATTGCCACTCGGTGAATTTTGCAATAATAAAGTATTTCCTGATACAGACTGAACTTGATTGACTTCAATCTTTTTACCAGAAACCATTGTTAAATCGCCATTTGTATATACATCACCTAATACATCAACTGGTTTATTGAATATGGTTTTTGATACAGCACCGTCGCACATAAAATATTGATTAGAAGAATTAGTAATATCGCCAACACTAACAGCAACAAAATTATTATGCGCCATATATAAACCTTCTGTAGCATCTGGTGTATATCTTCGTATTGAACCATTATTATTAAAATTTAAATATGAACCATTGTTAAGACTTATTGCACTGTCTGTTCCTATAAACTGGACAGCGCTTGTAAATCGAGCTTGCCCAGCACAATTTAAAACATAATTAACAACGCCAACTGCCCCTAAACCGAATCGATCTTTTATCCACACACGACCAACATTAGCATCTCCGATTTGCGTTTCCCAAACGCCTCCTGAGCTTGACATCCACATTCTACCATCTCTATTAATATTAAATTCACGATTAAACATTTGAAAAGTCATTTGTAGTCCTAAATTTGGTGAAGGGGTACAGCTAAACTTATTACATATTATAGAACCAGTAGTAAGCATGTTTAAATCACTGTGTAAAGTTGCATTATCGCTAAAATTAATAGCACCTGCTACTGATTGAGCGTTAGTATCTATTTTATCTAACTTTTGTAAATCTGCTGATATTAAACTATTTATTGTGTTTGAATTTTGAGTTATTAATACATCTTGTATATTATTATCTGATATAATTGAAGCAAATGTATTACTGTAGGCTGTGTTAGTATTGAATAAATTAGTATCATTTGTATA
Source organism: Effrenium voratum (assembly GCA_963377175.1). Lineage (NCBI taxonomy): Eukaryota > Dinophyceae > Suessiales > Symbiodiniaceae > Effrenium > Effrenium voratum. The sequence goes on from CAUJNA010000062.1 coordinate 26,354, forward strand.
TAATGTTATACATCTGCTTGAATAGTTGTTTTTTCAGCTGTAGTCCAAGAAGCACCCGCTCCTGCTTGTAAATCTGCTATATCTGTAAGAATGGTTGTTATTGTGTTTCCGTGTCCTGTTATGTTATTAATGTTTGTGTCAATTAATGATATATGCGATGTTATTGTAGCATTTAAATTACTGATTAAATGTGTATTTGAACTAATGTTATTAAAATTAGAATCAAGTTTAATTGTATTTGCTGATATAGTCGGTAGTATTGAAGTTATGGTTAATCCGTGTGCTGTTATATTATTAAAGTTGCTTGTAATTGTTGCGTTTTGATTTACTTGTTCATTAAACATAGTTGTTGATGTTGCGTTTAATTCAGTAATATCTAAAATATTGGCATCTATCTTATTTTTCTGTGCTAAAATAAGAACATCAACTTCTTCAATTGTATAACCTCCACCTAATGATCCTGCTGTGTCTGCTAATTCTTGTTTTGTAGCATAAACACTGCTTAATGTTGATGGTTCTGTTGAATTTATTAATACTAATTCACTTGCTACAATCCTGTTTGAGCCGTCCAGTGATAATGTTGAAAACATAATTATTATATAGTAGGTTATATAATAATTATATTTTATCTTTTCTTTCCTCTTGAACCAAATATATTTTTATTTAATGCATTATACTTTTCTTGCTTCTGTCTCAAATATTCATTTTGCAATAATTGGTAATGCTGTGCTATATTTTGTAGCGGGTTTGGAGGCGGTTGTGGTTGCATTCTTCTTGGGGGCGGTGTGTTCGCTATTATATTATTTTGTTGCGGTTGTGGTTGTTGATTTTCTTCGTTGTACGCTACTTCATGATCTATCCTTTGAGGTTTTGCTATTGGAACTGCTTTGGGTTTAGGCTTTATGGGTTTAGATTCTAATGGTCCTTGGCAATTGCGTTCATGGCTGTATCTGTATGATTTTAATGTTAAAGTTTTGGCACATTTTGGACAGGTTATTTTCTTTTCATTGCGTGCTTGAGTTTTTGAGTTGTTTTTAAGTGGTTCTACATGTTTTATTTCTTGCGTTGGTTCTATTGGTGTGTCTGCCTTTGGCGCTTCTTCTTCTTCAATTGGTGGTAATTCATTTACTGGTGCGTCTGCTTCAATTGTATTAGTAATTTCAGGTTCGACTTCTGACATATATAATATATTATATATTTTGTCTATATGTTTTATATATTTTGTCTATATGGACAAATTGAGAAATATTAATAATTTAATATTATTAATTTGATATTTTTAATATTATTAATTTGATATTTTTAATATTATTAATATTAATTTTTAGGGGTTTATTTAGTTATCTAATTGAAACAAAATGCTAAAGGAAATGGGGACGCCGTGAAAATCAATTAATTCGTTTCTTGAAGTTGTTATTCTAAAGTGTAGTCTCTTAATATTTTTACCGCCTACATCAATAAAATCTGCATATATGGGCGCTGTAAAATCTGTTATAACTCCGCCAAGTTGTTGATTAATTTGAACTTTTTTAATTACTGAACTGCTGAAATTATTAGGCGCTGAATATTTATAATCGCTTAATTGAGGACAATTTATGTATATATTCTGAAAAGGAACTAAATTAAAGTATCCACTTAACCAAGATGACGCAGGATCATAGGCAATATAATTACTTAATAAATAATTAATAGATTTTGGTCTTAAATTGTCATATTCAAACTGTCCTCTGTTCCATTCGTCATTTACATAAGTTTCCAATTCTTCATCTGTAGGTATTTTGATTTTGTAAGTTAGGGGGTCATTTAATTTAAGTTCCATTTTGCGTTCGCTTTGTCCATATACTGTCAAGAATAAGTCAGGCACAATATCATTAAATGCCGTGTTTAATTCCGTTTGTATTTTGTATGATAATTGATTAGCATAATAAATTTCACCGGATACATCAACGGCAGTGCTTCTCAATAAGACATTTGAGCTATTGTATAACATAATATAGAAGCGTTCGTAAAACCCTTTCTCTGTTGTATAAAACGGAGTGCTGAATGAACACTCAGTCACGAACATTTTTGTTCTTGGTGGAATTTCAAAGTTTTGGTCAAGTTCTATAATAAAATCGCTGGTAGAATTACTTTCTGGTAATCTGTAGGCACTATCAACATAGATTTTTTTATATGTTAATCTGTCACTCATAAATATAATATACAATAGAAATTATAATATAATTATTATTGATAATTACTTTGAAATTATTGTTATTAATAGATAATTTAAAAAATATCTATTAATAATATATGATTGGACGACAATTATTATTAGGTGCTATTGAAGGCAGGACGCCTACACAAATGATGGCAGGTGTAGCAAGTGATAAAGCATATACTGCAGGTAAGGATTTAATAGAAGATGTATTTTTTAACCATAAAAAGAAATTGGAAGACAAAATAGGAGGTTTCAATAAACATTTTGATAAGCAGATAATGAAACATAAAACACGATATGCTGAAGAAATTAATGTTCAAAATAAAAATAAAATTGATGATGTCAAGGGTTTAGACGCCGCGTATTCAAATGTGAATGGAATAACAAGAATAGGTAACACATTATATATTGGTGGCACTGGCGCTAAAACAGGACTAAATCACAAAGTCAATGATGTAATCGCAGATCTGTTTTTTATTCCTACTCATAATGTTCAATTAAGCGAAAGGTATAAAGACGCAATGGAAGAATTAAGGAAAAATCCAGATGTGAATAGAATTGTTGGACATAGCCTCGGTTCATCCGTTGTTCAAGAAATCAACAACAGACACGGCAACAAATATGCTACTACTGTTTATTCATCACCTTTTGTATCAGGGATTAATCAACAGAAAAACCCGCGATACCTAAGATTTAAAAACAAGAATGACCCTATAGCAATATTAGATGATGCCGCGATTACTGCTGATATCGGTTCATTAGATGTGCTAGAAAACCACGGTTATCAAAATTGGAAAGGAAACGGACTCACAAGTATAAATCCTACTACCAATATAGACACAGGATTCAACCCGAATGATAATTCGGGTTAAATGCTTCGCGTTTCAATCCTAATTCAACATCAGAACAATAAATAAATAAATGTATATATATATAACTTATATATGAGTATTGATGCTGAGAAATGGGACAATGATGTTGAATATGCTTATGAAAGATTGATAGAGCGAGAGAAAGAGAAAGAATACAAAATATCAAATAGTAAATACGAATGTCATTGTGGCAAGGAAGTGTTAAATAAAGATAAGGAAGAGCACGAAAGCAATGATTTAAATCATTTATACTACAGAAAAGGTAATATTGAAGGACTTATAATAGGCATGTATAGTGAAATTATTAATTATGAAAATGATTACTTAAAATTACATCCAGAAAATAACAAAATACATTATACAGATTATAGTAGAGTTGATTATACCGACTTTTTAAAAGAACAAGAAGAAAAGAAAATTCCATTAGATGAAGATGATTTAAGTTATTTGTATAAGTATAGAGACGAATTAGAAGATTGTATAAAGCGTGTAAATGAACTAACATTATCTCAATAATATTAATAATGTATAGAAACAAAGACAAACAAAACAAAATTCCATTAGAGAAGAAACTGACAAAAGAACCGTCAAAATACGATAAACAATATAAGAATTTAGATTATGATACTATAAAAGATATAGTTGATACAAAAAACAATTATTTAATAAATACTATAAAAAATACAACTTCAAATAATTCTACTACAATGCTTCCACATAAGAAAAATATAAAAATAAAAAAATAAAATCTAAGTTTATCATATATAAGTAATGGATAATATAATCGCCGAATCAGAAACTACAATGATTAACTCGCTAAATTTTGGACTTCCAGAAACAGCACAATATATCACAGACCGACGACACGTTAATTATTTTCCATCAGGTAGCAATGTCTATAATCCAAATGCAGGAAACAAAAATATTAGATTTCATATAACAGGTGAAGACAACACATATATTGATTTATCAAGTATTCGTTTATTTGCCAATCTTCAAAACACCGACGGAACACGAAGTCATTTTTTACGACCGTTAGGTAATTTATCATCCTTCTTCAGTCGTTACAGATGCACTGTTGGAGGACAACAGGTTCAGGATATTATTGAATACAATAGGCATTGTGAATTGTATAATTCCTTTAAAAGTCAAGATGCCAGAGATATGGACGATTTAGAAGGTGGCGCTAATCCTCGCTGGGATGATGACTGGCGACATACTTATGCTACTGGACTGGCAGAAATGTTAGATGTTAATACACGAACCAATCCCGCAGCCGCCACCCCGACAACAACATTTCCAACAACACGAGATCATAACAACTGGGGGGACTTAACAGCACGATATACTCGCCATTCAGTAGCAGGAATTCCCGGTGCTAATGGTTATATGAGATTAGGGCATAAACCAGTATGCGGATTGTTAGAAAGCAATTATTATTTACCTCTTCGTTATGCTCCACTTGAACTGGAATTTACAATTGTATCAGATGAACATATACCAGTAGTTACGCCTTTTACCGTAACCGATGCCAACACTCAAAATGATGCCAAAGGTTATTATTTCACAACTGGAGACACCTCAACACAGTGGGAATTAAATAACGTAATCATTAGAGCTGAGGTAATACAATTGGACAACACAGTCAACAATAATATAGTTAAACATTTGTTAGAGGGTCAAAGTTTGAAATTAGTATTTCCAATGTATCACACTATGACACAATCATTCAACGCGGCAGGAACTGAAATTAATATGAATATTGTTAAATCCGGTTGTTTCATTACATTGTATCGCCCACCAAGAGCAGGTGCAGATGCTGATAATAATAATTACTACAGACACGATAATTATATTTATAAGAGATGGAATTATTTTTACAATCCTATGATTAATTCAAGAATCTTTGACGGTTTTAACCCAGATGCTGTTGATGGGGGTGGTAATCTTACCCGTGCGCAATTCCGCGGCAAAGGCTTTCAAAATTCAGATTTAAATTTAACGTGGCAATTACAAATTAATAATAAGAAATATCCAGAGTTTGAATGCCAGAGCCTCGCCGAGAGTGCCTACTACCTCCGAAGAACATTACACTATTTGAACCCTGACCAAGACGCCTTTAGCATTTCATATAAACGCTACAGAGAAGACAAGTTCGTTATTGGGATTTCATTCGAGAAAATGGCAGACACTAATTTTACTGGACAGAATACTAAAATGGGTGGTTTACTCGTTTTTAAATTGAAAGGGACTAATAGAGCGCTAACAACTGATGAAGATGTGCGAGAATTATTTGTGCATATGATTTCGGAGTCTGTTCTGGAATTGAGGGAAAGTGGATCTGTGCTCTATGATTAAAATTAAAATCTATGATAAATATATAATGTATAAATTTCATAAACGAAATAATTTAAAAAATAAAGGTAAAGTATTTTTACAATCCTCACAAATTAAATATAGTCCATTTGATCTAAAAGATAACGAGTATCTAAAACACCTACATGAACAAATGAAATTAAGAAACTCACAAGAAGCATCGGTAGCATTTAGAAAACACATTCAAGAAGGACACGCCAGAGCAAATTATCAAAATGAATTAGACAGATTAACAATGGAACTACTCCGACCAAATCTACCACATTCAACAAAGGAGCATTTAAAAAAACGGATCGAGGAGTTGGACAAATTAACATTTACTTAAAATATATTGATATAGTATGATTTTATACAATAAAATCTTATTATTAATAATATGTTTCACAAAAATATTATTAACAATATTTTCTAATTAATATTATATCAATATGGCAACTACAGCAAGTTTAGAATTAATAAACCCATATGCAAAATTTGGATTGAAACGACGACCTACTTATGAAGAAATCGCTAACCTAATAGGCGAGAACGAACAATTAACAGGAAAACTGCCTAACCGAGATGCTACATTCTTCAAAGCAAGTCCTCAAGGAAGTTTTTTTGATGGAAGCGACCACTTAGAATTATTGAAAGACCAACAGATGAGAATATTAGACAGGCAGATGAGAGAGATAATGATGAAACAGGAAGCGCGCAGAAACGGGCACACTTATGCAGTGCATAGGATGAATGCTGACACACCATTAACCAGAAACGCAGAAGCAATAGAAGATGAATATGATTTTTCAACACCACAACAAACGGCAAGGCAACACGAAGGGATGGTAGATACAAGACTGCAAGAACTAGCAACAGCAACAAAAGAAAGAGTAAATGAAGTGAGTCAAGCAATGGCATCAAATTTAAGAGATATGGGCGGAACAATTTTTCAAAGAATGCTAGGCAATAGACAATCAGCACCATCAGCAACAACAAGAACAGTACCAGATAATCTCCCAGTATTAGAATACGAAGGTTCGCCAATTTCAGGCGGAGATGATGCCCAAGTAGAATATCAAGCAACGGGAGCGTCAAGTTCAACGCCACAACAACCACAACCATTGCCAATGACGCCATTATTTAAAACAACAATAGATAATACTATTAGTCCCGCTTACTGGAAAGACAACCCTAATTTAAAAGTAAATGATATTAAATTTCAATTTTATTTAAGAGGAATTCAAGTGCCAGAAGAAAGCGAAATACAAGAAGAATTGAAACACAAAGGCAGAGGCAAGGCGAGAACATACAAAGAATATTTAGTAGATATGATTTTAGATACTATTGATAATGGCGGGTGGATAGTAAATTTAGGCAAAGGTAGAATAGAAGAACTCAAGGCCAGTTTTAAAGGTAAAGGAAAGAAATAATATATAAATATTTATAATGATAATATTAACTAAAAATATACTGAAAAGAAAGAAGCAGAAGTTCAATGATAATTATGATCACGACGACAGTTTTTCAATACATAACCTAACAAAACCAAACACACCAACAACAACACAACCACCGAAAATGATGAAAAAAGGCATACCGAGAGAATTTATTGACATTGCAACCAATACAGATACAATCGCCACAGAAACCAGAGAGACTCAAGAAAAGTTATACGATGATGCAAATCAGCAATTAAATATGACAAATTTGACATTTGAAGCGTTTAAGGTAAAGGAAAACCAAGACAATATGTTTAAAATAATGCTTAAAAACTTTTGGCACAACACATACAAAAGACATGAGCCAACAAGAGCGCAAGCAACACAAACACTGAAAAACCAACGCGACACAATGGTGTCAGCCTTTACTACAATGCTTGACAACAACAAACCGCCAGAACCACCGCCAAAGAAACCACCAGACGAGGAGGACAGCGATGAAGAAGAAAAAAGATTCAAACTGACAAAAATGATAGAAATAATGCTACACAACGGCGCTACAGTAGCAGATATAATATTAAACTTATCACATAGCGCAATTGCAACAACAATAAATATCGCAGATTTAGTTAATCAAATAACAGCAGGAAATGCACAAGGTAGCAGTAGCAATTCATCAAATGAAGCTATTAGTGTTCATAGTTCGCCACCTATTACTGTTCATAGTTCTTCATCTGAAAGTCCAACAGAAATACCAGCACCAACTGAAGACGAAGAAGAAGAAGACGGAGAAGAAAAACAAAAATATAATTTTGAAAAATTAAAATCTAAATAATATTATATATAATGGGTTCAAGTAAATCAAAACCAGTAGAAATTGATGATGAAGAGGCTATTAAAGTAATAAAAGATATAGATGTAAATACGATAAGTGAAATGTCAAGAATTGATATTCTACAAATAAATTCATTGAAAGCAATAATAAATAAATTAGAAAAAGTTAATGAATGTAAAAAAGATAAAACATATTATAAATTTCCTGCCTTAAATTTATGTAGCTATTCCTTATTCTAAATTGATAATATTAACATACATTAATATTATTAATTACTATCATAATCTGTCATTTCATCTTCTGGTAATTTTGTTGAGGCATTGCTACACATATCATCTATTAAATCTTCTTCATCAACAAAGTTATTTTGAAATCTTAATAATTCCTCGTCTGTTGGTCGTCTTTTTAACACTTTATAAAGTTTATGTATCCAAGAATTAGTATGAAAATTGTAATTACCTCTACGATAAAATCCACCACATCTACATAGTTTCATTAGCATATTATTATATTATATTAAATTAGAATATCTTTATTCATCATTTGTAATTTGAAATGCCTGTTCAAAACGGATAAAAAACATGTCATTCACATTCTTAGCATTCATATTCACGTAGAAGAAACTATAAGGTGCGTCATTAACGGCTTGATGATACATATCTAATAATTGCTGTTTGTCAACAATGGCGCTATTTTCTTCAATAAAACTCATTAATTCACTGGCATTTTTCAACCTAAAAATATATAATGAACTGGCATTTAAACGAATGATAGGCGCCAACACATTATATTTCTGTGTTGAACAAATTACGCTTACTGCATCGTGCCTACCTCTTGTAAATAATCCATGTAATAATTTACTATATCTAACAAATTTAGGATCGTCGGCGTGATCGTCTATAACGATTAATATTGAATGTAGTTTCTTTATCTTTTTAGATTTCATATAATTAATTATTTTCTTCTGTCTTTCAATTACATTTTCTAAATCACTTGGATTATAATTATCAAAATATATTTGTTCTTTTTCATCATCCACGTGCAATTCATCCCTGATATATTTTTTAACTTCTGTAAAGGTTGGGTCATTATGAACGCTGGGGGAAAATATAAATATTCTTGCAAATGAATTTCTATAAACATTTAAGATAAGGTTCTGAACCAAGACTGTTTTGCCACCTGTCGAAGAAGCAACTATAATACTTCTAAATGGTAATTTTGGCACGTGCTCATATTTAGATTGTTTGAATTCATATTCAGTTATGTTTATTGGCTTTATTATTGGAACATCTGACATAATAAAATAATATTAAAGTTATTTAGAAAATATTTTATATTTATTATTTTATATGAATAGAAGCTATTCAGATTATATTGATATAATAGATGAAGTAGAGAATTTAGAACAAGTTGTTATAACTGATAATAGATGCAAGAAAATATGCTATTTTGTTTTAGAAATAATTAAGTTTGTGATACAATATATCAAAAATAAAAATGTAAATATTAATATAAATGGGAAGAAAGAAAAAGAATAAGACTGAACCAGTTGTTTCTTCAACTGATGAAGAAAAAGAAGAAATTGTTAAAGAAACATCAGTTATTGAGTTTGCTTGTCCAATGTGTAAAAAGATGTTAGAATTAAAAAATGAATTAGAAATACAAAAGAAAGGAACTTGTAAATGTTCGTGTATTCCAGCCAGTTTCAAAATAAGTAGAAATGATAAGAAAATGAATATTGATAAAACTAAAGACAGTATAAACTTAGAAACAGATGTTCATAATATTGCTATACGCTTTGGGAGGGGAGTTACTCCATCCGATAATGGCGATAAGGAAACTCAGGAAACTATTAAACAAATGATGAAAAATTAGTAATTAAAAAGTAGATTTAACATAATTTAAACATTTAGTTTTAAAAGTTTTATTTTATAATATAATATATATATTTACATGGATGAAGGATTAGAAAAGATGGTTAAAAAACTGAACAAGGTTTTAGAACAGAATAAGAATATTTTAGAAATCTTGCAAGAAATGGAAAAGAAGAAACCGCTAACAAACAGTTATCAAAGTAAAGAAGTAGATCGAACCAATGGTGAATATAAAAATAAAAGAAATATTTATTTAAACAAACTTAATAACAAAGAAATTAAAGAACCGAAGGCTTCAACTATGACATTTTATCAAATTGACTATGATGAAGATACAGGGGTTTATTCTTGATTGAAAACATTTTTCTCTGAAAATCCGTTTAAAGACATATTGGCATAACTAATATTATGAGTTCTACAGATGATGAAGAAGAAACAGGATGCACAATGGTTTATCCTTGCAGTAAATGCGACGAAGCAAAGCCAAGAAAGGACTTTCACAAAATGTATGACAGAATTAAAATGGAAGAGATATTTTACAAAACATGTAAGGAATGCAGAGACAAAGTAAAAGCAACAAAAGAGTTAAGGAAGGAACAGAAGAAACGAATACAACCCCTGGAAATACATAGATTAAAGCCTTTGATACCATAGTTTTGCTATACTTATAACATATAAAATCTTATATGTTGTAATTTTAGTTTAATTTTCCCGTATAAGCCGTGGGGGTGCTTTCCTACATAGGCCTTTCCCATCCGCATTTTGCCATCCATATTTTACTGGGATTGTTTTCAAGATTTGGGTTAACGGTTTTAATTCTCCCTTTTCCATTGGTTAACGACTTTTCGGGGGTGAACATAGGGTTCTTTTTTAGACTGTTCGTATTTGTTGGAAATGGGAAAGGGTCTCAGGTTGGATCAAGGGAGAAATTATTGAGATCTTGGGGTTGCGATCTTGGGAATGAAAAAATGTTGGTATGTAGCTTGGATTTTTTTGTGGGATTTGTTGAGGTGGTATGTAGTTATGATTGTTGTTATTGAATGAGTGTAAGGGTGATGTTGAGATGGGGTAAGAAATGAAGAGGGGTGTGTGAATATGTGTTTTTTGGTGTTGGATTGGTTGGGTGATTGAATTTGAATGTTGAAAATAGGTTGTTTTAGTGGGCGTATTCGAATTGTGCCCAAAAGTGTGGGGGGGACCCTAGGACCGGATGGCAAAATGTGGACGGGAGAGGCCACCACTAACTGTAAAAGGGGTGATGAACTGAGTGTTGACCAGGGCAAGTGAGGTTTAATTGCCCCCAACTGAAACCACAGGGAGATTGATTGCGACCCCTTGAAACCAACTAGATAATGCGCCTGCCCCCGGATCAGATATATGCCATGGTCGGAACTTGCAAAGCTGCATCTTGTGACCTTTTGGGTTTTGCATGGCAACCATTTTCAGTGGCTGGATTGCCTAAATGCCTAAGACATGTAAGTGAGCCGACCACATCCAGGCACACCTTCCACGGAAATTGCGGGGTTCGGTGCAAGATCAACCGATGAGTCCCCATGGGACTAAGCACACGCCATGATCCCCGGAGAGACATGTTCACGGATTTGGGCTGGTTGAGGGGGATTCACGATTCCCCAACTCGGATAGTATGAGAATCTGCTGTAAATCACGACAGCTCGGGATTTTTTATTTGACTCCCAGGTAGGTGTCCAACGTACCCAGACCAAAAACTACCAAGGGAGCCACAATCCAAAGCGAAGTGAAGGTCAAGTCCCAATAGGTGCGGCCTTTGGTTTTGGGCGCAGCCCTAGGTTTGGATTCCGGAGTTCTCCAGAGATCACGTCGTTGTCCAACGCGAATCAAGCCTTCACCTTTTGACCTGTTCCCGTTTTGGGTTCCCATCCAGTCACAACCCGAAAAGGTTAAACCTTTATGTCCTTCCCGTTTTGGTCCATTCTTAGTGGCCCCGAAAGGTGATCACCTTGTATTTTCAGGTCCGAACTGGACCGAGGAGTTAAACCAAGAGCATCCGACTTGGGTGCCGAGTGCCGTTCTCCGCAGGGCCTTGCAGGTGCCTGCAGACGCCACCAGCGCCCAGGCGTTGACACATGAGACTGAAACCGGGCTTTGAATGTGTCTCTCAGATGGTTCCTTTGGATTCCCTTGAAAACGGCTCCAAAATGGGTAACCTCAACAAAAAGACGAACCCCCCCCATGGAGACCAAAGGTAACCAGGGAGAGAAATTTCACATCTCGTTTCACAGCCCTCGATTGTGATTTCCGATGTAATCCTCAGAAGCGCCCTGCTTGCATTGTGTTGCCTTTTGCACTTGGGTGTCCAAAGTTTGGGAATCGCCTGGCGGAGCTTCGTTATGATTCAGCCCTGATGCTTCAGGAAATTCAGCTCAAGAAAGGTGCATTCATCTGAAGTGCAGGAACACATGGGAGGGGGCGTCAACAGGCGACAAAAATCACAAGGAAGCTCACCAGCATATGGGACTCTTCTTTGAGGCTATTTTTTTTAGGCTGGCCAAATGAAAGGGGGCAGTTCTGCAAGCACAAGACCCCCACAACTCGGGGAACTCGCGCATCAACTTGTCTTTGCGTGTCGACGGATGGTACTGGCAAGGCCTCTCTTCTTTCTGAGACAAGGCCCGCAGTCCGCATAAAGGCATGTCTGTTTGCTGGTTACCCTTCTTTGATGGAATCAACTGGAGACCAAACAAACGGGGAGACAAACCCATCCCGCTTTCCGCCAGGTGAAGCAAGCCTACCGGAAAGCTCTGCTGCTGTGGCATCCTGACAAGCCAGGGCCCCAGCAATCCCAAGTGGGGAACGTACCAAATGGTCCTGAAACAGATGTGCCGTCTGTCCAGCTTTTTTTTTTTCCCCCGTGTGTTTTTGTTTGGTGGTGTCATCCACTGTGTCAGGTTTCTGAGCGGTGCCCTTATGTTGCCCTGCGGCATTTGTGGAGTATTGAAATGTAGGATGATACTTTCTTGTTCCCTTGGACATAGCAACAGCAAGGGATCCTCATGAATTTCAGCTGACACGCCCATGGCGCAAGTCTTCGTCATTCACGGGGAGGGTGGCTGTACGCCCATCTGCCGAGGGTCGAACTAGTTTTGACCTACTGCCCTTCAATGTCAGAAAGGAGAAGGTACTGTAGCCCTCAAGCGCCCATCACGGAAACATCCCCCAGCCCCACCAAGTAGACAAGAACGTAAAGAAACCCAGGCAACACATACCCCACCAAGAACACAACGCACTCCGCCGATCGGGCTCTCGTAGCCTATCGATTCCATGTCTCCGGCGCGAGGTCCGGCGGCGACGCGGCGGTCCTGACATGTTTGCGCACCGGCTCGGCGGGGCTTGGGCCAAGTGCCAGAAGGGCCCAAATTTGAAAGGGGTTGTAGGGTACAAAGACACATCGAGTGTCTTTTAGCACCTTTAAATTGCCCTCGAGAATAGGAACCCAACGAAGAGGGCTTTCATTGGGGAAAAACCGCGTTTCCCTTGATTCCATGGTGGTGGGAGGCTATCAATCACAAGGGAAATCGGAAGGGGAACAGCCCTCCTTTTGGGGCGGCTGAACTATCTCCATTTGAGCAGTTCTGAACACTGAGTCTTCGTGGCCATCTCATTGGGCCTATAGAAACCTTTACGATCATGATGGTAGGACTACAAGTGAATGGATTTTGGGCACTGCTCATAGTGGGTTTGTCAACACATGCGGGTGGCCCTAAATGGGGTTTCCCTTTTCAACCAATCCCAAAAACGATGCCCTGAAACGAAAAGATTGGTTTTGATGGTCCTGTGGCTTAGGGAGCATAGTTTTTCATAGCTTCCCTATCGAGGTATTGCGGATATATTGTGATGTATCCCTTCAACGAGTCTTGAGGGGGTTGCTTAGGTTCCTTGACTGGCTTGGGAGGTAAAACCAGAGAGTGCTTCTTCAGCTCCGCAAGACCTGGACGAAGGTTGGCATGTAGCCGAAAAGCTGGTTCGCTGCAGAATCAGCGGTAAGATGAACCTACAAGAAAACAACCAGAGCGGAAAGCAATCTGGGAAAAGGTGTCATCCTATGGCTGGCGGTGTCATCCTATGGCTGGCCAAACATGAAGGCAACAAGTCCGACGTGTTTGGCCTTGAATAGCGGTTAGATGGCCAAAAGGGTATGGTTCCCAAGCAACTTGGAGCAGGTACAACTCCAGGGGCACACCCGAAACGTGGGCCATGGTCTCAACCAAGGGCCCACAAACAGGCCCACAAAGAAACACGTCCCTTGAGGCCGGACGGAGCAGATTCAAGCTTTGATCGGCCAATCCATTTAGAAAGCAAGTTTCGCGTTTCAATCAGAAAGTAAGTGTTTCGTTCCCGCCAAGCCAACAGCAGGGACTGACAGTGTTTTCTTTGTCTTTTATGTCTGGAGCTGGACCTCTATGTTTGGAGGACTAGAATTCATTATGCATTGAGCGGTTGATACTCATCGTTCATTGCCGTCCTGAGCGGTTGGGATTCTTTTTGGAGCGCCTAGGACCTTTGAAACACACGGCATGTGCCTTCCGCTAGGCACGATTCCGGGCGGCGCAGGAGGCTTGGGAGACCCTGGGCAGCAAGGGCCTCGGTGCGATTGAGCCACGCGCCATGCGCCCCCCCGAAAATGAAGTCGTTGTCTTAGCTTCTGCGGTCGGAGGGTTGTTTTCCAGGGGCCTTCCAGTAGTCCTTGACTGGTGTGTAGTATGTGAAACCCTCCAGATATGCGATTTTTGATGATTGCAAGTGAACAAATGGTATCCAACCACAAACACTGACAACCTACGGCGAATTGCAGGGTTTGCACTGTTTCCGTAGTTGCAATGTTGAGGACATACACTAATACCATCCGGTTGAATGGGGATTGTAGATCATCTTGGTAGAAGAACATGTCAACGGCCGCCCGGTGTGGTGGACGCCGAATCGCCGACATTGTTAGAAAGCAAAGTAAGCATGAATGGCAAAATGGCAGGCGGATCCTTTATGTTCTACTGGCATGATGTTTTAGCATGGACTGTATATCTCAAGGCTCGCCTGAAGCCAAGCAGTGGGCTTCCACTGCTTGGCTTCGCAGGGTTTAACTAGCGGCAGCGGACCGAGTTTCGCCAGTTTGCCACCCACAAGTCGCAGGGATCTGAGATTCCGCAGCTTTAGCACTACCACTATGGGTTGGTCTCAAATTTGTGGAACCCCCACCCAAGAAAAAAACACAAGAAAAAGGTGGCTGTCGGAATGCTACGACCAATAGTTGACCACTGGAATACATATTTTGACCACTGGAGTACATATTTTGACCACTGGAATACATATTTTGACCGCTGGAATACATAATTTGACCATTGGATTACATATTTCGCCAGCCTCCCAGGTGCTTGTGTCTTACCATCTCCTCTGTGCTTGGTGTGCATCCATTTTTTTCCGCCCCAGGTGAAATCATGCGCCGTGTCTACGACTGCGGCTCCCTGGGCGAGAAGAGCAGGCCGAGGCGGTCGCTTTCTTCCTCGCGGAAAAGGTAGGCGGTTCTATAGTGCACGGACATCAGCGGCGTGAAATGCAAGGCTCCGGTGAACATGGTCTCTTTTTTTAAAATGTGTGCTTTTTATTTTATGTTTTCTGTTGCGAATTTTAGGGTGTTTTTTGGCTCTGTGGCGAATCTTAGGTTGGGGATATGGAGATAGGCCACTAGAGTTCGACCAGAAGCGATCAGCCTGCACATTACGGACAGTTTCTACTCTGCACCCATGTCCTTTGCGCCACGTGGGAGCTCGCAGGTTGATTGTTTCATTGCGGCTCTGATGATCGCCATGAGATCTTTGCGATTCGGGGCTGGGCCGGGCCGGCTCCAAGAATTGTTTGATAAGCCGATCCGGTGTATTGGTTCGACGTTTTTGCCATCAATCAATTTCTTTGGCATCCACTCTCCCCCCTCTTCAGGCCGCCTGCGCCTGGGCCTGCTGAGCCCGACCCGAAAGGCGCTGCACCGAGGGAGTGATGTTGGGCGGCGAGGGGGTGGAATTCCAAGAAGCAGGTGCACCAGCCACATCCAACCCCCACCTGGGAAGAGCTGTGGCAAATGACGCGAAGCAATGTGCGCTACCTTGTGAGGGGAACAAAAACGGCAGGTTTCGGTTGGGGGTGGGGTTTGCTCTCAAGGAGATGTGAGCGATGGGCCTCGTGACCACGAGTGAAATAGGCGTGACCTTGCTGGGGTAGGTTGCAGAAGAGAGCAGCTCACTAGCAGAAGGCCCAAGAAAAGTATTGGAAGGAGTGCACCTCAAAGCCAACGGATGCTCCCAAATTACTTCTAGTGCTTTCTGCATTCTGTTTGCTGAAATGAAGCAAACAACATACACATGCGTTGTCAGTCCTTGAATCGACTTGAGTGGCGCCCGTTTGCTTTGCGAGACTCCCTGCCACGTAGCAACCAACAAAGCTGTGTCCCTGGCCACCGAGTCACTCGGCAAGGATCAGAGCGTCTTGCCCCCCCCCCCCCCCCCGCCCAGGGCGACGGCACTACTCCAGCAGTGCCTTGGAGTTGCGACGCGAGTCCGCTCGCTGGATTTCTTTCTGGGAACGACTAAGTCGCAAGTGAATTCTCAGGGGCTTGGGTTGCGGCTGGTGTACTTGCCATACCAAAAACACCCCCACGGGAAAGCTCCCCATGGAAGGGAGGTGAGCCTTAGTCAGCGGTGGCGCGGGAGTAAGCGTAGACGAGAAAGGGAAAACAAGCCGATTTTTCGACAAGAACACACACGCACACACACACACACATCCATGGCAACAGAGGGCTTCTTGGTACCCGCAAGGAACAAGGAATACGCAGAGCTATGCGCCAACAATTCAAAGCATGAGCAACAGAGCAGCCACGGTTGTTAGAGCCATTGTCCTTGATATCAAGCGACCCCTCTTGAACATAATCACGTAGTCGAGGGGCTGGTCGACTTTGGCATCACAAAACAGGTGATGTTCCACAATTATGGACAGGTCTGACCTGCTGCAAGAATAAGTTATGCAATGCCTGTCGCGCCTTTGGACTGTTGTGATGTTTCATGGGCCACGAGCTCGCATGCTTGATGTTGATCTCATGCATCTCGGAGGGAGATCGCATTGCACCACGCACGCAATGTTTACATAGTTTGCATTAATACATTGTGTGCATGTGTTTTTACATGTCCATGTACATATGTACACCTGCTGCACTCATGCATGCGTTTGCGCACATCTTAACGACCTCACGAAGGGATTCGCAACTTCACCCATGATGAAGATTCCGTCTTGCGGGCAAGCCGTGTATCTAATCTGCCTATCATGGAGCCTCGAAAGGAGGGAGGGCGGGGGAGGGAGCCCAAGTAAGCCCCAAAAAGGGCCAGGGCTTAATAAGGGCTTATTTGCCCCTGTGCCTATGTTGTCTTTTCAATGGTTCATGAAGACTCTTTGACACTGAGATGAAAACCAGGCACATCATTCACCGAGGTGTGAACTACTCCATGGGCCGCCAGCCAGGCGTGCCGTCAGGTCCCCTCTCCAGGGCGGCGGAAAAGTGGCAAGCATGAGGGTTATGCCGCAATCTGTCGGGTTACCTTCCCTTTCTCCCTCCCTTCTTCCTTCCTGCATCCCTTCTTTTTTCCTTCCTTTCTTCCTTCTTTTCTTTCTTCCTTCCCAAAGTAGATTTCTTCGTTTGTTGCCCGACTTTGTCCAAGTTTGGTTGCCCATGGCTCTGAGCAACGATCAATAGTCACCGTCATGTAACGCCAGAGCTTGGCCCTTCGCCAATTTCACATCGTCACTTTGACTCTGGCTCACGTCGACCTCAGAATTCAGCCAAATCTCGCAACCCCACTCATGTGCCCAGATGGTTGGCGTCGTTTTCCAATCAGGAGGCCCAGGTACAGAGGGGATTGCACCATCCATCAGTGCTTGCCTTTGATTTCGGGGATGTTCATATGTGGCCATGGTTCAAAACCAATCGGGATCCCATTTTGGGGTAGGTGCATCACCCATTTTAGAACCTATTTTAGTGGGGCTTGGAATTTTCACTGGGGGTACGGGGTTTTGACCCATATGGCTATTATCCGCACCTCTGGTTTGGGAGTGCAGCGGTGCTGTGCCTGTCTTTGCCTTTCGGGGTTGAAAAAGAGGCGGGTTTTTGAAGTTGCAGATCTGGTTGAGGATGGTGGGCTGCGCAAATATTAAATTGCAAGCGCAAGCTGTGTAGCCGCTTTGTCATAGACCGAACGATACTAAATACCTGCCATACAGTTTGGAGCATGGGGTGACCCAGCGCCCGGAATTCTTGGACCAAAGTGCCATGGATCCAAACAGCACAGCTGAAGTCTATTCAATTGGTTTTCCAGTGGTCCCAAGCTCGAGCCAGCGGTTTACCTGATGCCGATGTTTTACTCGTTTAGTTGCAGCAGGGTGACCCTCTCACGGCCACTGGGACTTTCCAATGACATACTTTAAGTCTCACGTAAATATATGGGTGTGGCTCCAAACTAGCCAGGGGTTACGCAGGTCCATATTTCCAGTTACCAGGGTTCCATTTTGGTACCGGTTTTTGGAGCCACAGCCAAATATATGGACCCGCAAATCCACCTTTAAACATATCGTTTTGGTCAAGGCAGAAGAGGATGCAGATGTGTCACACTGCGGGAGGGAGCTCCGTCAGGCTTCGGCAAAGCAGATGCGAGGCGCGTTTCTTGGGCCGAGCTCGTTCAGTCGGCAAACTTTGAAAGCTTCTTTGGATTGTTTTTCTTTAGTATGTGGCTGCGGGTCAATGGGATCCCATTTTGGGGTAGGTGCACCACCCATTCTAGTCTATTTTAGTGGGGACTGGGATGTTGACTGGGGGTACGGGATGTTGACCCATGGCCATGTCAGTCAAGGCTCGAAAGCTTGAAACTTGTTCTGGCTGATGAGCTCAGCAGGTTACATTTGAACCACTGGTCACCGAAGGTGAAGCGACAAAATAGATACTGGGATATGTTTTTCTTTGTCAGACAGAGCACATGAACTACACGTTGCGGCTTGGAAGCTCTTTGGTTTGTCCAAACCTCGGCTCTGAGCCATTGGTCCTCTTAAGCCAGTCACTTCAATGCCAGGCTCGTTGTCTCGCGTCCTGTGTCCTACAAAAGGCAAACAGGTGGGACTTCACTAGTCTTGCCATGCCAAAGGGAGAAGTTAGTGGACATACAACTCCATGTAAATGATGTATAGGAGACGACTCTCGTTTAAATTTCATATCCCTTCGAGTTTGTCTTTCCATTGTTTTCCCTAACGCCCCCCAAAAGGCGTGCCCCCCCAAATATTATTAATAATAGTAATAATGCTAATAATAGTAATGATAATAGTAACACACCAAACATCATACAAGCCGTATCTACCGAAGAGTTAAACATGTCCAACCTAAAGAGTCTTGCCAGTGCCGGCGGCGCTGCCAGCAGCGCCGGTGCCGCAAGCGCCAGCGCTGGCGCTAGCGCAAGTCGGCGGCGCTCCGGCTTCGCAGCGTGGAGCGGAGAAAGATAGCGAGTCGAACCGGGAAGGCCTTGAACTCAAAGCAAACTGGCTGGAAGACGAGAATTCATTTGCAAGCATTGAGCGGTTGATACGCTGCATTGTTCATTACTGCATGTCATTCATTTGGCTGTGGGTCAAAACCAATGGGATCCCATTTTGGGGTATGTGCACCACCCATTTTAGTCGATTTTAGTGGGGATTGGGATGTTGGCCATATTGGGGGTTTTTCAGTGCTCCTTGCAGATTTTTGACTTTTTAGAGAGTTCCTGGTGCTCTGCCATGTGCCCGAAGACGGGCAAGGCATGTTTCTTCTTCGTCACTCTTGTGGAGTCAGGGATCGGCATCCAAGCTTTGAACCCGCATCCCTTGCCAAGAGGTTCTGAGGATCCTTTGCACTAAGAGGGTGACAACCTATCCTGGGGAGTCAGGTGCTGCCGGTCTTTTCTCAGTGTTGGACCAAGATGAAGGGACTCTGGACGAAAAGAGGAAGTGGTCGAGAGGTCGCTGGACCAGAGTGGCAAAGAAGTGTGAGCACCTTCCCTTTCAGTGGAAGCAAGAGGCTTGGGGTCCTCTCGCCCAGCACGGCTCAACAAGAGACGGGGGGTCGGTCCATCCAAACAAAACAGGCAACACAAAATCCACGGCCCACGGACCATCAGGATGTTTTTTACAGAACTCCCACCCAACTGCGGTTTGTTCGCTTCATTGAAGCCCACCTTGTAGACCTCTTCGTTCCCATGTCGAGCAAGCAGCGCACAGCCTCGCCCGTGCCGAAGACGGCGGCGCCTTGTTCGCATTGGAGGTGTTTTGAACAGCAGACCACCGGCATCGTTTGAAGGGAAGCCAAAAGGAGGTGGTTGAAACACCAGTCCGGTCAGATAGCGGCCTCCCTAAAGTGTTGGTTTGCAGCCTCGGGGCCTGTGAAGCAATTTTTTGAAGGAACCTGCATCTTGAGTGGTGCTTTGTCACTCACCCATGGTCATTTAAGCAGGATAAGGCAAGGGGTGAAGCCCATCGTGCCTGTGCAGGGCAGATTGGTGCGACAGAAAAGGTCACGCCCTCACCTGGAATCGGTTGTTCCATTTCCTTTCAGGAGGTGAGGTCTGCTGTGCTCTGGGATCTCTTCGAGTTGGCCAAGCAGCCCACCGGTTAGGCCCTTTGGTCATTCGAGTAGCGAGCTCTTCAGCTCCCGTTATTCGATGCCAAGGCGAAGGCCAAGGAACCTGCGCGGGCGCCGCGGAAGCAGCCCGAGGCTGTCAGCGGTATGGGTTTCAGCCGATCTGGGCGCTGGGCTTATTGGATATACGATGGGAACACCATGAAGCAGTTTCAGGTGTCCACCTTGCTCTCTGACAAGAAACTGTCTTCCAAGCGGGACGGAAGCTTGCCGGATCAGCTGGGCTGCAAGCTTGGATGCTGGGTGTGCTTGTGTGGGTCAAAACCAATGGGATCCCATTTTGGGGTAGGTGCACCACCCATCTTAGAGCCTATTTCGTGGGGATTGGGATGTGCACCGGGGGTGCGAGTTGGATTTTGACCCATGGCCGTGTGTCCAACGTCTGAATCACTTTCATGCCGTGCCAGGAGCCTCCAGCGCAGGTCCAGGGGCCTCCAGAGCAGGTGGCTAGCGCGCCAGACTCATCAGGGCGAGGGAACTCTTTGGTTCAGGTACTCCGGCTACTACTCCCCGGCGAACATTGGCGTTTGGGTGTTGCGATTCTGTTTTGTTCTTTTGCCAAACAAACAAGCAACGAGCAAACAAGAAAGCAAGCAAGCGAGCAAGCCAAGCAAAGCTGGTGCTGGGTGTGCACACTTCCTGGCCAGCAAAAGCAGGTCGCAAAACAACTTGGCGGTGGTTGTCAAAAATAGGGTGACTCCAAAATGGCGCAAGCCCTGGTAAATGGAACCAAAGACCAAAACCTGCGGTCCAATTCCTGGTGGCTGACTTTTTGACCCACACTTGAGTAACAAGCATCGCTGGTGGGCATGGGACTCCACAGCTAAAGGTCTTTGAAATATCGAT
>CAUJNA010000062.1:52500-75000 GCA_963377175.1 Effrenium voratum
GTGCAAGTAAAGGTGTGGCTTCAAGGCCTTCGTTTAGCCTCGTCTGTTTGGTGTATCCTAAGCAAAAGGACCTTGAGAGAAGGAGGGGGTCCTTCAACATTTCCTGTAACAGACCTTCCAAAAGTGGCTATGCCCCATTTTAGGACACCATTCAATGAAGACCGAGCCGAACAGTAATCCCCCCATTTTTATGCTTCTAGCATGAGCACGCAGAGCCCGTTGGCTGGAAACATGGATTCCCATGCCATACAATCAGCGGAAGAACAAAAACAGGGACGAGCCTAAATTCATTTTGGGACACTCATCAATTCAATGGCTAGTGTCATGTACCCTGTTTCCGGTGCTCTAGGTTTCCCCCCAGTTCACCGGGGAAGCATACTTCCTTTGTGGCATGCATCTTTACAAGGGCCATGGGTTTATGCGTGGCCATCAGCTTGGTCACAGGTACGGAGTGACCATGTGCCTCACTGCGGGCCTGTGCTTCCTGTGGCAGCCCTCCTTCAAGACCTTGCGCACCGCGGCGTGCATGGTGCGAGCACGATTCGGAGGTAGAACGATACCATGACAAAGGTCCTTTACTTGGGGATTAAAAAAAAAGATGTTGGTATCCCTTTTGTATTGCCTTCACGCCATCCCACTGTTGTCTCACAAACAGTTGGTTTCCTTCAGTTGTTCCTTCTGCACCATCCCACAGCGTGTGTTCGGTCTTCAATTGAGGGCGCCCCCTTGAACTGTTTCCTTCAAGATCAGGCACAAAGGGTTCCCGGGTGCTATTTCCGGCTGCTCGAAGGTTCTAAGGGCTTTCCTTAGTTTGTTTTTTTGCAGGTCACGTCTATGCTGCTCCAGGCCCGTCTAATTAGGTGAGACCAAGGATTTGATGCCTTCGACCACAAGTGCTGAAGACTGGTTCGTAAAAGTGCGTGGCAAGGCACAGCAGACTCGGCAAACAGTAAATTCGCGGGCGTCGCCGGAGCCAAGGGCGGTGTTGCCCCAATACCTTCAAGAGGGCCATGTCGCCTGACATGAGTTTGTGACTCCAACCTAGGGACTCCTCTCTGATTCCGGGCAGCTTGCCTGGGACAGAATACGGATTTCCAGAGCTTACTTTGGATAAGCTTGGCTTTGTCTTGCATTCCCACTCTTTGCTGTTGCACCAGGCCTGGTGTACACGCTTATCGGAGCCGGCCTTCTGCTGTACCGCATATATTACTACGCTTACAAGGCCTCTTGGTATCTAAGAAGTCGTCAAGCAAGGTTGCTTGTTAGATGCCCTCAAGGAGCTTACCCAGACATTTTGATGTGACCATGTGATTGTGTGAATGACTGGCTTAGGCAGTCAGTCACGATGTGCAGAAGGCCGATATTAGTCGAGCAAGCTTTGTTCATAGCCAATTTATGCCAAGCAATGGAAGTCTTCGGCTGTTTTGGTTTTTCCCAACCAGGGTTCTCTTGGAGGGGGGGTCCAGAGCTCAGTTTGAACCATGGGAATCCCTTTGAGTGTCAACTCGCCAAGTGCAGTTCTGATAGACGGCTTGCCCCTTTTTTGGTGATTTAGTTTGAAGAGACCCGCTTCCTAAAAAGTTATGTGACAGCACAAGGCGCATCATTTGGGGACATACTTTGAGAACTTCAAAGGCAAGCAACGTGAGTTGCCGACCCTCCAGGAATTGGCCCCACCAGAAAGGGAACTGTATGGGGGACCCGCCATGACGACAATACGGGGCCAACTGCCAGCATACACATACCCACGCCCCAAGGCGTTGTTTCGCCTTGACGCAGAACTTCCAAGATCGATTTTGACCGGCACATGTCAGGCTGTCAAATGTGCCACCCTGCCCTGGGAAGAATCGAGTCACCGACCATCTCGCCAGCATGTTGTCTTTCTCTCAAAAAAATGATAGCGGTCTGGGTGCTTTGCCAAGGTGCATGTTGATAGCGTGTTGACATTGGCTTATACCTCCTGGAAACCTTCAGAAAGGTTTCAGCCAGCCTCTATGCGTAAGTGTTTTGCCAAGCTCGCGAAGGAAGGTGACTCTTTCATCGAATCCTATGCAGCTTGAAATATGCATCTAAGTGTTTCTGACAATGGATTAAGAAGTGAGCCGTCGGGTCTCCAACCAAGTTGTTGGTCTCATCTTGACGTGCACAGCCCTGATGATGCGGTAACACACCTGACTACTTTGGCTTGATAGGTCGGTCGTCAAACTTTGATGTGAAGTCTAGCCATCAAGGATATTCCTCGAGTGAAGTAGGATCATGTTTCTCGAAGCGAGAGCTGCTTCAAGCTTTGATGTGGATTGCTCCTTGGCAGTTTTCTGAAGCCGCTGGACCAGGCAACTACAATGGCCATTGCATGCGGTCCAAAGGCAAACGGGGATTCCCCCCTGGCGACTGGCCAAAGGTTTCCGGCCTTGGTGAAGGTCCTTTGCCAGATCCCATTTATCACGGCGCATGGTTACGGTTCTATGTTTGAGAGGGGCTCGTCAAAGGCCACGCTCACACGATGGGTCTTAGGAGTGGATGCTGTACTTTATTGATCTTTGCTTCGTGAACAGCAACTTGGCCTACGCGGAAGGTCATGATCCCTTTGACACAAGCAATGCTTGCGAGACCTTGAAGGGAATGACCATTCGTCTCTTGAAGGTGTCTGGATTCGATGGAAAGCTTGTTTGATACAAAGGCAACCCCAAGCAACCTTTCCAACATAGGAACCTCCAACCAAGTAAATATACAGTCTACATTTATTCCGGACTGCCCCTACCAGGCTTGATCACTGCTGTGAAAGGCGAATGAAACCCATCACGACTTTGATTGAGCTCGCTTGCCATAAAGCAGTTTCAACCATTTGGGAAGTTGACTTCTCTCACCATGAGTTGATATCGCAAAAAATGGTTGCAATAAGTCGCAGAGCCACAGCAACACCGTGCTCCGACGGGCTTGGCTTGCAAGTTGCGACAATGTCTGGTTGAGGACGGTTTGGCCCAAGGGTCGCTGTCTGGCCTCCCCATATCCGCGTCTCAGACGGAACTGGTGCTCATCCAAATCGAACTGGAAGGGAGGGCTCATTGTGGTGGTTCTTGTGGGCGAGGCCTCATACCGTTAGGGGTTTTATGGTTCTCACGTTTGTGATATTCGTGAAAGCCTCCCTCCTGTAGGTGGTGCAGGATTTCGTCCATCCACAGGGGGTTGGCCAAACAACCTTGAATACTCGTAAACAAGGTGATCAACCCAACCGGAGTGTTGGAAGCGTGTATCGGAGATATCCCTTCCGGTTTCGGCTTGGGAATGAACAAAGATGGATTCCGCTGGTTTCCTTCGTTTGGCATCTCGAACTACCAGGACCCATTTATCACGACACAGTGCGCAAATTGAGTCACAACCTCACAAAGAGTTTTGGTTTAAAGTCACCTATACCTAGGTTCCTTCTTTTGGGCTCCTTTGTTTCAGGATGCCAAAATCTGATTTAGCCATAAATGCTATTCGAAGGCAGCGCAGCTCAATTGGTTCCAATATCACGGAAGTTCTTGCAAAGCTTTATTTGGTTGTGGATGCATGAGAGGACTGCCCAATCTTGTTTTCTCGCCTTCTCAGAATTCCAGATGAAACATTCGCAAGTAAGTTTGTTTGCTCTGCAGGTGGCCCCCGTTCTGTCGCTGCGCGTATCTAGCTCCTTTCCTGAATTTGCAGTTGCTATACAAACATGGATTGCACTTTGCAGAAGCAAACGGACAGCAGACGCTTTCAGGCGGCGGATTCTAGATCCTGACAAGAGGCCCCTCTTTGGCCATGTCGTGAAGGAGACGGAGCTATCAATTTGGGCCGTCACTGATTTGTGAACGGGCAAACCCTCAAGACGAGTGGTTTCGTTGGGGCTCCCTTGAAACAACCCGACAAGGGACCTTTCAAAAGGACATACCTTGTACCTGGCTGTTCGAGGGCAGACTCATCGCCTTGCGTAGGATGGCTCTTCGTTTGCAGTTCACCGCCCTTTCGCCCCCATGCCACGCGTGCCCGGTTGTGTTCCAACTTCACTCGCCTCGGCCATGTGCATTGTCAAAACGCCTGTTGGTCCCACCGAGATTTGGACCATGCATGTCGGCGTGGTGTCGACTGAGGCATCCTTCTGATATGGAGCCTGTGGTATTGCACGGAAGGCCAATGCTCCAAGGCGCAGTGCGGTCAAAGGGCCGAAGCTCGGATCGGGGAAGGATTCATGGATTTGCTTCGGATCCGCAAAGACGGGGATCCAGTGTAAGGCTCACAAGTGGAACAGAATCTGAAAGTTGCGCTTTCTGCTGGAGAAAAGAAAGCTCTATTCGGCCCATTGTCCACGCCCAGCAAAAGCGAAGCTTTGTCTTTTTTGTTTAAGGTTTGAACTTGGGTTGGCCACCGCCGGTAAAAGGACCTCCGAGCCCCAGTTCAAATTTGGACAAGTGAGAATGCTCTGTCCCTGAGATGACTGTGCTGACGTGGGGCATGAAAAGAGTCTTAGAATGTCCCATGCAGATGTACATGCCGATATGTTGATATGCTGATAGATGAATGCCAGAATGCTTTCAAACCCATATCGTTGTGTCATTTTTTCATTGATTTAGACATGCATACCAGTGTCCTTCAGCCACTCGGCATCAACCTCATGTTCTGTTTGGAATTTTCAACATATGTTCCCTTCCTGCTCATTGTATTCTAACAAGTTTCTTTCAACATACTTTGAAATATATACATTTTGCATTTTATTCTGCTGCATTTAATCCAGCATTTACGGGGTTTGCACAACTTGACTCTGTTGGGATCTCCGTCTCCGGTGGTTGACACCACAAGAACTCACAAGTGATCCAATGATGATACTGTCATCACTTGTAGAGCAGGTTTGGACAAAATGCCACGTGATGCAGAAAGCGAGGATGCCGTAACTTCTGAACATATCCACATGACTTCCCATCTTCGAAATTGGAGATGGTCATCCAAGTCAGGCATGCGAATAGTTGCCTACCTAAAGTTATTACCGATGTCATAGGTTCGTGTTTTCATATGCTCCCAAGCATTCTGGATGGATGAACCCCGAAAAGTGCGACATCAACCTCGAATTTTCCAACCAGTTTTCCCAAACACGACGAAATAACGCAGTCCCAACCCAGCATCTCAAGCCGGGTCTGCCAGAGGTTTGTTTCTTGAAAGCCTTTTTTTGCATGTTGCCACTTTTGTGTCTTAGCTTGCTGGAAAACTCTTTTTTTTGACGTTTAGCCTGATTTCAAAAACGCAGGCCATATGGCACCTGCTACTGGGCAAGAGTCGCCTTGATTTTGGATGAGTTGTGTGTGTGTGTGTGTTGTGTGTGTGTGCGTAATATACATATATATATATATGTATACATGTGTGTGTGTGTGCACGCACACATAACTCGTGTGTGGCCGTATGTGGGGCCTCCGGGTTTCCGCAGGAGTGGCTGCTGGCGGTGTACATGATGGCGCAAGGCCCGGTGGCCGGCGCCACCTTCCCGTTGCAGACCCCGCTGCTTCGGTCCAAACGCGGTGCTCCCGCCAGTTGTTTGTTTGTTTTTTGTGTTTTTTGGCTTTTGGTAGGAAGACGGAGTGGAAAGAATGGAGAACTGGAAACTTGAGCAAGTGCAAGTTAGTACGCAGGGGAAGCCCCATGTGAAATTTCGGGCAAGTCAGGGAGCCTTGTGGTTTCGCGTTTGTGGCTCTTTCGATTGGAAAGTTGATCTTAAGACGGGATCTAGGTTCGGTCAGACGATCCAGTCTACGATTTGGAAAGGACATGGGGGGACTCAGAATGCCAGTTTTCCCGAATGATGGGTTGGGCGTACGCAGTCCTGTAATACGTGTTGGTCATGACTCAAAGGGTGGGTTTTGGCCGCGGGGTCTTTTTGGAGCAACTGAAGCTCAGGAGTTCAAGCCTCTACTTGCCAACCCACCTTTTCAAAGCAGGCCATACCTTCTTCATGTGGAAGCGACCAGTTGCCACCACCAACCACCTGTGTTGTAATCGGTTGACCTGATTCTTCCCTGCGATGAGATCGCCAGACAGCTTCTGGTAAGATTGTGCGTGCGATAGCCAGGTATGATTTGCCGGTTCCCTCAAAAGAGTCACATGTCATGTGATTGCCAAATGGGGCAGTTCACGTGACCAAGCGAATCGACCTTTGACCTTTTGTTGAACCTTTAATGTTCAGAGAGCACCTCAGGTAGATCCTGTACCGTTGCCGGTTACATTTTCATGTTGACGCCTTGCTAATATTTTGTGGTAAGTGGACACCAACCAGACAATTCTGTGTCTGACCTGCAAACAGTCGTTGGGACGCTGGAGGACACTATGTTCAAGTTGATATTATTTGAGCTGAGCCGAGCTTGAATCGATTGATGGCTTTGAGGAATTAGCTGTTGAGTGCGGGCATTCTAGGTGGCATACGTATCTTCGATGTTTTAGCATTTGTTGCATGTTCTCATGCTCTTTGCCAAACCCAGCCTTGAACATCGTGCTTCGTTCTGGTTCAGAGGGGTGATTTCCTATACGTTACCCAGATCTAGTTTTATTGTAGCATCAATGCTCGTACTCGTGATCCATTCAGGGGTCCTGGGCAGATTGGGGGTGCGTCGGGTTTCCATAGTTCGGTCGGATTCCACATCACGATTTGGGGTGTGCCTTTGCGTGGGTGCCGTTTTGGGGTTAGAAGGGATACCACGTTCAGGCGTTTTTCTTGGAGAGAGCCCCCCGTGCCTGACCCCCCCCCCCCAGCCGACCCGCCCGACCCGAGCCTTCCAATTTTGGGTGCGCCGAGGCTCACACTGCACCATCCCGAGGTGGCCTCTCGCGCACCTCACTCGACGCCGTGCGATGAATATACCTACCGCACGTACGCACGTACGTACCCCCACACGTGGGTATATGATAGACACATATGCATTTGCAACGAATGCAGGCAATGTCAGATGATGTGTGAAGTAGTGCAAAAATATGAGTGTGTCATTGCGATGAGAATGCTATGCAACGTGGCATAGAGCAATGCAATGTTGTGCAACGCTATGCACCGTGTCATGAATCTATGTCATGCATATATAATTGATGTTTTGGTGCATGTAATACGATATTTGTGGTGCACATGTTGCAAGGCAAAGACAATCTCTGCAATAGGCATGATTGTCTATTGCTCTTCGTGGGTCAGGGTCGTTTTAGTTCGAGCGCGTGTGTGTGTTTGTGTGTGTGTGTGTGTGTGTGTGTGTGTGTGTGTGTGTGTGTGTGTGTGTGGGTGCTCTAGCGTGGCCATCCAGAAGTAGCCACTCAATGCGGGTGCATGTTTATGGTGGTATGGATTCAGCCGCGCAGTTTATATGGTTAATGCCACGCATAGGGACCCTCCTTTCCATAGGTTTGTCTCCTTTCTCAGCCAAGACTGCTCCAGGTTCACTGCAGGAACTTTCAACTACTTGCGAAACGGGACTGGCCTTCGGATTGAGAAGTTGTCTTGGACCCTTCAAGAGTTCAAGACACTAACGGAGAGGTTCCTTTGTTTTGCAAAGGGGCTAACCGACAAGCCCCCCCGGCAGCATTCAGACGTTCAAGTTTGGCCGATTTCTTGCAAATGCAATGTAATATGCCTGTGTGTGTGGATCGCCGCAACCTTGCACAGGGTTAGCAGCGAGAGGAACCGCCAACGCACAGGGCTGCAGCAGCAGTAGTAGCAGCAGCAGCAGCAGCGCGTCAGCGGCGGTGGTGCCTTAGCGTACCGAAGTACTAAGTACTGATGGTACCTCAGCGTTCAGTCCACCGGAGTGGCGAAAAAGGAAAACAAGCCAAGGAGCCAGCCCGAAAACCAGCCCCGGAAAGCCCAGAATCCAAGCCACACCGAAGAGCCGAAAAAGGCAGCAGCCAAAACGACAAATAAACCAAAAAGGGTGCCGCACATAAAAGGTCCGTGGTACAGTGGAGGTACCTTAGTGCCATGCAAAGAAAAGCGTACAAGTTGTCCTGACCGTGTTAGTCAGGCAAGCAGGCGCACCACGGCTAGTCCATGGTCCACGAAAATCTGTTTTTCCGGGATTTCACTTCGTCATGACGGATCCGACCCATCATCATGAGTCTTTCTATTTCCCCACCGTCGGGGTTCTGAGTCCACCCCACACGGGCGGCAAGCATGGAGACTGGCCTTGGAATTTGCGCCCGCAGTTCCGCAAACGCGCAGCAGACCCAAAACACGTGATCCACAGAAGGCACAACTGCCAATCCGCAGCATTCACAGGTCAATCTCTGTGGGCCTCGGGGTGTCCACTTTGCGTCCGTGCTCATGCCCCCGCACATGCACGAAACCGCGTGTCCGGGAAGCACAGAAGCCAGCTTACGAAGCCTGTCCACAAGCCCAACCGTGGCGCGGACTCGCTCCTGCCGGGCCAGGATCGCGTCGCGCCTGGGAGATTTCAACCACTCCTCCAAGCGTGTACACCTCCATGCGCTTCTCAAATCATGAAAGGCCTTTTCCCTATCCTTGTAGCTGGCCTGAAGATCCAGCACCTGCCTGCCTTGTCTCCAAGCTGCCCATTGCCCCGGCACTGGGGTCCAACCCCAGTGGTCGAGGCATTTCTGAAGGGCCCGGGCATACCTAGTCCGGCAAACCCGGTGCTGTGTCGGGGGCCTACCTCCGGCCCGCGCGTGGTCGGCCCAGCGGCCAATTGCCTTCAGCAGCTTCTGCGCTCCAAGGTAGAGCAGGTCGCTGCCGTGTCCTAAAATCAGCAGTTGCTGAAGGGGCCTCGCGCTGCGGTCTCCCTTTGCGGGACCTCCTTTCACTGCCCTCCGGAAGGCTTCAAAGAAGGCTTGTCTTTCCTTGAGCGTGGGCGCACGCCCGCCCATCAGCGCTCCCCATGAGCATATGGCCGTGAAAGTCAAAGTGGCGACAGACGCCTTAGCACGCAAGGACAAGGGGAGAAGCTCCAACCGTTGCGCGATCCTGGTTGCCTTGGCGCGTCTGGCCTTTTCGGCATCAGACTCCTTGCGAGGTGTGATGCCAAGCGTGACTCCAAGGACCTCAGCGGTGGTTTGAGCCCTCCAGTCATTCCTGTTGAGCAAGTTTAAGCCCTGTTTATTCCTGGCGAAAACCTGAGTTTTACCCTCATGAGTTTTCAACCTAGTGCATTCCTCAAGGTTATGCCAGGCACGCCTAGCAGTTTCCAAGTCTTCGGGGGATCTCCCCAAAATGGTACGATCATCCAAATAAGTGAGAGTGACCGACTCCGGCGCCTGGTGCCTGGCCCACCGAATGACTGGTGCCAGGACAACCGCAAGGGCCATTGGTGCCCACACGTCTCCTTGCGGCAGTCCTCTACTACCCAAGAGCGCTCTGCGGCTGGCTGCTCCAGCAAAGGTGGCCCACCTGCCATGCGTGGCCCACTGGTGTGCCACAAGCTGCAGGATGACCTGCGGGCAGCCCATATGCCGCATCACCATGACGGCTAAGTCGGTATCCACCGAGTCGAAAGCCTTAGCATAGTCTAGAGCCAGTCCGACGGGGTACCTCCCCGGGGGGAACTCTAGTTCCGCTGCGACCAGCAGCGACTCCGCATCCAAGCCTCGAACCTGTCCTGCCTGATATGTATCCAGTGCAGTGGAGAGCGCCCTGGCAACCTGCCCGAACCGTACCCGACTCCACGCCCTATAAATCGCACTGCCGACCGCAATTGGTCGCACGTCTCCAGGGGTTGGTAGACGTGTTTTCTTTTTTGGAAGAAAAACAATTTTCCATTGAGTCATGGCCTTCGGAAAAACAGCCCTTTGTTCACACAGGGAGAGCAAGGCGGCCAGTCTTTCAAGAGCCTCATTGGGCAAACACATCAGGAGTCTGGGCGTAAAGCCGTCCAGACCCCCAACTGTGTTGGCCATGGGCCTGATGGCCTCCCGAAGCTGCTCCTTAGTGATCGGCCTGAGTTCAGGGAAGGGGGTGGTGGGGAATTGGACAAACCTACCAAACCTTTCCCAGTAACCTTGCAAATTGGCACCCGGCGTATCCGCCGTCCCAAAGATCCCCGCCCAGTGGTCTCTAAGGGTTTCCACCGCTTGCGCCGGGTGTGTGACCACCTGGCCATCACCTAGCTGAATCGCCTGTGACGGCGCCTCTTCCTGCCTAAGCCACTTACACGCCCCGGAGACGGTCCGGACACGTTCTCGCCAGTTCCTCAGTGCCACTTGCACAAGCAGTCTTTCAAGGCGTTGCTTAGCACGGGTCAGTGCCTCACCATGCCTGCCCCCTCGGATTGCCTCAGCCTCACTCCCTGGCTCCGCCATACGCAAGAGTCTGCGTCTAAGTTCTTCCGTGACCCTTCCGCCTCGGAAGTCATGCATCTGCGCCTCTTTGAGTCGCCGCACATGACGCCTCAGCTGCCTTTCCTCAGTACTTTGTCTGCCAGCCACCTGGTGACTACCACTTCGGAAGGCAGGGAACGAGCCCAGAGATCGCTCGCACCTGTTCGGGACCAACCATCCTGAGTGCAGAAGCCAAGTTTCCACATCCTTGGACCATGTATGCCACGCTTCCTCAACCGAGCCTAAGGCCCATAGCCAGTTCCTGTCGCAGGTGGCAACACTGTCCCATCTGATCGGCTCATCACAACTTGGCTCTGGTTTCAGTGCGCAAGTTTTGGCATGCCTCCATTCGGCAACATGACTTTTCATGCTAAGGTCCAGACTGCACTCAGCTATGGAGTGATCTCCACCGGAGCTGGCGTGTTCCTGTGGGGGTCCTGCCGCCCTTATGGTATTTTCAGTCCATATAGCATCTATTGGATGGGAACTCCTATCATGCCTAGCGACAGCCTGTAGCACGCCATGAACCCGGGTCATAGCATCCGGCCACCTTCCTTCAAGCATGTTAGCATTGCCATCCATGCCCAGGATCCAGGGTCGGCATGGCCCATTTTCCAAGTGCAGCAACAGACCTTCTAAGATTGAGAAGTCCGCGCTAGGCGGCCTGTACGCGGCAGCAACTCGAATGCTCCTGGCACATCCGTGAACTTCAGCCATCATGCTTTGGCCGTGTTCCGTGCATTCGTTGTGCAAGACTTGCAACGCCAGGGGTTTCCGCACCGCAATGCCTATACCGCCTTTGCCCGCCCCGACATGAAGCACCGCCTGGAAGTCCCATCCGGCATGTCTGGCCTGGTGCGAGATGCCAGGCCACGCTGCCTTGGTGCAGTTGAGTTCCTGGCATATGAGGATCTGCACGCCTGTCTTTTGAGCAAGTTCAAGGAGGTCATTCCCATGACGCCGCCACGAGCTCACGTTTTGTGACCAAACCTTGATAGGCTGTGGCCCTGGGTGCTTGGCCTCGCCAATGCGTTTGCCCCTGAGCCCCCGCCCTGTCGCCTTGGTAGCCGCGGCTCGCAGACCACTACTGGTGGCCTGTCCCTTGGCATTCTCCGCTCGGGTTTTGATGATTCCGAGCTTTTTCAAGGTTCGCTTGCACCCAAGCTGTGTTGAGGCAGCTTGCCGGCACTGTGCCCACAGCTGCTTTCTTTCAGCAACATCCGGTATGGGTCCCTTACTACTAGAACAAGTCGCCGTGGGAATGGAGTCCCTAGAAACCTCAATGCCACAGGCTTTACACTTGTGGAAGGGTCTGGACCATTTACGGCCCTGGGTATCATAAGACCGCCAAACTGACGGGTCCTGAAAAATATCATGAGCGCCAGGCCACCTGACCCGACTAAATTCAGCAAAGGAGAGATTCCATCGTTTGGTAAAACTGTCCTCCGCCGCCTTAGCTCTCTGAGGTACCGATGCCAGACCCACTGCTTTCCTTAGATCTGGCACCTTACTCAAACCGTGAGCCTCGCGTAAGTGTTGTTTCCGGAGGGCACCGCGGCGCTTTTCAGCGATGGAGTAGTCGACAGACCACTGACAGAGTTCGCATTTCCACCAGGAACTCGATGGTTCCTTTTGACTCTCTAGCGGGGCCCGGGGGATGCCTTTGGCCCAACCGTCCGCCGGTTTCACAAGAGACCGGTTGGCATTGGCAGTTTGCCTTGCAATTCGGTCCTGGACCTTGGCAGCCGCAGCCTGTGTTTTCTCCTCGTCCGTCCTGCGCCTCTTAGTTTCGCCTCTTTGGCGTCCAAGCCACGGGATGTCCTTCTTACTGAGGCCATGACAGGTCATGAGGTGTATCCTCCTCGCTTCATGGTGGCCTCTGACAATTTTATGACGGAACACCTGAAAAGCATTGCACATTTCACAAGTCCACCATAAGGTTCGGTCCCCTTGAAGCATCGGAGCAGATTTTCCATCCGGGGGCTGTTTGCCAACAAGCCTGCGTTTCTGGGACCCAGGCTCGCTAGATCTAGATTCACAGGCCAACGGCGTGTCCGGGGGGGCGCTAACGAGTGTGTGAACAGAGGGCGTAGCAGTACCATTCACATCCCTGTACGTGTGCACCGAGGGGGTGCCATCCAAAGTCACAGCTTTTCCCGGGGCGCACATGGTGTGAACCGAGGGGGTAAAACCACCATCGACAGCCGAAGGGACAGAGGGGGGTCCAGAACAAGAGGCCCTAGAAGGTCCCGCCCCGGAAAGATCGATCACCACCCCGACAGTTTCTTTGAGCCAGGCGCTGGGGATCTGGGTGCCTTGCGGTGGCCGCAGGGAGCAGTAGTGTTTATCTCTGAGCGTCAGAGTGATTGCTTGTTTACCTTTGGCGCATGCTGCAAAGCCGCCACTAAAGCGGCTTGCGACCGTGAATCTCTCCCACGAGGCCCTGTCCTTAGTCCAGCTCCAGATCACCACCGGGACTCCGAGCCGCTCAGAGAAAGCTTGAATAAGTTTCCCTTCGGCCCACGTGCCTTGGCGTGCCGCGCCCTCAATCCAGCTGTCAAAGTCCTGCTTACATGAGAACAGTTCAGAGAATCTGCCTTGGTGTTTCCGAGCATGCTGTACGCTACGAGACCTCAGGTTTGCTCCTTTAGCGATAGCACTTGCCTCCGTGAGGGGTTTCGGGTCATCTTCTTGCCAGGCCAAGCATTCGGCCACGGCTCTGAAGAAGCAGTCTCCCGTCCCTCCCAGATCCCGCATAACCCATTGTTGCTTAAGGGCCTCCGTAGGGTCCACAGGGGCGCAGGCCTCTGACCGGGCAGGACTTCGTATGCGGGGCTTTTTGGGCTCGGCTTCCGCATTCAAGGGACTTGGGGGTCTGGGGGGGTCCTCGAAGTCCGACTGGATATCATCCATGGCCGTTGGTGCTACCTCTTGGTCTGGCAGCATTTCAGCCTGGACGTCTTCATGTTTTTGCTTGGGCTTTTTGAGCTTAGACACAACGGTATCCTGCTTTTTCCCCGTGGTGAGAGCGACCGAAATAACCCAATCAGGGTCATCCTCCAGCTGATAGTTCCACGCAGAGGAGGCCGGTTCACCAGGCGGGGCAAACCCTTTGAAGTACCAACCCTGGCCTTTCTTGGCGCAGACTTCGACCTGCGTCCATTTTTGCCCTTGCAGGAAGTCAAGCATCCCATGACCGTGGCACCCCTGAGGCCATGTATTGCCTACTCCAGCCTCCTTCTTGGTCCCCCGGCATTTTGGGAAACCCCAGATCATGCCCTCCCCCATTACGGAAGAGAACCGGCTGCTCACGGATCCTTTTTTGGCTAAGGACTCTCCGGAAGTAGTCCTCCTCGCTTTCAGCGCGGGCCGTACGGACCCAATGCGCCTCAAGTCGGTTCTCGGGCCCAGTAAGGGTACTGAAAACACCTTTGTCGCCGCTGGTAGGAAGAACCTTAGCCAGGACCTCTTCCCGCAGGCGCAGGTATCCGACAATCTGGCTCATTTTGCCAGTTTCCTGTCTCTGCCAGTTGCCACCAAGCAGTTCACTGACAGACACACCAGCGTTCTGTGCCACCGCTTGTATCACAAGCGTCGGACTGTCCTTAGTAGAGTCGCCCCCTGCCTGTAGCAGGCCGGGGCAACCAGGCGGACAGTCCGCTTATTCGGGGCGGGGATGGCCGCTTTCGGCACAACCACCGTCGGTTTGGTCCAGGGTCCCGGGTCCTTTCCCAACTGAACCAAAGAAACCTTTTCCAACCTAGGTCCATCTTTTCCTCTGGTAACCGAAAGAGGCACCTTTTGCTTCAAGCCTTCCATAGCAGCCCCCAAACACACAGCGGTCAAGGGAGCCGGCTTGCCAAAAGCAGTCCACAGGTCCTGAAGTTCCTGCAGGTCGCATGCTCGTTCCACCACACAGACGTTCCCGTCCGGAGACGTGCCATTGGACATGTTTTCTCGCAGCTTGGAACAATTCGTCAGCTGCGGCACCTGTGTCCAATCCTGCATTCTGAGCCCCGTGACCTTGGGTTTCTTGCAATGGGCACTTTCTTGGAGCGAGGGGCCCCAACAAGGGTTGCAAAAGACCGCGTTCACAGGACGTGGGGGGGGGATTCAGAGTATGTTCCTTGTTTTCGGTGCGGGCCGGTGGCTGAGGTCGATACTGTTCGGGTCAACAGAGTAAACCCATCCCGGGCCCCATGACGAGCTGTCACATCGGACCCATTCCTTGGCTTTGGGAGCCATTTCAGACCTGGCGGCAGAGACCAAAGCCTGGGCCCCTTTCTTCTTTTTCTTCCTAGTCTTCTTCCCCGGAACAGCCCTGGGCGCGGAGACGAGTTGCTGGAGAGCCAGTCCCAGTTGCTTGTCACCACCCCCCTGGCTGAGAAACGTTTTGAGCTGGCCCAGTAAAGCACGAATGCCTTGGTTGTCCTTCCCTTGACTAGGGGCGAGGGCAGAGAGCAAGGAAACAAGGGGATCCAAGGGCAAGGGGGCCTTCTTCTCCTTCCTCCTGCGGCGGGTCTTGGCGGACCCCCCGCCCCCTCCTGCAAGGTCCTCAGCACACAGGCATGCTCATCTTGATGCAACACATGTCCGTAAGAGACGTGAAGGACCGGCTCAGTGCATGAAGAACCGGGTCGACGGATCAGCCATCCCCGATCTCTAGCCTTAGGTGCAAGACTTTTCCACCTCAGTTGCTTGGCCCGTCGCCTATGCCTCAGCCTGGGGGATGAGACACGTGCGCGGCGAACCCACCTAGCCTGCCGGACTATACGCCCTGCAGGCTCAGTATGCGTAACCTGTACATTGACTTTGCGTCTTTTCCGTACCTTCTTCATGTGATGGGGCCTGGGGGACCAAAAAGGCTTTTGGAACCACACGCCCAAACTTCCCATCCCCAACCAGTGCAAGAACACCAGGGGGGCAAAAGCAAAAAGCCATTTGAGGGGCAGCCACCCAGAACCAACCAACCAGGGAATCTCACGCGTCCAACAAACACGTCCGAGGTTTCCCCAAACAGCAGGCCCAGGGGTAGTTGCCGAGTGCTCGCGGAGAGAGTCCACGACCTCCACAGCTGGCGCAGCATCAGCATCGGCCGCGGCCGCAAGAGCGTGGTGCAACTCCACGCGTCCCGCAGCATCGGCCACGCAGTGCGGCACCGACTTATTCGTAATTAGGGGGCCCGAAGGGCCTGGTGCAAGCGGCCAGTTGGCCAGAAAAGTAGACTTGGATTGAGCGCCATGAAATTGGACAAGCAACAGCACAGCGGTCAAGCAACAGCGCAGCGGGGCAGAGCACCTAACAGCACACCTGCCTGGGCCGGCCCGGCCCTTACCTCGAGTGTCACGACACTCCTTTTTGTTGAATTCAGTGTTGGCCCTGTCTAAGGACAGTTCGGCTCTTGAGCGGCCCGTAGGCTCTTGTGGCTCTTTTCTGTTCTGAACAGCATCTTCTTGCACACTTCGTACCCTTTCACAAGGGCCCCCGACTCCCTCGCCTCCAGGAGGCTGGCGGTAGTGCTCGTAGTCGGCAATGTAATATGCCTCTTGTTTATGCATGTTTGCTCCCTGATTGATTTAGGGAGACTGTTTTGTTGTTTGTTTGAGAAGGAGTCATCAATCAGGGATCGAACATATGGCGACCTTGCAAGGGGTTTTGTAGCTTCACCCAGACTGAACAACCCTTGTTTCTGCTTGACCCGGGAACTACGCCACTGGTGGCACGCCTCGCGTCGAGACAGGTTCAGGTGATACCGTTTTTGCTACAAGCCGGAGAAAATTTTCTGTTGGCGTATCCCCAATACAGGACATATCCTCCCCAGAGATTTTCTCTTTGCAGACTAAAGTTATGTATGGAGGGCCCGGGGCAACTCTCTCTCTCTCTTTCAGGGCTGGGGATGGGAGTTTGCACCTTGCGCAGGCTTTCGAGAGCTTCTTCCTGCATGCCTCGCCGATGTGGAGACTCGCTCAGCGAATCAAGCCTTTTTTTGGGTTTTAGTTTTTGGTTAAGTCATGGGCCAGAAGGTTCTACGGGTTTTTTCAGGTGCTTTGGTTTGCAAGGCTCTCCTACGCCGTGCGATGGCGGTGGACAGACGCGCTTCTGCAGCCCACGCCTTCGGCCACGTGGCAAGAGCGGAAAGGGCCGTATTGGAGTTCTGAGGACGTTTCCAAGCGAAACTGGGTGACAACCACTTGGCTTTGGGTCAAAACCAATGTTACCATTTTGGGGTAGGTGCACCACCCATTTTAGTCGAGTTTAGTGGGGATTGGGATGTTCACGGGGGGTACGATTTGGTTGGCCACTTGGCTACTTAGCTAGTTGGAAGGGAGCCGTTGTGGAGCTGGTGTCCTGCAAAGAGGGAGCTGGGTAGCCACCAGGAGTTCTGCAAGCACGAAGACATGAGCCATTTGGGCTGGTTTCCGAGCAGCCAGGCATAGGTCCAGGTGGCAATCGCAGATTGACAGGCAGCTTTGGGATTGAAGTTGCGCACTCGTCGACATGAGGGACCATAGCAGACATAAGCTTGATTTGGCCGAAAATTGCAGATGCAGGAGCTTGGCTCTTGCTGTCCATGACGAGGGCGCTTGCAGCCATAGGAACTGGGCCCCTTGTTTGGATGCAACCGAGGAGCACCGATGCAGCGCCATGCTGAAACATCCCCATGTCAAATCTGGGTCCCAACTGGTTGGTTTCTTCGGAGCATCGACAAAGTGCGCATTTGCTTTGAGCCTACTTGAGGGTATACGTGTAGGTCGAAAACAAGCCTCGTTCAGGTGGGTGAGCTGGTGTCGGCAGCTTGGCAGACCTTGGCCCCCCCTTTCATAAGTCAAGGAGAAAAGAAGCTAACAAAATTAAGGGACCTCTCAATGTATCAGTTTCGTTATTTTTTCGTTGGTTTCCCGGCAATATGTACAGAATCATCCGGGGGTGCCCTTCCAAAGTCAAGAACTGGTCGGAAGCTCAATAATTTACCACCAAAATACCCAGCAATTGTGCTCGAAGATGCGGTTGGTTCACAGCCAGTGGCCCTTAGATTTCCCAAGTGCATGTTTTCCTGCGGAAATTGCCACGAGCTCGCGGATCTGGATGAAGATCCCTTTCCTTGGTATTTCTCCTTTCTGCTTCGTGCTGCTGCTGCTATTACTATTACTACTTGCTACCACTTCTGCTGCTACTGCTACTGCTGCTACTACTGCTACTGCTACTGCTGCTACTGCTGCTACTGCTACTGCTACTGCTGCTACTGCTGCTACTGCTACTGCTGCTACTGCTACTGCTGCTACTGCTGCTACTGCTACTGCTACTGCTGCTACTGCTACTGCTGCTACTGCTGCTACTGCTGCTACTGCTACTGCTGCTACTGCTGCTACTGCTACTGCTGCTATTGCTGCTACTGCTACGGCTGCTACTGCTGCTACTGCTGCTACTGCTACTGCTGCTACTGCTACTGCTGCTACTGCTGCTACTGCTACTGCTGCTACTGCTACTGCTGCTACTGCTGCTACTGCTACTGCTGCTACTGCTGCTACTGCTACTGCTGCTACTGCTGCTACTGCTGCTACTGCTATTGCTGCTACTGCTGCTACTGCTACTGCGGGAAGTCTTTTGGCCGATCGTTGGCTAAAGCCTTGGACAATCTTGTCTGTAGGGTTGAATGATTGGTTCAGCAAATGGCCCAATGTTCCAATACATCGTACCCCTGTATAAAGAATCTCCTCGTGGGTTTGGTGAACATATCTTCGGACGCGGTGGACCAGTTTGCAAGATCATTTTGCTTGATGTGCTCGCTGGATCGGACGTCCAGTTGGATCCGCAGGTCAGTTGCCACGTAACCCTCGAAGGCTAAGGAGAAAGGACTGCTTTTAACGCCCAAGAGGAGGCTGGCATTGGGAGCAGTCTGTTGGAGGGAGGCTGGCATCGAAGGCTGGCATTGCAGTTTGTGTTTGGTGGAAGGAGTGGAGGGAGGTGTTCTCCCCAGTGATTGACTCGCCATTGTGGCTTGACCATTTTGTTTGCGCGCGCGAGTTGGGATCCAAGTGTGGGATGTGACTCCCGGCTCTGGTGGTGTCGTTTTTTGGGGCTCACCGGGTGCTTTTGGCTGCAAGGGCAATTTCGGAGTGCTTCCAGAAATGGAAGAAGAAGGAGTGGAGTCTGTTCTCCTGTGGTTTGCCTGATGTTCCCCTTGCCCCTCCCCGTTTCGGACATAGAAAGAACTGGATTGAGGCTGGGCTCTACAAGTTGTACTTGCCCTGGAGCATCTCATACCTGTCGTTCCTGTTGCTGCAGCCGTTCCTTCCGGACCGACATCCGGGTCCGTCGGTCCGTCTCTTTGGAAATGCGCCGGTACATCAGTGAGAGCTTTCTCGAACACTCGCTGCCTGTTGAGAAAGTGGGCGATTCATAGCCGCATTGTTTGCTTTGCAACCATGAGAAAGACTTGTTGCAGAAGGATCCTCCGGATTTTTGGCTCGGTCAGTTATGACTCGCGTTTAAGTACCCAGAACAATGACAACAAGGGCTTTTTGGGGAGCCCTTGCACTTTTCCCTTATCATTCATTCCGTCCAACCCCTGCAATGGCACAACAACAGCGATGTTCACCTGAGGAACCATGGTAGGAAACGAGTGCGCAACTAGACTGTTCCAGCTTTTTTGGACTTGGCAGCAGAGGCAGGTGATTGCGCTTATTGACTGAGTGTCGGCATCAGAGGACTCGCTGTAGAAGTGATTCCGCGGATCCTGAGTCTGTGCAAGTACTATGTGTGGCTGAAGAAACCCAAGACGCCAACAAGTGCGTACACAGCTGCTGCACTGACGATGAAGAACTGTGTGGTGCCTTGGGACATATTTTTCACAGAAAACTGGAGTGCTGAGTCATCGACTCATCATGAGCCGTCCTTCAGTCCGTGATCGACTCATCATGAGCCGTCCTTCATGCTCTTCATGGCACCTTCCCAGTTTTCTATTCGCGTTGTGCGCGTCAGTGCCCCATCAGCGGTCCTTGCGCAAGGACCGGCTGGCCGGCCTCGAGACATTGATGGACGGCTTCATCTTCCCGGCGGCCACCAAGACCTTACGCTTACAGGGCAAGCGCAAGGTGGGAAGATGTAGAAGTGACTCAGAACTGTAGACATTTGTTGGATGAACAATGTACCCTCCTGTGTCTACATGGCCCATGTTTTCTGATTTTGCCAATCCCAAAGTTGATGTGCTTTCCCTTGCTAAATGGTGAATTTGGCGAGTGACTGATTTCACGCCCCACATGGTTCTTGCGGGGGTTCCCTTTTAATCAGGACTCTCGTTGCAGTCATCTCGAAGTGGCACAATCGATTTACCCACCGCACGATTGGCAGTCTTCCAGAAACTGCGCGATTGGCTGCCGTCAACTCTTCAGCTCAGCTACCTCAGAGTTTGGGTTGCCAAGGCGCGCTCGATGCTCAAGCTTTAGCCTTGTGTGTTGAGTTGCGACTCCCAAATGTAAGGCAATAAAATGCGAGCCCTCACGTTGCAAGTGCTGGCTTTCCATGAATGAGTGCATGCATGTTGTGTTTGGCCTCTCATCTATTGAAAGAAATCAAGCGCATTATATTGCTTGGGATTGCGCAGAAGAAACCAATCTAGCTTGAAACCTCGGCAGGGTTGAGGAGTAGCTTTTGCAAGACCGTATTTCCATGAAGGTATTCGCTTCTTGGCCAAATGGCGGAAAACGCTGCCACCCTGCAAGTAGGAAAGCATGGAACGCGTGGGGACTTCTTGCAAGCCTCCCATAAGCGGTGGTTCTTCTGGTGCCTGGGGGGAATTGTCAAACTGTGCCTTGAGCAAGTGGGGTGCGTGGGGCACCCCACTCGAAGACTAAGGAATCCTACGAGAGGAATTGGTCTGTTGCTCCCCGTGCTTTGGTGGTTCCAAACCTCAAACGCGGATTGTTTGAGCAACCCTGATAGGAGTTGTATCACATTTAGATGGTTGGGGAAATGTTGTTTTAATTGCGCCCTTTTTTGGGTTGTTTTAATCGGACACCAGAGTGCAGCCAGCCCGCTTTCGGGGGAATCTTGCGACCAACCTCCGAGAGAAGCGCCGTAACGGCGTGCATCTCGCACGCAGAATTACCTCTCCTTCGCCCCGACTGTGATGGCGGCGACCCTGGCACACGCCGCTCGGCACCACAGAATCGAAGATCCACGCTGTTGGAGCCACAATCCAAAGCATCAGTCAGGGGGCCTTTTTTTAAACTTACACACACACATGCGCGGATATTCGGACTTCCGATTCTTTGTGCATGGTTTGGGGTGGACTCCTTTACAGCCATACGTCAGTTTTGAAGAAGAAGGGCAACCATCTGGGCAAATTAAATCGCGACCTCACAAACTGAACAGGTTTTGTTTGCATGAATCCTCCTTTTTGGTGTGTCCGCACTCTCAGGAGTGTGAATGCCAACTTACCCAGGACCCGAAAAGAAGGGTTCAACGGCCTCATTTTACGTTTTGAGATTCATGAACTGAGGACCTCAAACAGAGGAGTTGGGAATGTTGGGAGCAAAAGTTGCGATGGGTTTGCGTTGGTTGTGCGTGTATGGTCAGTCAGAGCGAGGGGCAGATGTAGTTCTCGGTTGCGCGCAAGATCCTGCCTTTTGACACAAGTCAAATCTTAAATTGTATCATGGGCGGGCCTGTTCTGAATGCGATACTCTCTCGATACTCACTTTGCCCATGACTTCGACGGTTTGCGTCATGCCCTTGGGGGAATAACTTTGACAAAGGTGAACCAATGAGGCTAGAGAGAGCCTTGCAAGAAATTGTGCAGCCCAATGAAAAGAGTTGAACGTGTGCTGCGTGTTGTCAAGAATTGTTAGGCAGTCAAGACTGAGTCGAGACAGCTTATTGGGACTCTGTTTGCGTGCTTGTGTAAATCCTATTTACGCATATTTTCCTGACTCCATCCAAAAGGTATTGTCTTAGACATGTGACCTACAGCTAACTTGCTCAGAGACTCAGACAGTGAAGTAGCTATACCATGACTTCCCCGCGCCGCCAAAGTTCAAGGGTTTGATGGCGGTTCGCTTGATTCGGCCGTGTGGTGTTCCTTTTTGTTCTTATGGTCATGGTCTGACATGTTTACGCAGTCGAGAATCAAGCACGCCGGCAAGCCATGCTGCGTCAAACTGCGGCCTTTCTGTTATGCGTGGTTGCTTCATAAAGCCAGGCTTTGACATCTGTGTGGGTTTTTCGGCTCACGAAACGACAGGCAGTTCTCACTGTTTTTGGGCAGGTCAGATTCTGCACCTCCTACTCATGCACACGCTCAGACACACGCACACGCGCACAGAGTATGATTCCCTCAGAAAACAGACAAAGAGCAACCTCAGCGCGCACCTCTTGAGCGCTCTCTGTTTCGCACTTAGACACAGACCACCATCTAAAGATATGTTTGAAGCTTCCGCCCTGCCGGCGTCGCCATCTTTACTGGTATGAACTGGTGGTATACCCAACGACTTCTGCCTGTCTGTTCCGCGGCTCATAATTTCGCTGTGGGTCAAGAATAGGGTAACCCCAAATTGGAACCCTGGTAAATGGAATCAGGGGCGAAGACCTGCGGTGCCCTGGTTTCACTTTGACCCATACCCCTATGTTCGTTTCCACCGGCCTCGAGGCCTTGCTCTCAGCTTCGGGACTTCTGGCTGCAGCGCTGGCCTTTCAGCATCACTCAGTTCAGGCCCGGGGGACCCGAAACCCGGCGCCCGAAGGGCAGTTGCCGGGGATGCCGTCGCCCCGTTTTTTTTTTTTTTAGTTTTTGCCAAAGTAAAATTAACCCGCATGTGAATCAACGAACCCGTTTATTCAGAGGGGGGGGGGTTGACTCCTCCAAAGTGGTCCCATTCCCCACTGAACCCAGGGGCACCCCCCATCAACAACTGGGGTTGATTAATGAGGGGTCAACAGTGATCGCAAAAGAGAAGATGACAAGTCTAAAGGATAGCTGCACCCCTTTGGAGTCTTTGAGTTGTTCACTTCATGAGTTGGGATGACACAGAGCAAATCCGGCGAAAAAGTCCGGTGAAATAGTCACCACTTTCTGTGGGGATGCCTCTATTCCGGGCAGAAATTCAAGAGAAGCTTGCAACAAATACCGGATTGTGTGACTCTGCAAACAGCTTTCTTCACATTTGCGCTGGGGATTCGTACCTGAGACCAGGA
>CAUJNA010000062.1:80000-82500 GCA_963377175.1 Effrenium voratum
GGGATGGATACAGTGCTGAGAGGGTGCTCTTGAGCTGGTATGCTTACCATTCCTAGGCATGGATACAGTGCTGAGTGGGTGCACTTCAACGGGTGTGCTTACCATTTTGGCTGGCATGAATACAGTGCTGAGCGGGCGCTCTTGAGCGGTTGTGCTTACCATTGGCTTAGGAAACGAACGCAAACATCCCCCCCAACCCCCCCCCCCCACCCGGAAAGAACTGTTTGCCTGGGGAAACGAACGCAAACATCCCCCCCCACCCCCCAACCCCCCCGGAAAGCGTATGGTGGACCCCCAAGCACTTAACGATACTACACCCATAAATATATAATACAGCTATAATTCAATTGGATGTAGCGCATTCTGTTTTTATTAAATGTAGTATATAGGATTCTTGAAACCATTTAATACCTTGATATAATACATATATATATATATATATCATTTTCAATAGTATATTAATATTTAATTTTATAAAATATTAATATGGCATAAATTCTATAAATATAAATATTGATTGTATATATATTTATATATTCCATTTTCTTTTAATTACACTTTCTTTTTGATTTTTGACATTTTTATACCTATATTTGATTTTAGTAGATTTAATTATTCATTTATTCATGTATTTAATTACATGAACTATCTATATATATATGTATTATTATTAACTTATAGAATAATTGGAAAATTCATGAACTTTAACAAAGGTGTATAAATTAAGAAGAAAAATACGTGATGGCTTAGACGCATGCTACATTTGTATAGATAATTTCGAAGAATATATAGTGTTTGTAACATGGCCTTCGTGTCTCCATGTCTCCGTATCTTCCGTGTTTTCCGTGTTTTCCGTGTTTTTTTTGTGTTTTCCGTGTCTTCCGTGTCTTCTGTGTCTTCTGTGTCTTCCTTGTTTTCGTTTTTTTTTTGGTGTTCTCGTGTCCTTGTGTTTTCGTGTTACCGTGTGTCCGTGTTGCTGTGTTTTCGTGTTTTTGTGTTTTCGTGTTTCGCGTCTGTGTGTTTTTGTGTCTTTATTTTGTTTGTGTTTTGTTTCTCTGTGTCTCTGTTTTTGTGTCTTTTTATTCGTCATTTTTTGTATTTTGTTTTTTTGCCCTGATTCTCTTTATTTATCTCTCCTTTTATTTATTTTCTTCTTTCTCTTTTTTGTTTTTCATTGTTTCTCTTCGTGTTGCATTTTGTTTCTTTTTTTTCTCTTGTGTTTTTTGTGTTGTTGTTGTCGTGTCTTTTGGTTTTTGTGTTTAGTTTTATTGGTA
Organism: Effrenium voratum; assembly: GCA_963377175.1. NCBI lineage: Eukaryota > Dinophyceae > Suessiales > Symbiodiniaceae > Effrenium > Effrenium voratum. The sequence continues at coordinate 81,275 of CAUJNA010000062.1, forward strand.
TTTTTGTTTACGAATGTTCGATTTCGATTTTGGCTTCTTTTTGTTTTTGTTTGCTTGTATTATTGATTTTTGTTTTTGTTTGCTGTTGTTAATGTTTTGTGACAATTGCTTGTTTTGATTTTTTGTTATTGTTATTTATTTGTTTGATTGTATTTTTGTTGTTGTTTCTGTAATGTTTTTATATATTTTCCTTGGAATTTGTAAGTAATTTGTTTTTAACGATAATTATATTAGTCGATTTTTGATACAGACTTATTATATAATCCTCTAAATGATTTAAATATATGGGGCATTGTCGTGGTATTTGGCTTTGAATAGTTGTTACGTTGGCTGGGTTTGAAATAGGTTTCTTTTGGATGAATTTGTTAGATATGGCTATAGTTTTAGTTTTTTCCTCAAGAGATACGGGTTTGTTAAATAATGGGTTAGGATTTTTTTATGGTGCAAATTTGTAATATGAAGCATCTATGAAAAGATAGACAGATAGAGAGACAGATAGACAGACAGATAGAGAGACAAATGGAGAGACAAATAGAGAGACAGATAGAGAGACAAACAGAGGGATAGATAGAAAGATCGACAAATAGAGCGACAAATGCAGCGACAGATAAAGAGACGAGAGAGGTAGACAAAGAGACAGACAGAGCGATAGATAGAGAGGCAGATAGAGAGATAGGAGCAAGACAGAGAGAGAGAGAGACAGAGAGACACAGAGAGAGACAGAGAGATAGAGAGAGAGAGAGAGCAAGAAACTGAAAAAGACAGAGAGAGACACAGAGATAGACAGAGAAACAAACAGAGAGAGAGACATAGAGAGAGAGAGAGAGAGCCAGAAAAAGAGATATAAAGAGAGAAAGAGGGAAGGAGAGAAAGAAAAAAAGAAAGAAAGAAAGAAAGAAAGAAAGAAAGAAACAAAGAAAGAAAGAAAGAAGGACTAGAGGACGATTGGCCCGAAAGCATTTTTCCCCAGGTGCTCATCCAGCCGCGGAGACACCTTTTTACATCGCTGCGGCGAGCGTGTCTGCACGCGGCGATGCTCAATGTCTATGGTCACATGAGAGCTCCATCTCATCGTCCTACGAGAGGAAACATGGCAGTGCCCGACCCCACATATTTACATCAGTTAAAACAAGAAGAGTAAAGCTCGTAAAGCTTGAAGCGAATTACAAGCAAAAGGAAAAGCAATCAATAGCAAAGCTTACACGGCGGCCACAGTTTCTGCAAAG
>CAUJNA010000062.1:86580-149080 GCA_963377175.1 Effrenium voratum
TCTCTCTCTCTTCTCTCTCTCTTCTCTCTCTCTTCTCTCTCTCTTCTCTCTCTCTTCTCTCTCTCTCTTCTCCCTCTCTTCTCCCTCTCTTCTCTCTCTCTTCTCTCTCTCTTCTCTCTCTCTTCTCTCTCTCTTCTCTCTCTCTTCTCTCTCTCTTCTCTCTCTCTTCTCTCTCTCTTCTCTCTCTCTTCTCTCTCTCTTCTCTCTCTCTTCTCTCTTCTCTCCTCTCTCTCTTCTCTCCCTCTCTCCCTCTCTCACCTCTCTCCTCTCACCCTCTCTCCTCTATCCCTCTCTCCCTCTCTCCCTCTCCCTCTCTCCTCTCCCTCTCTCTCTCTCTATCTATCTCTCTTCTCTCTCTCTCTCTCTCTCTCTCTCTCTCTCTCTCTCTCTCTCTCTCTCTCTCTCCTCTCTCTCTCCTCTCTCTCTCCTCTCTCTCTCCTCTCTCTCTCCTCTCTCTCTCCTCTCTCTCTCCTCTCTCTCTCTCTCTCTCTCTCTCTCTCTCTCTCTCTCTCTCTCTCTCTCTCTCTCTCTCCTCTCTCTCTCCTCTCTCTCTCTCTCTCTCTCTCTGTCTCTCTCTCTCTCTCTCTCTCTCTCTCTCTCTCTCTCTCTCTCTCTCTCTCTCTCTCTCTCTCTCTCTCTCTCTCTCTCTCTCTCTCTCTTTCTTCTCGGGTTGTTTTGTTCTCCCTCCCTCTTTCTTTCTTTCTCTCTCTTTTTTTTCTCTTTCTCTTTCTATCTCTCTCTCTCTTTCTGTCTCTCTCTCTCTCTTCTCTTTCTCTCTTTCTTTTTTTCTTTCTCTTTCTCTTTTTTTTCCCTCTTTCTCTTTTTCTTTTTTTTTCTCTTTCTCTTTTTCTCTCTTTCTCTCTCTCTCTCTCTTTTTTTGTTTTTCTCTTGTTTTTTTTTTTTCTCTCTCTCTCTCTCTCTCTTTTTTTCTCTCTTTTTTTTTGTTTTCTTCTTTCTCTCTTTTTCTGTCTCTCTTTTTCTTTTTTTCTTTGAAAAAGAGAATTTATTTCGGATATCTCCGTTAGCATTAATTCTTCTTGCTATGGGTCTCTTTTTTTCTTCTCTCTTCTTTTTTTCTCTTTTTTTTTTTTGTTTTTTGTCTTTTTTTGTTTTTTTGTTGGTTTTTTTTTTTCTTCTCTTTTTCTTTCTCTCTTTCTCTTTCTCTCTTTTCTTTTTTTCTCTCTTTCTTTTTTTCTTTTTCTTTTCTTTTTTTTTTTGAAAGAGAGATAATCTACCTCGGGCATCTCCATTGATAATAATTCTTCTTGCTATGGATTTCTCTCTCTTTCTTTCTTTTATTTTTTTCTCTATCTCTCTCTCTTTTTTTTTGTCTTTCTCTTTATCTTTTTTTTCCCCCCCTTTTTTTTTGTTGCGTTGCTTTTTTTTCCTCTTTTTTCCTCTTTCTCTTTTTTTTTCTTGTTTTTTTATTTCTTTTTATATATATATATATATATATTTTGTTTTTATGTTTTTCTTTCTTTTTTTCGCTGTTTCTCTTTGTTTTTACAAATATTGATTTTTGTTTTTTCTCTTTATTTTGCTTATGTTTGTTTTTTCTTCTTTTTTTGGTTTGTTTTTTAATTTAATTTTGTTTTTATTTATTTCTTTTTTTCTTCTTCTTTCTCTCTTTATCCTTTTTCCCCCCCTTTTTTTCTTTGATTTTTTTATTGGTATTGTTATTGATGGAATTCACGGGATTTCTTTAATATTTATTATATTATGGATTAATCGACAAATATGATTATAATTTAATTAAATGATTTTTTTTTTTTAAAAAAAAAATATTTATAAATTTGATAAATTTATTTTATATTTAGGATAATTTAAGATTGACAATTACAAATAATAATATAAAGATTGGGAATACGAAGGTTATATTAAATTATTTTAAATATAGCTAAATTATATAAAAAAAAACTATAATTTTGAATAATATTAAAAAAACACATATATATACTTAATATTAAATAAAATAAATTTGGATATTTTAATATATTCCATCGATTCCACCTCCAAAATCATTTATAAATACGGGTAATGTTTATCTCTCGATACTTTATTATTCCCCGATAATTGAAAATTTTGGGGTCGGGTGGTTTGGAACGGTGCTGAGATAAGATTCTACGAATTCCAATAAGATTCTATATTCTATGAAATTCTACGAAAGATATGGGATGGTAGGAAGATTAAAAAGATCATAATAGTCTATTGGGGGGATATTATCTAAATTTAATTTCATCCAAATTAATCGAAATTTAAATTGCCAAATAACTATAATGTTTAACATAAAATATATATTTCTCGAATATTTTATTTATCTTAATTTTTTGAACCAAAATATATATATATATATATATTTATAATTTTAAGATATTAATAATTATATTAAAAATTAATTATAAATAATAATAATAACATGATTAAGATATTTATAAAATTCCTATCCTCAAATTATTAAAAAAAAAAGAACACAATAAAGAAAACAAATCATATCCCAACCTATTTATTCCCCAAATTTTCAATTAATATTTCCATTAACATACAATATGCATTTTAATATTCATTTTATAAAATCATAATACATTCTTAATAAAATACTCCTAAAAACCCATTCTTACGACCCTAAAACTATAAACTATTAGAAAATCAATCAACCTAAAAGAAACATACATTTATATAATAAATAATATTTTAGATTATATATTCACAAATAATAAATCCTAACCTAAATATAATTATATACCATTCATTCCAGACCCTTAATTCACCACGACTTTCAATTGCTTTATTATTAGTAATTCATCATGTATATAAATGCCAAACCTCCCACAACACCTTCACCTTATCATTACACCAACATAATAAGAATTCTTATCACATATACAACGATCCCAACATTAATCTCAATATCCAATCCAAATATAAGCTTTATATCTGCAATTCATGGGTGTTTCTCTTATTTAGGCGATCGTCTTTCATTGACCAAATGTTTACACGCTGGCATTGGACACCTGAGACATATTATTATTTTGAGCATCGAAGAAATATGTTGAGGTGCTGTTGAGAAGTTCCATCTACAACTCGTCTTTAGATATTTAGATTTTTAGAATTGGGTCTCTAGTTCAAAGTAATTCATCGAAATGTTTTGCTTGGGCAGGGTCCAAGGCAAAGACTCAAAATCATAATCATTGATTTTTTCGAAATATTCGAAATCGCCTTTTATCAAGCATTTACTCGGTCTGCCTATAGCTATCTCTATGAATATGGTGGTCTATATTTATCTATAATTATTAAATTAGACTGATTTTCTATTTTATGTTTTAATTCTGTTACTCTCCTATCATGGATTTCATCTCGTACACTATTAGAAAACAACAAGCCCCCACTAATATATTATAATTAGTAATTAAGATATTCAGAATTTGGAATTAACATTTAATAAAATAGATTCATTTATTTAATTAATTAAATATTATTTTTTTTAGAATAAATTTTATATAAACATTTTTAAAAATCATTAATCTCAAAAGATATTAAAGAGTAATGTTTAAAATATTATGTTTAAATTATATAGGTTAGATTCTTTTAAGTTTGAATAATATAATAATAGAGATTAATAATATGTATTATTAAAATATGAAATTCGAATATCTTTTAGTTAAGATTTTAGTTCGATTTTTGGTTATATTATATAAGATTGTGTTGGCTAAAAAAAATATAACTAAACAAAATAAATGTTTAAAAGAATAAAACAATTCTTTAAATATAATTTTTCGAGATTTTTTTAGTTAAATTTTTTTAAAAAAAATATAAAAACATATTTAAATAACAACATTTAAATTAATAATAAAACCATAAAATTTATCGTTTAATTTCGAATATATAATTTTTATTATAAAATATATTTATTCATACCTAAACACAATATCTTCCAAATTCCATCAAAATCATCCAAATTCTCACAACACAACAACAAAAAAGCGAACCCTAAATTTCATAAATTCGTAATAATTAATCTATACAATATCAATTTCATATATTCGGAAAAAAAACCTATATAATATCAATTTCAAACAAATAAACATATCGACAAACAAACAACCAAACAAACAAACAGACAAACAAAAAAACAAGACAAAGACAAAAACACAAACGAAGACAAAGACAAAAACACAAACGAAGACAAAGACAAAAACAAAAGACAAAGACAAAAACAAAAGACAAAGACAATCACAGACACACAAACACACAGACACACAGACACGCAGACACAGACAAACACAGACACACAGACACAAACACACAGACACAGACACAAACACAGACACAGACGCAGACACAGACACAAACACAGACACAGACGCAGACACAGACACAAACACAGACACAGACACAGACACAAACAGACACAACCAGACACAGACAGACAGACAGACACAGACAGACAGACAAACAGACAGACAGACAGACAAACAGACAGACAAAGAACCAACAGACAAAGAGAGACAGAGAAAGACACCGACAGAGAGACAGACACAAAAAGAGACACACCTCCGGCGCGCAGCGCGCCGGATTCTGATGTCGACATGCCACAGGCTTCGCCTGCGCACGTGCACGTGTCCGACTCCGAGCCCGAGAGCCGTGATGCAGACGGGCTGCAAGAACGCGCGTGCGAGCTCTCGGCTGCGCGTGCCCCAGTTGCACACGGCCGCTGGCCGCTTGTCCCCTGGCGCCCTCGCCCAGTGGAGCGAGCCAGTGAGAACCAGTTTCTTGCTCGCGGCCAGGCGGTGGTTGCAGGTGTTCGGCGGCCCTCTTTGGACTGGGCACCCCCGGTTGCTACCGGCCCGGTTTGGATTAATAGTTTGGATCGGTGTTTTGGAGGTTAGGGGGTGGTTTCCCATTCAACTTCAACATAATCCAGGGGTTCAATCCCCAAACCACTAATCCAAACCAGCAATTAGGGGTAAGTTGAGGCGGGTGCCAAAAAAGGGCCGAGCTCTCAGGGGCCAAGGTCCAGGCCGTGGTGGGTGTGCTAAGAACAAAGCAAGTTTTATAGAAAATGTATACTCGTCGCGTGAAAAAAACATGCTGCCGTTCTCCAAGGTCGCGAGACGCACTGAGGGCCGGGCTGGTCGCAATAAGGTCTCGCCAAAGAGTCAGTGAAAGGCGGTCGCCCCGAGCAAGGTGAGCACGGATCCGCGGGGGCTGTTGGCCTTAAAAGATCCATCCACACACGTAGTTATTGCAAGCGCAAGCGAAAACGCGATCGACCAGAAAACATCCTGGGTGCAAGCAAAGCCGAACTGATTTCGCCCAAAGCATTGGGCAAAACACCACTGGTCGCAACAATCGGCCGCGGCTCACAACTTCTCGCATCGCCAAGCTCTCGGAAGATGGGCCAAGATTTCAGCCAAAATTGTTACGGACAAGCAGATATATGCCCCGACTCTTTATCTGGAAGACACAACGACTTCGTTCAAAGCCCGGACCATTTTTCCGAAATATCCCGGAAATTTCGATAGTCGCACTCCAGACCATTTTTCCGAAATATGCCGGATATTTCGACGATGACATTTCCCGAAATATTTGGAATATTTCGGGAAAATGATCCCCGAAATATTCGGAATACTTCGAGAAAATGGTGGGCGGCTGCGATTGCCGAACCGCTTTCCCGAAATATCTGGAATGTTTCGAGAACTTGGTCCCTACAAAAAATGAAACCAGTATATCTTCCGCACATATGCCGGGGTAGCCCGGATAGATTTGGGCAAGCGGTCCGTAGGAAATATGAAGCGACTATATCTTCCAAAGGCAATCCAGGCCAATTTTCCGAAATATCCGGGATTTTTAGGAAAAGCGGACTAGGAAAACGCGCACAAGTGCGACAAGCAAGTTTCACGGTTTCGTTTTATAGAATATATATATATAGTTATTTTTAAATAAATATATATAATTTAACAATAAATTAATAATATTCACAATATATATATATATATATATATATTAATTCAATATTAATTTCATATTAATTTATAAATTAACAAACATGTAGTATTCTGTTTTTTAAACATGTCTATTATCAAATTCCAAATTATATTCTTTTACTATATGCCTTAAAATATATTAAATTCAATATTCAATAAATCATAGTTGTATTTTTAAAATCCATTTTTTCCACCCTTTTATATAAATAACACTCCAAACAAATATCAAAGTAATGTTCGGCAACATCAAATAACATGTCATCTCTTTTTTGTTTTTCTGAACAAACCGAGCATTCCACCTTCTTCCACCTTTCTCAACTCCGTAGCTCAGTGCCGACCTAGTGCACAATAATCCCAAACATGAATTTTGAGTACGATCTAACCTAAATGAGTGGATAGTGATGGATGGAGAAGACAAATGGCCACCAAAAGCCATTTCTCTCTTCTTGGCTGGTCGCCTCTCCATCTATCTCCTTTCCTTCTCAATCCCAACCGCTCTATTACTCGTTTCCTGGTCTCACCCGCGCTCCGCTCTCGCAAGTGGAGTTTCCGGAAGGTTAGACAGGTGGTTGGTGTCCCAAACCAAACCTGACATAGACACGGCCGGACGCTACCAGCCCGCTTCTAAGGGTTGACTCTTCCCATGGAATCTTCTCCAATATACACATCCTAGTGTAATGTCAGGCTTCTGTGTTTTTTCCCCGCCGATCCTTTCGATCTCGCTTTCCTGCGGCACGTTTTCGCTACAGGCATTTGCTGTTTAGAGTCAACTCTGGTTGAGACTTTGTGAATAAGAAATGGACGTCAACATGTCCTGCTGACCAGGAATGACCGACAAGGGTGTTCGGGTCCCTCTTGTTGTTTATTGCTCATGTGTAGCCAAATTGATCGAGTGGCGGAGTCCCAATCATTTTTCGCGCTCTAAAACAAACCGGAGTATCATGGATATCCACAAAGCCTTTTGAGATTTGGTGTGGCACTCAGCTCGGAGCCTGGAATTGCTACAGAATTCATCTTGCAGCTTATATTTGTGCATATCTCTCCTTCGGGTTACGTACTGTCTCACAGTCAAAAAGTTCTCGGCATCTCGCTTTCCTATCGATGCCACGTAGCACTCCTCTCAAGCTGAGGGGGCAACGAGCTTAAAGAGTGCGCGCGGATCAGTCGCCATGTACATTGAAATGAGGGCGACAGGGAACACTGCCAACCCCTCAACACGACAGCACCAGCTCTTCACTCAACATGTTCCAATCGGTTGCCCGATTCACAAGTGAACCTAACTCACGACCCTAGTAATTTGCGATCAAATCACGATTTTCGTGCTCCTCTAGCTTCAACATAGGGCAACCGCATCCATGGCCACATTGCCAAGCCGTTCCTCTGTCTCGCTCCGATCGACTCGATGTGGAATGCCACTGTGCAAACAATGACTCGGCAGTGTCTTGGCCAGGGCTGTTGTGAATTAAAGAAAGCAACGCAGCAACGCAAACAAACACCGTCGGACATGCTGCTGTAACCTGCGTGGTAGCCAAATGGATTCTGTTTCGAGAAGGTGAGACAAGCATAGAGCATGCGCCATTTCTTGTTGTGGCCCAAACATATCCAGTTTGTTGGGGCTTGGCTTCGTGGATCCTTCCACAAGCTGCAACATGCCGACCGCGCGGAATGCCAAGCAAGCATTACTCGTGCAGGATGCTCTGTGGCTTACTTCAAAGAGAGGCACTCTGCCTTCGAATCTGCAAAGAACGCAGCTACACCAATTGAAAGAAATTGGCCAAACTCTTACGAGTTCAGAGCAGCCCTCGTTCCGATGCTATGCAGGCCGGCCTGCAAGTTGTTTCTAGTTATTGTCAAAGATAGAACATTGATGGCCCAGCTTCGAAATAGGTTGACCTCCTCAACCTCACAGCCCCCACAACGGGACACAGAGATACTATTGTAAAAAGTTGTTGGAAAATGAGAGGGGCTTTGGGACTTTGCTCCCCAAGCCCCATCTCACATGCCAAAGGACCTCACCCACGTGTCACATCGCATTCTCGCTTCGTACAACTCCAACACGCAACATCCTCGACGTGCTGGATCAAGTCAGGGGTAACGAGTGAACGAGTGCATGGATCGTGAGTCGCCATTGGCCCGTCGAGCAGTAGAAGGACCTGGCATCGCTGGCTGCAATCTGCCTTCCTGTCAATTCACGTCTGACGTCGTCCGTTCCATAAAACGCATGTGAGCCAAGCGATGCCAAGATGTATAAAGCAAACTGCGTGAAACGCATTGCATGGCGGCTGCCTGCTTTGCCTTGAGGCGCGCGGGCCACGGCACCATTTCGAGCGCACCTTGGAATCCGGGCCACTGGGAAAGCTGAAGCAACCTCCGAATATCGCGCGGACACACACACACACACAACAGCTAGCTTCAGTTTAACATGCCACGCTGCAAGCATGTACTTTTTTTTCCTCCCTCTCTCTCTCTTTCTGTCGCGGCGTCTCTCCCTTGACTCTCTGTCTCTCTGCCTTTGACACGCTCGCTCTCTCTCTCTCTCTGTCTCTCTGTCTCTCTCTCTCTCTCTCTCGCTCTCTCTCTCTCTCTCTCTCTCCCTCTCTCTCTCTCTCGCTCTCTCTGTCTCTTGTTAACTCAACATGATGTCTAGTCTGTATCAACCTCAGTCTGCTTTGAAGAAACAGTGCGACCTTTGATCAACATCAGTCACCTTTGCACCAATTCTACATGGTAGCGGAGCCCTGATCCTGGTAAGCAAGCAATCCAGGTGAGCTCCAACACCTTGGGGAAACATGCCGAGGCAAAAGCAACAGCAACAACGGAGTACACCGTAAGCACGCACAGGTAAATAGTACAGCACAATATGGCAGCTCAATCAGCAACAAGCTCAGCAGCACAACAACAACAAGATGAAGGACTAAGGTCACTTCATAGATACAAAGTTACGCCACCAACATACAACGGCGACTACACAACATTCGAAGACTGGACCCGCAATTTCCAACGGCACTGGGGCAAGCAGCAACGTTAGCAACAGCACACGCTCGGCGAAAACAGTGTGCAAACAACACCACACAAACACCGGACTGGAAACATGGCGGCAGCTCAACAGCAGGTTCAGAAAATCCGCTTGGCAAAAGGAACGTAGGATACCTCACAAAGCTACTCAAACCGCAACTGGATGAACTTTTTTTGTAACACAACTTCGAAGACACCTTCTCAACATGGGAGTTCGAGGCTTCACGCTACGAACGTGACAACGGAGCAACTCTCCCAGACAACGCCAAAATAGCCATCCTCCTCAACAAGACAAAGGGAGCTCTACTGCAACAACCTCAACTGCAGGCAGGAGTAATCTCAAGGCGCAACGACCTAAGATCAACGATCTTAGCGTACGCGCAGGCAGCAAGCAGCACCAGCTTCATGGTCTACGTCGACGACCTGCTCTTCATTGGCGAACAACCAGCCATCGACAAACTATGTGGAGAAGCTCAACAACACCTGCTACTACGAGCAACAGTAGAGTTTGCAGCCAGGAACGACCATTTCTTTCTTAGATAACATTATCACCCATGAAGCAGATAGGATCGACATCTCCCTGTCAAAGGAACACATCAACAACATCCTGGAGGAAACAAGCAAACACCACATGCAATCCCTCATCAACACCCGGAACAGCGGCACTGAAAACAGCCAACATCGAGGATGACCGACCCCTCGACAAGGAACAGCACGCGAAATACCGACGACTGGTAGGAAAGATTCAGTGGCTTTCCTACACACGACCTGACATCAGGCTTGCAACAAAAGAAGTGGCTAGGTCCCGTCAACAACCAACAGAACACGGCAACAAGAGGTTGAAACACCTCAGACCAACAATCATGATGAAGGACGACAAGACGCCCCCTGACACCAACTCCTACACGGATCATGCGCAACAAGAAGAAAGAACACAACTGGTTTTGTGATCCACTTTCTGGGATCGAGACAGCGCAGCTGGGTGTGAGCATGCGGAATAAGTGATCAGCATGTGACCGCCAGCAAGCCCAATTTCAGATCAACAGCTGGTACTCTTAGTGAGGTAGCTATGATCAGCAATTGAGGCGCCAGTAAGGTTGCGTCGACACTTTTGTGCAGTCAAAATGAGACATCACGTTGAGGAGGCGTGTTAAAGCATGAGAATTCAACATGACGTGTTCAACTGCCACTTGGGCTCAACTTGCTAGGGCCCTTGAGGCTGTATCAACCTCAGTCCGCTATGGAGAAACAGTGCGACCTTTGATCAACATCAGTCACATTTGCACCAGTGAATTTCACGTCTCTCTCTCTCTCTCTCTCTCTCTCTCTCTCTCTGGCTCTGGCTCTCTGGCTCTGGCTCTGGCTCTCTGGCTCTGGCTCTCTGGCTCTGGCTCTCTGGCTCTGGCTCTCTGGCTCTGGCTCTCTGGCTCTGGCTCTCTGGCTCTGGCTCTGGCTGACTCTCTGTCGACCCGAGGCTGTGGATTGCCCTATTGACTTTCGTGTAAACTCATGATTGGTTCTTGCACTAGCAATGACGGCACATTGAATCCCACTCAATATCACACGCACACACGCGCGCACAACGGAACATGCTTCACACCCGATTTCCCCATGTTGGCCCAAGACTTCGATCGGGTCTGGCCCCCCCCCCCCAAAAAAAAACAAAAAACAAACAAATGCACTGCTTCTTGATGTAATACCTGCCAATTCTATGACTCTCTCAGGTGCGCAATGGCTTCCAAAGCGACTCACTGGTGTCAGCTCTCTGGCCTAACTATTTCGTGTTCTTGCCCACAGCCCGCCTCACAGCCAGTACAGCCGGTTGCTCACCTGGCACAAAGACTGGCACGAAAATGCCACTGGCAATCAAAACCCCCCACTCAAAACATGCCCCTCCGCTCCTGCGCATCTTGCAAGCCCTTCACCACCTTCGCCTCCTGCGGGACACTTGGCTTCACTCGACTTCGTTGTTTCTTGGGCTCCCGGCGTGTGTCTGCGCTTGGTTTGGAGCTTGGAAAGGCCCTTCAGCTGCGCATTGGAGTTGTACTGACCATGCCGGCCAACGGGAGCACCCCCCAAACGAAGCAATGCAGGCGCAAATTTGGCTGCATCCAACAGTATGCCAACTCAACCCCCGCCCCCCCCGTTGCTGCCGTCCTGCTGTCTAGCTTCTTCTTGGCCCGTCCGCCGGTTCCGTGCACGCAGCTTCCTTCGACGTGCTGCGGCCTCCTGCCTCGTGCAAAAGTGGCAGTGGCTGCAAGTGTCTCCCTTTCGGCAGCCGTCAGCTTTTGAGGCGAAGAAGAGGCACGGCACGCAAAGGCCCGCGTCGTGCATATCCTTCTTGGCGAGTCGGGGCAGTGGGATATCTCCCGGCGTCGGAGCTGTGTCCATGGGCCGATCGGTCCTCGCCGCTCTGTGCTCTCCTTCACATGCGATCTGCTACGGCTGCAAGAATGGATGCAAAGGTGGAAAGACCTGGCATCTTTGTCGGGTGGCATTTTCGCACAAGGTCCGCAACTTCAACAAGACAACTGTTGCATGTTAGCTTTCACAAATAGGTAGACAAGATCTAACCACCCTGCACTGACAGGGATTCGCACTCCGCTCCACAGTTGCCCTAACTTCACATGACCTGCAAACAGCGAGCAGGATGGGCCTTGCGAAGTCTCGCTGCGGCCTGATCTGTGCGTGTACCTTTTTACCAGGCAAACATGCTTGCAGAAAAATACGGATGGCGTGTATTCCGTGGTCGGCGAGCGCTAACATTTTAGTATTGGAGGATTTATGGACTTTCGAGTTGGCAAATGTAGCCTCTTGTCGCATAGGGCAATCCTCAACAGAGTGTCCGGAATCGGTTTTGATGGACCACGAACACTACATGGAATTGCGTTTTTGGCAAACATCTGCAATGTTGGATTGTGGAGAGTACTCCTAAACTAGTGAATTCCCTTGCAATGGCAGACTATTCTTCAAAGTGGAGCAGGGGTAGACCCCTTTTTTTCAGGGCACTAGTGTCAACATGTCCAGGGCCCACGGTCCACCGAATGGTTGGTTGCCTTGACTGGCTCCCTTTAAGACGATTGACACTTCGCATCTTACAGGTGCTGTTTCCATTGTGTCTTGAACCGTGCCGCTCTGAAAAAGGAACCTTCGTTTGAAACTCTTATTGAAACTGCTTCTTTTGGGTACCTGTGTTTCCTATATTATATGTGAAAAAAGACAACCCTCCCAGCGCGAGGAAAGAACCGCTTTTCCCATAGCTTTCGCCTTCGATCGAGTTGGCCGGATGCTTCGCTTGAGCAAATGGAGCCAACCGACCCAAACTGGCTGGAGGCAAGCGACTGCAACCTAAAGCCACATGTTAGTTTTGCCAGCGGAGCATGTGGTCGATCGATCATTTGATCCGTTCTTTTGGTTGTTTTCTTTTTATATGTAACAGTTGGAATTGGCCTTCCGATTGGCCTTGCAGTTCTCCGATTCACGTTAGTTTAGCTTCTTGTTAGGTTTTCCGTTGTTGAGGACTTGCAACTCATTCAAAGTGGGTCACACACGCATACAAACATTACAAGGATTCCTCCTATGGAAACCATGCCCAAACCATTCAGGTGGCTCTGTAGCGTTATGATTCCCTGCTCCTAGGCGTGATTGAGAGACGCCCGCCATTACACCAAGTCCTTTGGAGCGGACACCAAAACAGTTGAACAAATCCAAAGGTCCAGGTAGGCACTGCGCGTTTTTGTGAAGCCCTTTCGAACAGCAACACGCTTACCTCGGATCCCAGTGGATCCAAAACGATATACCAATCTGTTTAGTCCCAATCATTCAAGTCACGATACTTCGCTTCCATGGCGCTTGGTGAGAACTTTCCAACGCAGCAAATGGGAACAAAACCGCAAGCCCCAACTCCGATGGGCCGGGCACGGAACGAACCGGCAGCACAAGAGAAAGCAGCGGGTTGAACAGTTCGCACAATCTGAAGCTACACTCAGATTGACAAGGAAATATGGCAGATAAACCTTATCGAAGGCTTCTTTGCCCTTAGTTTGCTGCTATTTTTGGCTTGTCCTTAAGGGGTATGTTCCGGCGGTTGGGTGGTACAATCCTTGAAACACTCTTCAGGGTTCCTTCTGGTTCCAGCCTAACATTACCCCGCCAAAAGGAGACCCATTTAAAGCTCAGTCTTTTGACCACGAATATGTTGCACCCCAAGCCACAAAACAAAATCCGGTAAAGGAGTCGTGAAGACGTCAATCGCTCCAAAGCACAGGACACAGCCAAACGAGGGAGTGCTCACAATTCTTTGTTGCGTGTTCGATTTTGTCTGCGCAAAGGGACTTTATCCAGATGTTGATACACCGCCAAATTAAGTAAAACACGGTCACGGCGAAAAATGGACTTCTCAACTGGGTAACCTAGTTTGCTTGCAATAGGCTTCCTCTTTTGCAGTGCCCTTATGTGCTGACCTCCTCAACAGAGTGGCACAATCCTGAAACAGAGAACCCCTTCCGAAGGGCATTCCTCTAGCAACTTAGCATACCTAATTCTGGCTCGGTTGTTGACCCCTTTTGCAACAGCTAAGCGTGTGCGGCAACTGACCAGCTCCAATCGGTAGCCCCAAAAAAGACACACTTACATGCACCTAAATGACAGCTGTTCGTCGCTAGGGCTGTCCCTTGCTAAAGTCTTGTGATCTCCCCGGCACTGCGACAGGCTCGAAATTCGGCTCAGTTCGCAGTCCCCACCTGCACGCGCGCACCAAGTCAAACAGGCCACATCAATGCTGCCTCAACCCAAAACAGGTGCCAAGGAAAAGGACACAACTCGCATGGTCTTAGGCCCCTTCCCCAGCCTCGAACTTCCGTGAGAGGCCAAAGACGCGGCTTCGGCGTCGCTCAGCGAGGGCCGAGATGCGTGCCTGTAAGCGAGAGCCAAGATGCACCCATGCACTCAGTCGAGGGTGTAAGAAGGGTTGGACCAAATGACTATTCCCTGTAAAAGACATGCTTTCTTGTATCCAAAGGCATCTGGTGCTTGCATGCCCCAGGGCGTCCAGGTGGCCAAGGCGAGGAAGCCTTTCCAGAAACCCGACAGAGCTTGGGAAAGTGAGTGGCAGAAATCACCTTCATTTGGTTCGCATGAGCCAAAAGCAGGTTACTTTAACAGGAGTTGGCACGCCGCGAGATTGCACAGCATCGCAACACTTTGCTCAAAGCCCTGCTACATTTTGCAAACCCTCGCACATGGGCAAAAATGATGATCTGTTCGCAGTGGCCAGGATGTTGGCACATCTTGGAGTGACCTCCGGAACGGGCACACGTGGCAGTGGTTCAACTCTCATGAACACATGGCACACACACACACACATTCCGGTGAAACCACCAGCCTACTCCAAATTTAGCTTCGTTTTTTGCTTTTTTGACAGGCATAATGTTAACCCCCCAAAGCAGGGTTTACTTTTAGAACACCTGGTTTTCCCAACTGTACCGACCATATCCTAGAAGCACTGGGTGACAAGAGCATTTGGAGGGCGGGATGAACCCTCTCACTAACAGTCCTCGAACCAACACCGCGGAACCAACCCACCTTGTAAGGGTCACAACTTACCTGAGGCCTGAGGCCTGTCACTTGCAACGGATTGGACCTCTCACAAAAATCTGACTCAAGGCTTGACTTTGACCTGCGCAAGTCTTTCTGAGAGGCACCCGGATCACTGTCGGACACTTCAGTCATGATCAAACCTGGCATGAAACTGGGCCACCCTCAGATCTCCCGTTAAACGTTTAACTTTTAGTGGACTATATGGACTACTACCACTAAAACCCAGGAAGCTAAAAAGCTAAGGGGATGGCTGGGGTCCACCCAAACCAATGTATCGATGGTGGCTCAGGTGATCCTGACCAAAAGTCAGTGGTCCAAACAAATCAAATAATAGGTGACCTAGTGGCCGGGTGGTTCTTCATAAAAACTGAATGCCATTTGCAGGTTCAACGGGAAATCTGACATCCCATTGGGTCAAAACCATCTAGAAGTAATTGGCTTTGTTGACGACCAGCCGTGGTCAAGGCTTGCCCCGAGCTCTTCTTGCGGAAAGATCGACTTGCGACGAAACCCAAACCGGCTGAGGACGGCACCTTCCGGGTCTCATGAAGCCAGGAGCATGGCAGCTCTGAAGCAATTTACAGGGTACATTGTTTGGGGGGGTGCGTTGAAAAGCTCGGCCCTGATTGCACAACCATCTTCACTTTTCGCGAGAAGCTTGCGTCAACAAGCCAAACTTACAAAGCCAGTGCCGAGTGAAATTGGAGCGGCAACCGTTTTAGATGCACCGTCTCCTTGCACCCCCTGGTGAAACGCAGCCCACGCAGCGCGCGTATGGCTTCAAACATCTGGGTGCCAAAGAACCGTTTGTTGGACAAGACCAAACACCGTTCCCATTTATTTTTTTCCCGGGAGACCCCAAGCAAAGACTGTGAATGGGTCTGAATGGGCTGTTGTGGGCTTGAAAAGGGCAGACATGGCATATCGATATAAAGTGTCTCTGGAATAGGGCAAACACAATTCAAACATGTATGTGAAGTCCCGAATCACATATACATTTAGCTTTTGCCCAACACATCAAAAAATGCTCCGCCCTCGCCAACCAAACATCACCCAGCACGCTGAGTTGTTCATAAAGCAAACGTGCGGTCGGGCATCAAACACTGCACTTCCTGTCTCTTGAGACTTGGGGCCATCAAAAGCCTCCGGCCACGAAACTGGCCACGAAACTCTGCAGTACACGCTCACCTTAGAGTCTTCGGAGTTTAGGGGCTCATGTCATAGGTCATGAGTGATCAAGTTCCAGGAGTTTATTGGCAGTCTCCCAACTTTATGTGACATTTCCCGGACTTACCAACCGTGTTCCTCAAAAAACAGCCTTCAGAACGGCTCGGATGGCACCCAGCGGGTGCCAAGAGATTTATCACAGATCCACTGGACCGATGCAGATCGCCGTCCTCGTATTGAGCTCGGCGAGATCACTTCGCCTGAGACGGAGCCCCAGAAATGAACAGTTTCCCTTTTAAAACACGTCTCAAAAGAGACACACCCATGGTCCACTCCAGGTGAAGTCTGTTACAACCTCCTGCGGACGAGAACTACAACACCTTGGGGATGATGGTTCGGCCGGAATGTTCGACCCCCGTCCGCTTAGCCGATATCTGCTTGAATTACTATTCGCCATGCAGTCTTCATTGCGCTCCGTTTCCCTTGAACAAAAGCGTCTCATAACCTATGTAAGGAGTCTTCAGCTCCTCGTCCTTGAGCAAAAGCGGCTTCCTCATCGACTATCATTCACCAACTTGACAGAATCAATTTCATAGGACCCTTCACGGGTGAAAAAGGGTGGCAGACCAACCCAGGCCGTTCGCTTGAATTTACGACCAGTTCTCCCATTTGGCCATGGGTCAAAATCCCGTACCCCCAGTGAACATCCCAATCCCCACTAAAAAATAGGTTCTAAAATGGGGTGGTGAATTCAGCTACCAACCAAAATGAGATCCCAAAACGGTTTTGACAACCACAGCCGCCTACCTCAGCCCCTTGCCTTGCCCTGGTTCGCCACACCCTCGATCTTGGCCTTCACCGCGGCCTCGTCCAACAAGTAGTACCTGAATCGACTCGCTCACGACCCTCTCATCGTGCTCGGTGCGTAAAACACATGCGATCAGCGCGCACAGCAGGATACATGAGTTTGTCTCAAAATAGGGGAATCCCAAACATGGTGGTGTCCCTTGATTTCCCTGCGATCAATGCAAGCTTTGAAGGGCCACTTCTGAGATACAAACAAACACAATGCTGCAAAGGTTTTGGACAGCTGGACAAGTGGAACATCAGAACGTGGACCAACTGCTGTGAGCCGTTTTGTGCTATTTACATCAGAAGGTATACTCTCACCCTCTAGATACTCGCTGGGAGCCGTTGCAACTGGAGTTTGGTCACTCCAACAATACCCCCTTGCTTGACCCAGCTCCCACACGTGGAAGCTGAGGCACTTCTGCAAGACCTTCAAATTTGCATCCAACTCGTAGACCAGCGGAACCCCCGTGGGGATGTTGAAGTCCATGACCTTGGACGCGCGACAAAACGAGCCATGGGAATGCTTGGGAATGCTTGGGACACTTGGGACACTTGGGAACACTCGGAACAATCCTCATGGAAAGAGACAGCTCAAAATCTGCAGAAAAACTCGCCAAGCACACATCAGAAGTAGTTGTTTCACATGTCCGGAAGCACTTCCTAGGCACAACATCGCGCAATGTCGATGCCTTCTATTTCCAAGTGAATCCCAAGCAACTCTTAGGACCCCCTGGTCTTTGCCATGCCTGCCATATGAGTCATGATCAAAACCTGGCACGACAAATGGTGCACCCAGAACCGTGCAAAGAATTGACAAGGCGGCTGCACCCATTTGTGGTTGGGATTGTCCCCTTACTAACCTTCATCTACCCGGGTTTTGAGCAAGTGGCTCAAATGCCCATTTTCAGCTCGGCTGGGCTTCGTGTTTCTGAGCGCAGGGCATCGCTCTCTGTCATGCCCTGCCACGGACAAGCCAAGAGCGTGGCTGATTCCCCAAAGACTAGAAGGCACCAAGCGAAAGGCCGTGGATTTGCCATGGTGAGCGGTTGGCGGCTTGATACCTACTAGGTGCTCCAGTAGAGAGGTTAGAATAAGCCCTTTCTCTGCAGTCTATTTTAGTAGGGGAGCCCTCCCCCAAAAAAGAGTAAAAAGGGCACTACTGGGGGACCTAGTCCGCGGAAAAGGCCGCCTTCCACAGGTGTTGGTGACTGTCTCGGCCGGTCAAAGTGACTCACACTCAATGCACGACTCCGCGTCTACCTCAATCCCCCATCCTTATTGTTAAGGTTTTGCGGGCGGCCTCCCAAATCGAAAGCTTGGGAAGCTAAGTCAGACGCCATCGCACACGAGCGTTTTTCTGACAAGTCGGAAAACAAACCGGTTGAGTGATACTCTCACGCGCCGCTCTGTCTTCTTGCTGGTTGCTGGTGAGTCGACAACACAGGGTATGTCAAAGAATCAAAGGTACAACCGATATGTCGGTGGTTCCTGAATCAAAATAGGCGAAACTTGACGGACCATGTGACAGCGAAACGAGGCAACCCTCACCGAATCGCATGTATGGAGGTCTTCCCCCCGTGTTTAAGGGAATTGAAGCCCCGTCATCTGAAAAAAGCAGGTCGCCACTTTTCAAGTGAACGGGTGCGCGACCAAATTTTGGGGAGACCCCGTTCGCATCTGTGAACCACGCCTCAAGGTATTTGCAAATCGCCCGCAATGAGTTACCATGGGCGGCCACCAGCACGTTCTTGCCAGCCATAACCTCAGTCAAACATTTTCCCCCTTCAACGCAGGTAAACTCTTTCAACATCGCACAAGTTCCATGCTCGAAATCAGAGGAGTCAATAGAGGAGCCCCCCTGCGTGTCTGGTTGGAAGAGCAGGGATGAGGCAAACATCGGCATCCTGGCTGCGCAGTGAACTCTCCACTTCGCAAATGGTACCCCAAGTCATCTTGCTTTCCCCAGCGCCCGCTTGGTTCCTGCGAAAGGAGGCCTCACAAGGGTTCCCTCAATTCCCACACCAGCTCCACCCGAGAAACAAGGCGCCTAAGACTGGCAGACCTTCCTTTTCTGTTCAGATTCTAGAAAACATGGTGGGGAGCAAAAGGACATCATTCAGCTTCCATCCCTATCTTTGAGCAACACCTACGAATCGGCGCAGTTTGGATCCGAGGATCGGAGGTGGGCGATGTAGTGAACCGGCGCTGACACTCTCCCTGAAAAACGCTAAAACAGGGACTCTGCACAAGGAACTGTCCAGTTCCATGCCTCCCGGTGCCACGTTTTTGGCTTTGTGAATGGGGGAGTTCGCACCATGCCCAATGTAAGGTGTGTGCCACCTGGGCTATGGCCACGCGTCCTGAAAGAGGCGTGGTGCAAAGACCCGCAGAGCAAGGCCAGCAAAATCTGCAAGTCTGCAAAGGGAACGCCAAAGGACACCAAAAACCAACGGGGGCAGACCAAAGAACCGAAGGCAACCCCAAGGACCCAAGTAACAACAGCTGAAGAGCCAAAGGAAAGCTTGTGATTGCCGAATTTGATAAAATGCTAGCGGGTTGGTGGACGCGGAGTGCCCTAGCTGCATCCCCAACTGACCTTACGGCACGAACCTCTCCCGTTGGCTTCCTTTCTGAACACATGCTCCATTTGATACTGGCAACCAGCAGTTTTCTCCAGGCGACGATGGCGCCGATGCACCCCATAGTTGTGTGTCGCCCAATCTCTCCCTCAAATTGACCATGGACTAGTAGATATCTTGCCCGAACCTGTCATATCAAAAAACACATAAAACATCCTGGAATCCAAACGAAAACCAAAAAGGTGCCACTCCGTCCCCCTAGGGAGCCGGGCGCACGGAGCGATGGTGTCATTCCAGAAGGGCATCACCTCGGCAATGCGGAACACGTGCACTTTTCTCGGTTCGAACTGATCACCAGCCCTTTTCCTTTGGGTGGCTTGGATTGATAGTTTCAAGGTTGGGGAGATAGTTTCTTCAATGGCAGCCAGGGCGTCGAATTCCCAAAATGAACTGACGCCAGAAAGGGACATCACCCAAGTCGTGTTTAAAGAGCACCATTCAAAGCCCGGAGAGGAATCAGACTCCAACAAGCACCTGACTGGCAACCTTCGCTGAGCGGTCCTACATCGCCTGACATGCCTAAACCAAAAAGCACGCAGCAAAAGAAGCAGTTGGAGGTTACCTCAATTCTGGCAGCCAGACCAACGAAACCATAGCATCCAAACCTTCACCGGAGAGGGAAAATTCACCCGCAAATGAGGTGAACCCCATGCTGCAATCCATGCATCGATCGAGACCTGAAGAAAGGCTTCAATCACCTTCAAACCCATCACACCGAGAATTATCACCCCATGCGACTTGAGGGGCCCATGAGACTCGGGACCCATGGCCCATGTCCTCCAACGGGCGCATGCCAGGACCCTCCCCCCGTCCAAGCCAGGCCCCGCGCCCGGTCCACCGTCATGGCCAGAGACTCGGCGCCGGGCAGCGCGTTCTTCGGCACCTGCCATGGAAAAACGGCCCCCGACGAGGCGCGGGGGCTCGATTTGCCCAGCTCGAGCGGAGGTGGCTCACTAAGATGATGTAGTGTTCGGGTCTGACTTCACAGGTTGAGATTGACACCTGCGAAAAACAAAAAGAAAAAGGCTAGGTCAGGGTGAAGGTTGGCAGGAAAAGTTGACTTGAGGGATAGGGTTAGCAAAGGGGGTTGCTTCGGTTCAGCCTAGCTTCGGGTTGAGGTTGAGGTTCCGAACGGCTCAAGATTAGGCATACTGTTAGGCTTTCGGTTTGGCTAGGGTTCGGTCCAGGCTGGGTAGATGCTAACTTGTTCATACCAGGTTGGGGTTGAGGTTTGGGACGGATACGTTTTAAGATTTGGTGAAGGTGGAGGCTAGCTCGAGGTTGAGCTTCAAGCTGAAGGTGAGGCTGAACACGTAGAAGTTGGCCAACACTTTGGCTTGGTGATGCTTAGGCTCACGTTCTGCTGTTGTTTCCTGTAGCGAATCTCTTTGATTGAGTAGTTCATCTTTGCTGCTCAAGCCTCTAGTCTACGCTGCCCCCCCACAACTGGCCCCTATATGAGTTAGACTAGACCTTGCCCATCTTTTTTCTATAAAAAATCCCAGGGTCCCCCCCACACTTTTAGCAACATTTTAAAACAGCACCTCAAAAAGCACATTTTCAAAAATCAACATTTTAAAGCAGGCAATTTCCTAGTAAGTTCATCCATATTTTAAAAAATAAATTTTACAAAAAAATAAAAAATAAATTTTACAAAAAAATAAAAAATAGATTTTAAAAAATAAATTTTAAAAAATAAATTTTACAAAAAAATAAAAAATAAATTTTACAAAAAAATAAAAAATAAATTTTAAAAAATAAATTTTAAAAAATAAATTTTACAAAATTTTAAAAAAATAAATTTTACAAAAAAAATAAAAATAAATTTTCAAAAAATATTATTCCAAAAAATTATGATAAATTATTTTACAATAAATTTTATCACAAATTTTGTAGACATATTATGGGCAAGGTCTGGTTCATTCGTTTTTTTATAATTATTCAAATCTTCTTTCAAACATTTTATATTTATACAATATGTTAAAATCAACTGCATCTAATTTTTCTTTGCTACAAATCCATTTGTTGCCATTCTTTTTTATTTCGATTAACCATTCAAATTCTCTAAAGCTTAAATACCAGCAATTGGATGTCTTTTGACTGTATGAATAGTTTCCAGCATTTCTAATTATTCGTTGGTTGTTGGTTTGTTCCATATATTTTATCATTGCATGTTTTAATGGGATGTAATTTTTCGTTTCAATATTGTTTATCATTTTATGATGTTCTGTAACTTCCTTTTCTAACCGTTTTTCAGTTACAAATCCGTAACTGTCATCTTCTTCTTCTTCTTCTTCTGTTTTATTATCATTATCACTCAAAAAATCATCAATTATTTTAGTTTCCTGTTGTTCAATATAAGTTAAGAATTCATTGATAATTTCTTCCTGTTCAACCTCTGTAAATACAACCATTTGTATGATAATATATATAATTAATATTTCTTTAAGCACTTTTTACAAGAAATTAAATTAATAAATTAAAATAAATTAATAAATTAAAATTAAATTAATAAATTAAAATTAAATTAATAAAATTAAAATTATAATTAAATTATCATAATTAAATTATAATTGCTAAAATTGGATTATCATCATTAAAACTTAAATCCCGTGCAATTTTACAAACAGAACCACTGCCTGAAAATAATTCTAATAAATTCATATTATTAGAACTATTTGTATTTTAATTTTCAACAATTACATATTTACCATCATCGCCCTTAATTAGTTTATAATATTCTAATGTTTGTTCTTTTGGACTTTTGATTTGTCCCTTATTTAACATATCACAATATTTTTTACGCTTCGTGTCATAATCACCGCTGGGTCTGCCTATCCCTTTCTTTTCAAAGATCTTATCAATCTTTTCCTTCTCTTCATTGTTATTTTTTGGTTCGTTTGCCTTTGCATCAAGTTTCTGGTCAATAGTTTTTATCATCTCGTACAACAGTTTAACATTTTTACTAACTGTCATTATCTTCTTTGATAGTTCAACAATAACATCATTTTCAACTTCAGACATTTCTATATATATTTATTTATATAATTATTTATTTAAATATTTATTTATTTATAAAATTGATTTAATGTAAAATCTACTCTTTAAGTACTAAATTTTCATCATTTGTTTAATAGTTTCCTGTGCTTCGTTATCACCATTATCGGATGGCGACGCATGCCTCCCCCATTTAAAAGTTATATTATGAACATCCGTTTCCAGATTTATACTGTCTTTGGTTTTATCAATATTCATTTTCTTATCGTTTTTACTCAATTTGAAATTTGTCGGAATACACGAACATTTACAATTTCCTTTCTTTTGTATTTCTATTTCATTTTTCATTTCTAACATCTTTTTACACATAGGACACTCAAACTCGGTTAGTGCTGTTTCTTTAACAATTTCTTCTTCTTTGTCTTCATCTGTTGAAGAAACTGTAGTATCCGTTTTATTCTTTTTGTTTTTCTTTTTTCCCATTTATATTAATATTTACATTTTTATTTTTGATATATTGTATTCCTAATTTTATTAATTCTAATGTATAATAACAGCATTTCTTAATTTTATTGTCAGTTATTATTACTTGTTCTATATTCTCTACTTCATCTATTATATCAATATAATCTGAATAACTTCTATCCATATTAAATAATAAGATAAATTATTCTAATTAATCTTATTATTTTCATGCATAATAGAATATTGGTGGGGCACAGCACTTGGGTTTTCATTGCACACGCGAGCAAGACACAAAACTAATTATCTTCAATGCTTATTGATTGAAGCAATGGAAAACCTGTTCCATTATGTTATTCACCGCCACTCATAACATAATGATGTTCCATTTAATATTAATTACAAGTTAATTTTTAAATATAATTTTCTATATTTCTTTAATATCAACTATGACAGATGTCCCAATAATAAAACCAATAAACATAACTGAATATGAATTCAAACAATCTAAATATGAGCACGTGCCAAAATTACCATTTAGAAGTATTATAGTTGCGAGTTCGACGGGAGGAAAAACAGTTTTAGTTCAGAATCTTATTTTAAATGTTTATAGAAATTCATTTGCAAGAATATTTATATTTTCGCCCAGCGTTCATAATGACCCAACTTTTACAGAAGTAAAGAAATATATTAGGGATGAACTACATGTAAATGATGAAAAAGAACAAATATATTTTGATAATTATAATCCAAGTGATTTAGAAAATGTAATTGAAAGACAGAAGAAAATAATTAATTATATGAAATCTAAAAAGATAAAGAAACTACATTCAATATTAATCGTTATAGACGATCACGCCGACGATCCTAAATTTGTTAGATATAGTAAATTATTACATGGATTATTTACAAGAGGTAGGCACGATGCAGTAAGTGTAATTTGTTCAACACAAAAATATAATGTTTTAGCGCCTATCATTCGTTTAAATGCCAGTTCATTATATATTTTTAGGTTGAAAAATGCAAGTGAGTTAATGAGTTTTATTGAAGAAAATAGCGCCATTGTTGATAAACAGCAATTATTAGATATGTATCATCAAGCCGTTAATGACGCACCTTATAGTTTCTTCTACGTGAATATGAATGCTAAAGACATTAACAAAATGTTTCATATCAGATTTGAACAGGCGTTTCAAATTACGAATGATGAATAAAGATATTCTAATTTAATATAATATAATAATATGTCAATGAAACTATGTAGATGTGGTGGATTTTATCGTAGAGGTAATTATAATTTTCATACTAATTCTTGGATACATAAACTTTATAAAGTATTGAAAAGAAGGGCAACAGACGAGGAATTATTAAGATTTCAAAATAATTTTGTTGATGAAGAAGATTTAATAGATGATATATGTAGCAATGCATCAACGAAATTACCCGATAGTGAAATGACAGATTATGATAGTAATCAATAATATTAATTTGTTTTAATATTATTAATTTAAAATAATGAATAATTACATAATTGAACAGGTAATTTATATATTAATTTGTCAGATTTTTCTTTCTCTAGTTTCTCAATTCGTGCCACACATTCTTGAAGAGATTTAATAATTAAAGTGTCTGCTCGTGTTTTTTCATCTATACTTAAATTCTTAATGTCTTCCAAACTATTATTTTCATTATTTTTACTTTGACCAATACCCATTATATATAATATTATTTAGATTTTAATTTTTCAAAATTGAAATGTTGGTTTTCTTCTTCTTCTTCGTCTTCAGTTGGTGCTGGTATTTCTGTTGGACTTTCAGATGAAGAACTATGGACAGTAATAGGTGGAGAACTATGAACACTAATAGCTTCATTTGATGAATTGCTACTGCTACCTTGTGCATTTCCTGCTGTTATTTGATTGACTAAATCTGCGATATTTATAGTTGTTGCAATTGCGCTGTGCGATAAGTTTAATATGATATCTGCTACTGTAGCGCCGTTGTGTAGCATTATTTCTATCATTTTTGTCAGTTTGAACTTCTTTTCTTCTTCATCGCTGTCATCCTCATCTGGTGGTTTCTTTGGCGGTGGTTCTGGCGGTTTGTTGTTGTCGAGCATTTTAGTAAAGGCTGACACCATTGTGTCGCGTTGGTTTTTCAGTGTTTGTGTTGCTTGCGTTCTTGTTGGTTCATGTCTTTTGTATGTGTTGTGCCAAAAGTTTTTAAGCATTATTTTAAACATATTATCTTGGTTTTCCTTTACCTTAAACGCTTCAAATGTCATATTTAATTGTTGATTTGCATCATTGTATAACTTTTCTTGAGTCTCTCTGGTTTCTGTGGCGATTGTATCTGTATTGGTTGCAATGTCAATAAATTCTCTCGGTATGCCCTTTTTCATCAATTTCGGTGGTTGTGTTGTTGTTGGTGTGTTTGGTTTTGTTAGGTTATGTATTGAAAAACTGTCGTCATCATATTTATCATTGAATTTCTGCTTCTTTCTTTTCAGTATATTTTTAGTTAATATTATCATTATTATTATTATTTATATATTATTTCTTACCTTTACCCTTAAAACTTGCCTTGAGTTCTTCTATTCTACCTTTGCCTAAATTTACTATCCACCCGCCATTATCAATAGTATCTAAAATCATATCTACTAAATATTCTTTGTATGTTCTCGCCTTGCCTCTGCCTTTGTGTTTCAATTCTTCTTGTATTTCGCTTTCTTCTGGCACTTGAATTCCTCTTAAATAAAATTGAAATTTAATATCATTTACTGTTAAATTAAGGTTGTCTTTCCAGTAAGCGGGACTAATAGTATTATCTATTGTTGTTTTGAATAATGGCATTCTCGGTAATGGCGGTGGTTGCTGTGATGATGCTCCTGATGCTTGTTGAATTGGTGGCGCTGATCCATAAAAACTGTCATCTACTGCTTCCTGTGGTAATTCAACATCTTCTAATGCCATTGTTTGCTGGTCGTCTGCTACTGCTCTACCTGCTGGCGCTTGTCGTGGTTCTGTTGGTGCTGATTGTCTGTTTGCTACCATTCTATGAAATAATGTCCCGCCCATCTCTCTTAAATTTGATGCCATCGCCCTACCTACTTCTTCCGCTTTCCGCTTTGTTGCAGTTGCTATATCTTGTAATTGTGTATCTACCATTGCCTCGTGTTGTCTTGCCGTTTGTTGTGGTGTGGAAAAGTCATATTCATCATTTATTGCATCAGCGTTTGCTTGGACTGGTGTTTCTGCATTCATTTTGTGAACTGCATAAGTATGCCCGTTTCTGCGTGCTTCTTGTTTCATCATTGCCTCTCTCATTTGTCTGTCTAATATTCTCATCTCTTGGTCTTTCAATAATTCTAAGTGGTCGCTTCCATCAAAAAAACTACCCTGAGGACTTGCTTTGAAGAATGTAGCATCTCGGTTAGGTAGTTTTCCCGTTATTAAATCATTTTCGCCAATTAGACCTACAATTTCTTCATAAGTAGGTCGTCGTTTCAATCCAAATTTTGCATATGGGTTTATTAATTCTAAACTTGCTGTAGTTGCCATATTTATTATAATAATAGTTAGATTATTAATATTATTATAATAAATCTTAAGTAAATATTAACTTTTTTGTATCTTCATACCATTTATTTAAATGTTCTTTTGTTGCATGTGGCAAGTTAGGACGATATAATTCACCCATCATCCTATCCAGCTCATTTACATAGTTTGCTCTCTTATTTCCTTCGTCAATCTTTTTCCTTAATGCTACTGATGCTTCTTGTGAGTTTCTTAACTTCATTTGTTCGTGCAGGTGTTCTAAATATTTTGTATCTTTTAAATCAAATGGACTATATTTAATTTGGGAGGATTGTAAAAATATCTTACCTTTATTTTTCTTATTATTTCGTTTATGAAATTTATACATTATATATTTATCATAGATTTTAATTTTAATCGTAAAGCACGCTCCCACTTTCGCGTAATTCCAGAACAGACTCCGAAATCATATGCACAAATAATTCTCGCACATCTTCATCAGTTGTTAGCGCTCTATTAGTCCCTTTCAATTTAAAAACGAGTAAACCACCCATTTTAGTATTCTGTCCAGTAAAATTAGTGTCTGCCATTTTCTCGAATGAAATCCCAATAACGAACTTGTCTTCTCTGTAGCGTTTATAT
Organism: Effrenium voratum; assembly: GCA_963377175.1. Classification (NCBI taxonomy): domain Eukaryota; class Dinophyceae; order Suessiales; family Symbiodiniaceae; genus Effrenium; species Effrenium voratum. Next base: position 113,472 of record CAUJNA010000062.1, read on the forward strand.
GAAATGCTAAAGGCGTCTTGGTCAGGGTTCAAATAGTGTAATGTTCTTCGGAGGTAGTAGGCACTCTCGGCGAGGCTCTGGCATTCAAACTCTGGATATTTCTTATTATTAATTTGTAATTGCCACGTTAAATTTAAATCTGAATTTTGAAAGCCTTTGCCGCGGAATTGCGCACGGGTAAGATTACCATCCCCATCAACAGCATCTGGGTTAAAACCGTCAAAGATTCTTGAATTAATCATAGGATTGTAAAAATAATTCCATCTCTTATAAATATAATTATCGTGTCTGTAGTAATTATTATTATCAGCATCTGCACCTGCTCTTGGTGGGCGATACAATGTAATGAAACAACCATTTAATTTAGAAGCGGATTTAACAATATTCATATTAATTTCAGTTCCTGCCGCGTTGAATGATTGTGTCATAGTGTGATACATTGGAAATACTAATTTCAAACTTTGACCCTCTAACAAATGTTTCACTATATTATTATTGACCGTGTTGTCCAATTGTATTACCTCTGCTCGTAGGATTACATTATTTAATTCCCACTTGGTGCTGGTGTCTCCTGTTGTGAAATAATAATAGCCTTTGGCATCATTTTGAGTGTTGACATCAGTTACTGTAAAAGGCGTAACTACTGGTATATGTTCGTCTGATACAATTGTAAATTCCAATTCAAGGGGAGCATAACGAAGAGGTAAATAATAATTGCTTTCTAACAGTCCGCATACCGGTTTATGTCCTAATCGCATATAACCATTAGCGCCGGGAATTCCTGCTACCGAATGGCGAGTATATCGCGATGTTAAGTCTCCCCAATTGTTATGGTCTTTTGTAGTTGAAATTGCAACTGCCTCAGGGTCGGCAGTGGGATTGGTTCGTGTATTGACATCAATAAATTCTGCCAATCCAGTAGCATAGGTATGTCGCCAGTCATCATCCCAACGAGGATTAGCGCCACCTTCTAAATCGTCCATATCTCTAGCATCTTGACTTTTAAAGGAATTATACAATTCACAGTGCCTATTGTATTCAATAATATCCTGAACCTGTTGTCCGCCTACTGTGCATCTATAACGACTGAAGAAGGATGACAAATTTCCTAACGGTCGTAAAAAATGGCTTCGTGTTCCGTCGGTGTTTTGAAGATTTGCAAATAAACGAATACTTGATAAATCAATATATGTGTTGTCTTCTCCTGATATATGAAATCTAATATTTTTGTTTCCTGCATTTGGATTATAAACATTACTACCCGATGGAAAATAATTAACGTGTCTTCTGTCTGTGATGTATTGTGCTGTTTCTGGAAGTCCAAAATTTAACGAGTTAATCATTGTAGTTTCACTTTCTGCAATTATATTATCCATTACTTATATATGATAAACTTAGATTTTATTTTTTATTATTTATATTTTTCTTATGTGGAAGCATTGTAGTAGAATTGTTTGAAGTTGTATTTTTTATAGTATTTATTAGATAATTATTTTTTGTATCAACTATATCTTTTAAAGTATCATAATCTAAAATTTTATATTGTTTATCGTATTTTGTAGGTTCTTTTGTCAGTTTCTTCTCTAATGGAATTTTGTTTTGCTTGTCTTTATTTCTAAACATTATTATTAATATTATTGAGATAATGTTAGTTCAGTTATACGCTTTATACAATCTTCTAATTCGTCTCTATACTTATACAAATAACTTAAATCATCTTCATCTAATGGAATTTTATTTTCTTCTTGTTCTTTTAAAAAGTCGGTATAATCAATTCTACTATAATCTGTATAATGTATCTTGTTATTTTCTGGATGTAATTTTAAGTAATCATTTTCATAATTAATAATTTCACTATACATGCCTATTATAAGTCCTTCAATATTACCTTTTCTGTAGTATAAATGATTTAAATCATTGCTTTCGTGCTCTTCCTTATCTTTATTCAATACTTCCTTGCCACAATGACATTCGTATTTACTATTTGATATTTTGTGTTCTTTCTCTTTCTCTCGCTCTATCAATCTTTCATAAGCATATTCAACATCATTGTCCCATTTCTCAGCATCAATACTCATATATAACTATATATATATATATTTATTTATTTATTGTTCTGGTGTTGAATTAGGATTGAACCCATTAGAAATATCAGTAGTAGGATTAATTTCAGTCATACCTTGTCCTGTCCAATTATTGAAACTGTGTTTATCTAATAAATTATTGCTTTCTATTTCTCCTGTTATTGCCGCGTCATCGAACATTGCTATAGGATCTCCGCGATTTCTAAATCGTAAGTATCGCGGGTTTTTCTGTTGATTACTTCCTGATACAAAAGGTGATGAATAAACAGTAGTAGCATATTTGTTTCCGTGTCTATTGTTAATTTCTTGAACAACGGATGAGCCGAGGGAATGGCCGACCAGTCTATCAACATCTGGATTTTTACTTAATTCTTCCATTGCGTCCTTATATCTTTCGCTTAATTGAACATTATGAGTAGGAATAAAAAACAGATCTGCGATTACATCATTGACTTTGTGATTTAGTCCCGTTTTAGCGCCAGTGCCGCCAATATATAAAGTGTTGCCTATTCTTGTTATTCCATTTACATTTGAATACGCGGCGTCCAAACCTTTAACATCATCAATCTTATTTTTATTTTGAACATTGATTTCTTCGGCATAACGTGTTTTATGTTTCATTATTTGCTTATCAAAATGTTTATTGAAACCTCCTACTTTGTCTTCCAATTTCTTTTTATGGTTAAAAAATACATCTTCTATTAAATCCTTACCTGCCGTATATGCTTTATCACTTGCTACACCTGCCATCATTTGCGTCGGCGTCCTGCCTTCAATAGCACCTAATAATAATTGTCGTCCAATCATATATTAATAATAGATATTTTATTAAAATATCTATTAATAATAATAATTACAAAGTAATTATCAATAATAATTATATTATAATTTCTATTGTATATTATATTTATGAGTGATAGATTAACATATAAAAAAATCTATGTTGATAGTGCTTACAGATTATCAGAAAGCAATTCTACCAGTGACTTTATTATAGAACTTGACCAAAACTTTGAAATTCCACCAAGAACAAAAATGTTCGTGACTGAGTGTTCATTCAGCACTCCGTTTTATACAACAGAGAAAGGGTTTTACGAACGCTTCTATATTATGTTGTATAATAGTTCCAATGTATTATTGAGAAGCACTGCCGTTGATGTATCCGGTGAAATTTATTATGCTAATCAATTATCATACAAAATACAAACGGAATTAAACACGGCATTTAATGATATTGTACCTGACTTATTCTTAACAGTATATGGACAAAGCGAACGCAAAATGGAACTTAAATTAAATGACCCTCTAAATTACAAAATCAAAATACCTACAGACGAAGAACTAGAAACCTATGTAAATGGTGAATGGAACAGGGGACAGTTTGAATATGACAACTTGAGACCAAAATCTATTAACTATTTATTAAGTAATTATATTGTCTATGATCCTGCGTCATCTTGGTTAAGTGGATACTTTAATTTAGTTCCTTTTCAGAATATATACATAAATTGTCCTCAATTAAGCGATTATAAATATTCAGCACCTAATAATTTCAGCAGTTCAGTAATTAAAAAAGTTCAAATCAATCAACAACTTGGCGGAGTTATAACAGATTTCACAGCGCCCATATATGCAGATTTTATTGATGTAGGCGGTAAAAATATTAAGAGACTACACTTTAGAATAACAACTTCAAGAAACGAATTAATTGATTTTCACGGCGTACCAATTTCTTTTAGCATTCTCTTTCAATTAGACAATTGAATAAACAACCTAATTATTAATATTAATATTAAATTATTAATATTAATATTTCTCAATTTGTCCATATAGACAAAATATATAAATAATATAGACAAAATATATAATATATTATATATGTCAGAAGTCGAACCTGGAATTACTAATACAATTGAAGCAGACGTACCAGTAAGTGAATTACCACCAATTGAAGAAGAAGGAGAAGCACCACAGGCAGAACCAATAACAGAACCAACACAAGAAATAAAACCTGTAGAACCTCTTATAAACAACTCAAAAACTCAAGCGCGTAATGAAAAGAAAATAACCTGTCCAAAATGTGCCAAAACTTTAACATTAAAATCTTACAGATACAGTCATGAACGCAATTGCCAAGGACCATTAGAAACAAAGCCTATAAAACCTAAACCAAAAGCAGTTCCGATAGCAAAACCTCAAAGGATAGATCATGAAGTAGCGTACAACGAAGAAAATCAACAACCACAACCGCAACAAAATAATTTAATAGCGAACACACCGCCCCCAAGAAGAACGCAACCGCAACCGCCTCCAAACCCGCTACAAAATATAGCACAGCATTACCAATTATTGCAAAATGAATATTTAAGACAGAAGCAAGAAAAATATAATGCATTAAATAAGAATATATTTGGTTCAAGAGGAAAGAAAAGATAAAATATAATTATTATATAACCTACTATATAATAATTATGTTTTCAACATTATCACTGGACGGCTCAAACAGGATTGTAGCAAGTGAATTAGTATTAATAAATTCAACAGAACCATCAACATTAAGCAGTGTTTATGCTACAAAACAAGAATTAGCAGACACAGCAGGATCATTAGGTGGAGGTTATACAATTGAAGAAGTTGATGTTCTTATTTTAGCACAGAAAAATAAGATAGATGCCAATATTTTAGATATTACTGAATTAAACGCAACATCAACAACTATGTTTAATGAACAAGTAAATCAAAACGCAACAATTACAAGCAACTTTAATAATATAACAGCACACGGATTAACCATAACTTCAATACTACCGACTATATCAGCAAATACAACTAAACTTGACACAAATGCTAATAATATTAGTTCTAATACATTTTTAATTAGTGGTTTTAACAATAGTATTAGTTCCAATTCGTTTTTAATCACAGGACATAATAATACATTAGCATCACATTTAGCAGTATTAACAACACACGATAGCAACATAGCAACAAACACAAACGGAATAGCAATATTAAATAACACTGTAGGCAGTAATATGACATTTGTTAATAGTCATCAAAATACAATAACCTCGCATATATCATTAATTGACACAAATATTAATAACATAACAGGACACGGAAACACAATAACAACGATTTTAACAGATATAGCAAATTTACAAGCAGGAGCGGGTGCTTCTTGGACTACAACTGAAAAAACAACTATTCAAGCGGATGTATCAACATTATACATAAATGATACTAATTTATTCAATACAAATACCGCATACAGTAATACATTTGCCTCAATCATATCAGACAACACGACACAAGATTTATTAATAACTCAAAATTCAAATACAATAAATAGTTTATTGGCAACTGATTTACAAAAATTAGATAAAACAATCACAACTGCCCAAACAATGAACTCGCCATTAATTATTAGTTTAACAGATAATACTAATCCAATTTTTAGAATTCAAGATGCAGTTAGTAATCAAAGACTCGAGTTTAAACGAGGATGTCAGTTAGACTCTTATCAAGGACTAACAGGTGCTACGCCTTATAGATTATGGTTAGGATGGAATACAGGAGATGTTATTATTGGAAGACCTAATAATGCTTCAAGAATTACAATTAATGGTAATGTTCATACTTCATACAATTTTGCTCAAGCACACGGAACTTCATATTTTGAAGGTGCTGTTTATATGAAAGGAAATTTATTTACAAATAATGATTTTTCAACAGATATCAAAACTAAAATTGATAATTTAGACAATGCATTAACTCCATATTTAGAAACACATACCCCATCGGCAACTCAAGGTTTTTATGTTCATCATCCTAATTTTGTTGCTTGTAGTATTGGCGATATTACAAATTCTTCTAATCAATATTTTATGTGCGATGGTGCTGTATCTAAAACCATTTTCAATAAACCAGTTGACGTATTAGGTGATGTATATACAAATGGCGATTTAACAATGGTTTCTGGTAAGAAAGTTGAAGTCAATCAGGTTCAATCTGTATCAGGAAATACGTTATTATTACAAAATTCACCGAGTGGCAATGTTCAATTTGGCAACACATCAAAACTAATAATTGATAATGCTGAAATGTATCTCGATACAAATGATTTAATAATCAGGAATAGCAACACTGCAAACTCTATTAATTTGGTTGTTGGATTATCTTCAACATATGCTGATAATAAAATCATTTTGAATAGTGGAAGTAATAGCGAATTACGAGGCGACTGGACTATTGACGGTGATATGACTTTTGGAATTGCTCATAAAATCAATTTGAGACATTTGAATAGTGATGCCGTATTAAGACTGGAAGCATCAACAACTATTGATAGTTATATCGATGGCACTAAATATTTACAATTGGATGATACTCAATTTTCATCATATAACGGATTTAATTTAAGTAGTGATAAGAGACTGAAAGATAATATAGAAGATGTAGACGATGATACTATAAATATGGTAAAAAACATTAAGATTAAAACATTTGTTAAAAATCAAAAAACTAAAAAAACTGAATTAGGATGGATTGCTCAAGATGTTCAACAATACACAAATCCTAAATATAATATTGTAAATGATACAGGAGAATACTTAACAATGTGTTATGACAGAATGGCCTGTATTAGTTGGGATGCTTTAACAAAACTTATTGCTCGTGTAGAATATTTGGAAAACGAAGTCTTTAAAAATAAAAATAAAAATAAAAATATTTAGTTTAAAAATCTTGTAAAATGTATTTAAAGAAATATATAATATAATATAATATATATTATAATGAGTATTAAACCTGAAGATATGACACTGGAACAAATAAAGGAACAACTGGCATTATATAACAGATTATATTATCAAAGAAGGAGACACGAAAAGGATTTTATGGACACCAAAAGGGCAAGTGCTATAAGATTTCACAGAAGAAAGAAATTAGACAAGATGGCAGAAAATGGAGAAATTAATTTAAAAGATATTGATTATGAAAATAAACCAGAAGATTTACAGAATACAAAACCCAGAAAATATAAGGCACAAACATATAAAATTATAACAGTTGAATAAATAATATTTATTAAAATTTAAATATTTTAATAAATATTATTTAAAAATATTTATTAAAATTTAAATATTTTAATAAATATTATTTAAAAATATATAGAAATTTTACTATAAAAAATATTTCTTGTAAAAAAGTATTTAAAGATATATTATGTATTATAATTATATGGTGAAAATGTTCAGTGAGATTGAGCAGGAGGAAATCATTAGTGAATTCTTAAATAAAATCAACATGAATGACACTATAAGAATGATAAATAAAAAAATTGGAATGTGTAAAGAATGTAAATTTAATTATAATAATATTCAATTATATAAAACTAAATTATCAGAAAATATTATTAAACGCATATGCAAATATAATTATAAAGAATGTTATAAATGCAAAAGATTAAAACAGTTGAACACATTTGTAAATATTGACACTTGTAATAAGTCAAAAGAATTCATCAAACTAACTGAAATAATTGAAAATGAAAAGGAAGAAGACACAACTGTTACAACAAACAACATCAGAGATTATTATTTTACAAAATTATATAAATTTCCGACATTCAAATTTATCAAATCCAATTTATTAAAGGATGTTAAAGGAAGGCACAACTACACAAGGGACATACACGACAGAATAAAGGACTGTTATGAATTATACTACAAAGGAAATATTAAAACTGTAAGTGCTGGAGTAGATTTAGGCGATACACCAATTTATGAAACAGTTGAAATAAAATACATAGAAACATATAAAAATCGTCTAGTAAATGATTTTTTTGATGAGTATAAGAATGATGATGACATACCAAAAGCCCAGAAGAATAGACGGGATTGTTTTAGATATATTGAAAATAATATTTCGAACACGTTAAACATATTCAAGATAATATTATCACATATTTTCAATAAGCTGGATAATGCACTTTCTAATATCCTTTTTAATGATGTAGGACAAAATATTTATAAGCACTATACAGAAAAAATAATAATAAGCGAGAGAATACAAAATATGATATTTAGTTCATACCCAAGTATCAAAGATATCAAACCGCAGACTAATAGGAGTAACCAAAAACAACAACAGTACGAAGCATATTTAAATAGTGCTGAAGATTTTGAATAAAATGTTAAAAAATATCACCTTTATTAATATGGCAAATATTAATAAAAATGATATAATTAGTAAAATCTATTATGATAAATCAGGATACGGAAGTATCGCAACAACCTATAAGGATGCTAAACAAAAGGAACAAAGCATAACCTTAAATGATGTTAAAGAATGGTTTCAAAAGAACATAGAACAGAAGAAGCAATTAAGAGGCAACAATTCATTTATTTCTCCACATCCATACTTTGAATTTCAATTAGATCTATTTTTTATTAATGACATACCCAATCAAAAATTTAAAGTGGGGATGGTTTTAATTGATATATTTACCAGATATTCTACAGTAATACCTATTAAATCAAAACAACCGCCTGACATATTAGCGGGAGTAATGGAAGGAATGCAGAAAATGAAAGGCAAACCAGAAATTATTTATAGCGACGAGGAAGGCAGTTTATATAATAAAACAGTTGAAGATTACTTCAAAGAAGAAGGAATAGAATTATACCGCACAAGAGGACATCCTAATTTTGCAGAGCGTTTTATACGCACCTACAAAGATATGTTATATAAAAGGGTTGAAAAAGATGAAAAAGAAGGAAAGGAAAATATACAATGGATAGATTATAATTTTGAAATATTACTAACTTATAGTAATAAAATGGAACATTCAAGCATAGGAATGACACCAGCGGAAGCATTGAAGGAGAAAAACAATTATAAAGTAAAAATGAAAATGGCAACCGAAGCAACTAGAACCCGTAAATATCCTGAAATTAACATAGGCGACGAAGTGAAGATTTACAGAAAGAAAGCAATAACTGAAAAGGAAAGGAGTAGTAATTGGTTGCCTAGAAAATATAAAGTTGAAAGGATTGAAAAAAAATTAGGACAATCTTATTTTTATTTGGAACATAACACACGACCATTCTTAAGATTTGAAATTTTGAAAGTTTAAAAAATATATAGAATTTTTATTATAAAAATTTTCTTGTAAAAAAGTTATTTAAAGAAATATTTTATAATATAAATATATAGATTATATTATGAGTAAGTTTTTACAGCGTAATATAAACGAGTTAAACAAACTCAAAAGAAATTCAACACAGAGCGCAAATAATGCAACTAAAAAAAGGGTTGATGAGATTATTAAACTTTACACTGAAAGAAAGTTATCAAATGTAGCAACGGCAGAAAATTATATCAAGGGTTTAACATCTACAGACAAAAAGGTGTATGACAAAACAATTCAAAAATACAAGGATAATATCAAGAAAATCAAGGATACAAAACCATTAAATGAAAGAATGGCAGAAGCAAGAGCAAAAAACGAAGAAGAAGATGAAGCAGGGATTAAACAATATAGGAAAACAAAAGGTATAGAGTATAGGAAAACAAAAGGTAATGAGTTGAGCGCGAGATATAAAACAAAAACTTATTTTATTCAATTTATGTTGTATACAGCAAGAGAGGAAAACCAAAATACAAAGATAAAATCTAAACCTGCTTTTAAACACAGACTAATGAATTTTTACACAAAAACTTTTGATAATCTTAATGTTACAATTCAAGCACGAACAATTTCAACAGATATTATAAAAAAAAGGATATTTAAATACTTAGGCAACTCGGATATACGATATGGAAGCAATAATGATACACCAAATGACGAATTTACTGACACAATAAATCTATTAACAACAGATGAAGATTTTAATGACATATATAGAGAAATGACAGAATTTTATAATGATATTGAATGTGTCAAAATATTATCAGTGGAAGTGATGAATAAAAACGGCGAAAAGTTTAATATATTAACCGAAAACTTAAGGGATGCTACAAACGTATCAATTTATCATAAATATATACACACGCCTATTAAAATAAGCGAAGGCACTATACAAAAGGCAATCAAGAAAGGTAATTATATAGAGAATGAATGTTGGATAAATTCATTAACTGATTTTTACAGTGATACAATCATGAATGAAAGAACCCGCAACAGACTAACCAGAGACAAAATTATTGAAATCATAGGTAGGGATGATTTTAAGGAGGTAGGAGCAACCATTCAAGAAATGGAAGCAGTATTCAAAAAGTTTAATATTCAAGTTAGAATTTTCAATTTTGTAAATGAAGTTATTTATAAATATGAACCAGAAAAAAGAAACCACCATATAAAAACCTTTTACGCAATGGTGAAGAATAACCATATTTACACATTAAACCATGATTTAAGTAAGATACAACAGAAGCAATTAATAACAAAACTACCCACTATAAAGGCACACACTGATTATTATATAAATGAAAGAGAAGAACCGCCACAATACAAAATGATTAAATGTATAGATGATATACTTAAAATTAAAACTGATGATAAAACAAAAGAAATATATTTAGTGCCTGAAAATAATAATTTGGCAGAATTATTATTCCAGTTGTTGAATATTGGATATGAACCCAGAATTAAATACACAGGTATTATTGATGAAATAAGATTAAGATTGAACAAGATAACATATATCATAAAAACTCAAAATTTAATGAAATCTTCCGGTGATGGATGGATTGCAGTTAGCAATGAAACTACATACAACAATATGAACAAAGCAATGTTTAATTTCAATAAATCCTTATTCATGTCATCGCATAAATCCTTTTATAACGACATTGATATTAAAATATTAAATGAAACAAGAAGTATAGCACCTTCGGGTTTATTATCGAGTAATATTAATTTAGTTTATAAAACAGAAATAGATGTAAATAAAGCATTTACTAAAGGTTTTTTAAATATTAGGGAAATACCAGTATTTAACCAGTTTGACCATTGGAAAAAATACAACGATGAAATTAAAATAGATGAACTCCATGAATTAACTTTATATTATGTTGAAACTATAGATACAAATGTAAGACCATTAAAAACAACAATGGACAGCATTAAGGAACTAATAGAGAAAAATCAACACACCAAGCAGATGATATATTCTATTGCATATAGTAAAGGTATTGACGTTGCTACTTATATAGAATTTCGTAAAACACATGATTTAAGTTTGTTTTTAAATCCTGATGAATTAAAACAAGCAATTAGAAACATTGTAATAAGTGGTAATCACAACTTATTTTTCAACAAAAAATATAATCTAGTATATGGCAAGTTTTTAAAGGAATTCATCAATGAGAATAAGACACACAAAATCAATATTTTATATTATAAACAACCTTCATTTATTCATAAGGTTGAATATACAAATATTATTAATGAACTTTTACAAACAAATATAGATGAACATGACGAAGCATTAGATAAACTAATTAAAAAGTTAATAGCAAATGTAAATTTTGGATTATTAGAAAAAGGAGGTGCTACAGCACATCAAAGTTTTTTTTTAAAAGTATTGATGAAGCAGTCCATTATCAAACAGAATACGGAGGTAAAATTAATAAGTTATCGCATATTATAAGCGAATATCCCGAAATGATAACCGAATATGACGACGAAGGAGGCGCAACTACAACATATTATGGATTTGATGAGGATGAATGGGATGTAAAGGCATCATATTATATATTGAATTTGAAGGATAAGGCAGTATTAAGAAACGGATATCGATATATTAAAGAATTACTTTTACAACATCACAATTTTAAAATGAACCAAGACTTTAAGACATTAATAACTAATAATATTAATGTATATAGTGTAAAAACAGATGCTTTTGTAATTGATACATGCAATGAAGAAAAAACAAAGCAATTATTAGAATTTCATGATGATATAGGAGGTTGGAAAGTTTCAAAGCAGAGAGACGAAATTAATTTACCTACAGTAAAATTTAACGTTGTAAATAATGAATTAATCAAAATACCAGTTTATGAAAGTAAAACTATTGATATTAAAGATGAATACGACACTGATAACATTATAGAGATTGTTAAACAGAATAATCCTATTATGATCAGAGGTGAACTACCGGGCACAGGAAAGTCATATATATGTCAAAAAATGGTTGATAAAAATTATAAGGTAATTTTTATTTGTCCTACTAATAAACTATTACAGGCATTTGAAGGAGAAGCAATGACGATAAATAAATTCTTTGGTATTAATTATGGAGATGCTAAATTAGAACCATTTGATTTTACAGAATTTGATGTAATAGTATTTGATGAAATCTATTTTAGTAATTTAAATATATACTGGAGAATAAAACAATTTGTAGAACAGAATAAGCACAACAAAATTATAATAGCAACAGGAGACACCAAGCAATTAAAACCAGTGCAAGAAATAACAAATACTCAAGACTATGAATTATACACTGACAATATTATAGATAATATTTTTACACATAATATAATATTGAAAGAATGTAAGAGACTTAACACACAGGAAGATAAGGATAAACTCAAGAATATAAAATATGATATTTTTATTAATAAATTACCAATTAAAACTATTATTGAAAAATATTTTGAATACACCACAGACATAAGTAGTTCCAAAAACAACATAGCATTTTTGAATACAACTTGTAAAAATGTATCAAATGAAATTAGAAAATTAGAAAATAGAAAAGATGAATATGAAGTAGGGGAATTTTTAATTTGTAGAGAATATACTAAAACTAAAACATCAGTTTTTAATGTAAATTTCAAATATAAAATAGTTCATATTGGAAGTGATGGAATATTTACACTAAAAAATGTAAAAACCGAAATTTTACAATCCGTAGAACTTGCTAAAATAAGAAGCAATTTTATATTTTCTTCTTGCTCTACATGTCATTCTACTCAAGGTAGTAGCATTGATGACACCATAACAATTTTTGATTATAATCATTTTTTGGTAAAGAATTATCCAGAATGGATTTTTACAGCGGTAACACGTGCTCGTGATTTAAACAAAGTCAAACTTTATAAATATACAAAGGATGTTGATGATGTATTTAATCAAAAATGTATTATGAGTTATTTTGAAAGGAAAATTTTGAATTATAAGGAACAAGACAGGAAAGCAAAAAGAAGCATACCTAGAGAAGGTTATGTAAATACTCAATGGTTTCTAGATAATATAAATAATCAATGTAACTACTGCGGATGTGGTTTTACTATTGATATGAAAAATGGTAATATCATTACAAATCTAACAGCACAACGAAAAGATAATGAATTAACTCATACAATAGAAAATATCATCCCATTTTGTAAATTATGTAATTGTAGTTGTACATGATTATAATTTTTAATTTAATTATGATAATATAATTTTAATTTTAATTTATTAATTTAATTTTAATTTAAAATTAAATTTCTTGTAAAAAGTATTTAAAGAAATATTACCTATAGATATTATATAGTGAGATGATGAAAACCAAAATCAATAGTTATATCAATAAAAAATGCTATGATTGTTGCCACTTTAAAAAGGAAAATATGGAATTGTATAAATTGAATTTACATAATGGAATAGTGAATAATATTATTGATTATGCATTGGACGAAGAAGATGTATGTAGAACTTGCAGAAGATGGCGACGATATCAAAATATAATAGAAAATATTTTGGAGATTAAAAAAATAGATAAAAGAAACGTAGAAGATGAAATTTTAATATTTTTAACCGTGTATGGAAGACCACCTTATAGTTATGTTAGAATATTTCTAAAAATCAGTAAGAAAAAATATAAAATGATTGAAGGTATATTATGGATGTTGACCTATTATAGTAGGGAAGGTTTTGATGTAAAAGAAGACATTAAAACATATATTGAAAGTAGAAAGTTTAATGTTAAAAATACAGTGAGAGATATTAATATTATTTTAAAAATAATGCATGAAAGACATAAATTATATATACAACTTAGTAGTCATCAATTAAATTATTATCCTGAACTTAAATTATGAAATTTTATCTACATAACCTAATTTAATTTTAGTTTATTAATGAAATTTAATTTTAAATTAAAATTCTTGTAAAAAGTATTTAAAGAAATATTTTATAATACTATTATATAGTTTGATGAGTGATACAGTCCACGATGCTAAAAATATATTGAAAAAAAGGTTTATGAGTTATAAATGCAAAGACTGTGAAATGCTAAAATTACCAATTGAACGCGGTTTTACAAATGGCGTTTGTAATAATATTTGTCAATACATTATATGCAATAATTGCAATAGAATTATAAACAAAATTGATGATATGAATAACAAAGATATTGATATTATAAATAATGAAACTCTTGATGATGATTTAGAAATATTTGTGTTTATTGTAATGAATAATTTCTTAACTATAGAAGGCTTTGATAATTTACTAACTGAGTGTGATGACGAAGGATATAATAATGATTTTATTTTTAAGTATTATAGTATGGTAAAAAAATTATATAACGTTTCTTTTAATATTAAACGTTTAAAATATGTTATATTGTTTGATTTTTTAAATGAGTTTTTAAATGATGAGTATAAAACTCACGAACTTAGATATACAATAACACGTGCAATTGGAATAATGGGAATGTTTAGAAAACAAATAGGAAGTACTATTTATAATGAAACAACGTGTGATAAAATAATAGAAAGAATTAAGAAAGAATGGTGCCCGTAAAAAACGAATGAACCAGACCTTGCCCATAATATGTCTACAAAATTTGTGATAAAATTTATTGTAAAATAATTTATCATATTTTTTTGGAATAATATTTTTTGAAAATTTATTTTTATTTTTTTTGTAAAATTTATTTTTTTAAAATTTTGTAAAATTTATTTTTTAAAATTTATTTTTTAAAATTTATTTTTTATTTTTTTGTAAAATTTATTTTTTATTTTTTTGTAAAATTTATTTTTTAAAATTTATTTTTTAAAATCTATTTTTTATTTTTTTGTAAAATTTATTTTTTATTTTTTTGTAAAATTTATTTTTTAAAATATGGATGAACTTACTAGGAAATTGCCTGCTTTAAAATGTTGATTTTTGAAAATGTGCTTTTTGAGGTGCTGTTTTAAAATGTTGCTAAAAGTGTGGGGGGGACCCTGGGATTTTTTATAGAAAAAAGATGGGCAAGGTCTAGTCTAACTATATGACCATGATAGAATAGGCAACCAGCACCAGTTCCCTTGAATATAGTGGTTTCTAGGGTGGGGTTTGGTGGGGGGTTAGAGGAAACCATGCTTCAAACTGGCAAGAAGTGTCGTGCCATAATGATGGTGTTGACCAAGCACGCTTTTGCCCAGGTGACCGTAGGGCGACCTTGTTGCCAACTCGATTCAATGGGGTTTGTCCGGATCATGATGGTTGGCAAAACCATGACTGGAAACAAACAAAACACGGACAAGTCTCCTGGCGGGCGTCCCGTGGGTGAAGCTAGGCTTGGTTATTCAGCTCTCGGCCAGTGAACTCTGTGAGAACTCAGCCGCAGACCTGGAACACGTCACACTTTTGAAGCTTGTAACGCGGGGCGCTCGATGCCTTCCTTGCCAAGGGCATATTGAAGGAACACCTCTTCAAATTAACTGGCTATAACACTGAAATACACCACTATTGGCCTGAAAGGCTTCTTGATCCGGGGTCGACCTTCCCTACAAGTCTCCAAGTCAAGGCTTCAAACTTGAGCGCACTGCGGCAACCAGTGAGCCTGGCGGGCGCAGGGGTCGGGCTTGCCTTTTGATCCTTTGGGTGAAAAAAACCTGCCCCCCGAAAACGGCAGAGATCCTCTAAAGGCTCCCTGTGAGCGGCTTGGCGCTGCAGCCCTTCGATCTGGGGCCCCAGGCGTGGCGGTACATGGGATCGTTGCAGGGGTGCCGGGGGTCAGAGCTGCCGATGGCGGGGGGCGGGATGTCGTAGCTGCGGCGCCAGATCTTCACCTGAAGAACAACTTGCTGGCACCCTCCCCAGAAAAAGCGAGGAAGGAATCCACAAAGAATGAATGGTGGGTGTTGCTGCTTTGCTTGGCACCACCAAGGTCTCTGTTCAAATCTGGATGTAAAAGCAGGTTTAGGGCTACGTGCTTGGGGGTGGTGCGTGCAGGGTTTCGGAGGATGCTGAGCATCCTCTGTCTTCTGCGACTCTCATCTTCATGGGTTGCTTCTCCGTACTCACGATGACTTCTCCCGAAACCCCTGGGCCTGTTTCGCGAAGCTTAGAAGAGGGTCTCGAACCTTTGCAAACCCGTCGTGCCTTACAGGAAAAAGAGACAGGCAGCCCCCAAAGCGGATTTCTACACTTTGAGGTGCCTTTCTTCTCAACCAACAAGGAAAATCGGAAACACAAACGGCTTACCCGGATTTCAAGAACCGCACCTGCTTCTCCCCGTGCTTTGCAGCTGTCTCTGCCTGCGGCTTGCGAGTGCGAGGCCAGTTTTCGCCAGAGGATGGGCGGGTGATACTGTGGATGGTTGCGAAATCCATTTCGCACCACCGTTCAGAAACCCAATGATGATTCCCCCGACCAACAATGGTTTCAACCATGGTTCCAAAGTGGTGCGAACGAACGGATTTCGTCCATCAGGAGTATAAAACGGATCCAAGTCCGTTCCAAAGTTTAAGCAACCAGCAAGCAAGTCTGGCAGCTTCCCAGAATCCTGCAATCTTAGACTAGTGCTTTGTTGTTTCTCAGGGATGGGAAGCCACATCGGTGATGGTACCAAAGTGGCTGATTCCTGTTCCTATGCCTACGTTGTCGCTTTCCTTTGGGGATTCTTCTGTGCCAAACCTCAACCATCAGGTCAAGTTCATTGCCTTCATATTCACAATGAGCCAAGCTGGTGCCCAAACAAATACATGTTTCTCACTGTTGTGAGACCTGGTTTCGCAACACAGGAAACTTGGTAGGGCTCACTTGCCCAAAGGACCTGGAAATACCCGGTTTACCTTTTGGAACCTCTCAAACTGGAACAGCGAAGACCAGAAGCTCAAAAGGTCGGCATTGAACAACTGAGAGGGATGGTTTGAGCATATTGCTTCGAGATCAAACGGCTGCATGGCAACCGCCTACGGCCCCATGGCGGCTGAAGGCCTTGTTCAAGCCCTGGAGGCCACCATAGTGCCGCTCGTTGAGCCTGGCGAAACCGCCGGAGTCGAGTCCGTCTTGCCTGCGCAAGATCTGTGTGGAGCTTTGTGGTTGCCTCCCAAAGTGGATCTCGGCTTGCAAGAAAAGCGACAAACATTGGCAGAGTAATTCGTTGGGAACTGAAATAGAATTTCTTGTGGGGGGTGGAGAGAGTCCGGAGCTTTTTTGGAGAAAGACCCTACATTGCAACAGGTTGGGTCGACATTGGAGAGATTCTAAGGACACCAACATCAATGCATGTGACCCACAAAAATTGAACGGATCCTTTCCCACTCTAAGGATGGCCAACCGCATGGTTTGGATGTGTCAAATGATGGGGGACCCGCACTGTGCAGGGATCGCCATACTTCAAACTCAAGGATCGCCCCCGCTTGCATTGGACACTGAATTCAAGAGAGACTGCATTGGTTGATCCTGCTGAGAAAAACTATTTCATGTATTGGTGAACCCCTATGTGACCTTCGTTTAGGAAAGAAAGGTCGGTCAAGTGGCAAGCTCTGCAACTTCGTCTCCCGTATCCAGACAAAAGCTGTCTTGAGAGTTTCGTAACGGTTGAAAAAGACACGGACACCAGAACAAACGCTTCACATATTCACGAGAAATAGGGGTGCATGGAAGACCCATGCAACCCAATCTGCCAAGCAAAAACACGTACCGCAACGCCATTTCGGCAGCGAGAAACCATGTCTGCATCTCACTCAATGAGTTTGTTTTGGCCGAAATAAGAGGCCAAGCCACGGCTTGATTTGCCATAGGCTCGACCCTCAAAAACTGGGCCGCTATGAAACTATGGCCACATCAACCTCAGCTTGAAGGGTCCAAACTCCCGGCGTGGCTAGCCTGTCAGCGGTCGCAACTGTCTTGTGTTTGAGCATGCCATCCATGTGCGTAAAGGCCCACCCTCCCCACCAAACCGTCAGCCTTTTTGCTAGTTCCCGAAACCCAGGCAGCTTCATGATCTGATTCGGGTTCTTGTTGCGGGAATAGTTTCTTGCAGCACCGCCTTGATTAACAACCACAGGGGATCCTATATCGCGAAGCACGGCAATCTCCTACCAACAAGATTAGGGCGCGAAGCTTTCACAGAAAATTCGCTCCAAGCCTCGAACAACTTACTTCGCTACAAAGTTTAAATGGGGACTATACCCTCTCCTAGACACAAATCGCCAAAAAAAGAAACCACCGCAGAGGTCCCCCAATTTTACCTTCATTACCCGGGAGCCTCCAAAAACACCACCGTCCTCTTGGCTTTCCCTTTCACCAAGCCCACACGTACCCAGCGCCAAAGGCGCCAAAGGCGCCTCCAGCTGTTGATCACCGGCATGGAGAAGTTCCCGGACTCCGCGAGGGCCGACCAGGCGGTGCGAATGGCGCGGCCTCGGCCAGCGGGGAGTTGAGCTCCCCAGGCGCCGATGTGCGGTACGCACAGGCTTGAAACGGCCACTGGGAAAGCTCGGATGCCATCTTCTTAGCGCATACACCATAAATTGGACCTGCGTTTGCTTTTTTTTTTCCTGAGTTTAGGAACGGTGTAATGAAGTTCCTAAAGGGATCAAGATGTGGGTCAGAATCAAAACCTGGTACAGAAATGGTGAACCCAGAACCATGTAAGGAATTGAAAAGGCGGCCGCAACAATTTTCCAGCTGGGAGTGCCCCTTACTAACCTTCATCTACCCGGGTTTTGATTGTGGCTCATGTGAGGTCGCGCATTCCACAAGACTTCTGAGGTCGTGAGCTTTGCCAACTCATCCTCTCTATGAGCTGCATGATTCCCCGTGTACCCGAGTTCATGATGTAAAACTATGACTCTGAGTTTGAACAAATACAGTAATGGTACAGCATCATGGCTTTCCTTGCAGTCCAAACGAGCATTCCCGCACCTGGCTTACGAGTTTGCTGGCTGGTGCTCACCTGCCAGTCCGCAAGCTCTCCGGAAAGGGCGAACCCAAATGAGAGCCGAAGCGCTTGAACCGGGGCAAGGCTTGGTTCTCAACGCCGGTCGTCCCTGCTTTTCAGCGACATTCTCGGTGATCCGCATTTCCTGTTGCCAGCCAGCAAGGAAACGGGGAAATCGGAAAACGTCCTTTCAATTGACCCAAGTGGGGTGCCAAGTCTAAGTGCCAGCTTCCCGATTTTTCCTAAGTCGGCCGAGGGCATTGCGCAAACCTGAACAGCACACGCAGAAGCAACACGCACCCAGCAGGCATTCACGGACGCATACGTGTGTGTGTTTATCCATGCCTGCATGCAATCTGTGATGTATGTATCGTATTCTGGATGTACTATAGTGCACTAACAGTGTTGTATTGTATTGCATTGGATAATGCATTGCTGGATATTGTGTTGCATTGTATTGCATTGTATTCGTACGGTGTGGTATGTAACGACAAAACATATGCCTACCTACATGCACATACGTATGCACGAGTTGGCATATTGTGTGCATACTCATGTACATCATTATGAGCACTCTACGCTGTTTGTATCCTTGTATCCCGGCAATTGCCAGTGAACAACGTCATATTCCCGGCATCTGACGCGCCGTCTCAGAATCCTCTAGCTGAGTCTCCGACGCAGCACCGACCTGGGATAGGGCCAGTTCGTGTCACCGGCTCCCCGAGTACAGGAACAACATAGCGAGCCTCATTTTTCCCAGATGAGCTGGCCCGAAAAAAGTAGGCGAGCTCAAGTCCTTGTGCCATTCTCTTGGCCGTGGCTCCAGGAAACTCTTGCGAAGATTGTCTAAAGCCGTTATGACCAGCCCCACCAATGGACCAACCCCAAGAAAAGCAACCCCAGGTGTTTCAACCATCACGAAGCACCTCAATTAACATCGGCCTTCGCAGGCGCTCAAACACCCACCTTGAAATTGCAAAGGGCACCCTATTTGGACCCTCTAGGAATCCGCCCAGAACCTACTCCGCAAACCGGCCTTTTTTGCAGTCTAGGTTGCTTGGGAGTGGCCCCTCCACCTTTGCGGGTTTTCCTCCTGGCCCGTTCCGTGCAACTCTTGGTTCGAAGGTTGCAGGGGGTACACCCGTTTCCCACGAACCATTGGACAGTATGCCACTCGGCGCCCGCTTCCGAGTGGAGGTCGAGCAGGTTGGCCTGTTCCCATAGACTTCCTTAACGAGTCATCCTGGTAGCTCCAATGAAGCCGGTCTGGCCATTTCAATATTCTCCTGAGTCATAGCGAGCAAACCTTCACCATGCAGTGGGCCTGGGGCTTGGGGCTCCATACCATGGCCCCACCTTCTCTCTTGCATGGTTCTTCAACAAAGAGTTCACACTGTTTGTTGAACAATGGGAACCATAGAGCAAGAACCGTGACCGATTGAAAGGGGCGAATCTATCCCATTTCAAAGGGGATTCCTTCGCTTTTGGAGGGAAACACCCCGTATTTCATCCGCATCTCATACATCTGTTCAAAAATAGAAGCTGCACAAACGGCTTCCAACCCGGAGAGCAGTGGAAAAACAAGGTGAAAGAAGAACGGTCCAACCACAAAGCAACAAAGCAGCCGAGCACCGCCTTTTTCAGGGGCCCCGACGTGAAGACAATGTCGAACTTGAAGCCCTCGTCCTTGAGCATCTGTCCGGCCTCCACCGCCTGCCCATCGAACGCAGAGGTTTTTTTTTTTTTTTGTCTGCCCATCGAAAGCGCAAACGGAAAATCGCGCGGTTTGCTTGGCAACACGCAGGGCAAAACTGTGCCAGGGCCACTTCCTGCGGATTGCAGCCAGATCACAACACGTGCGCTTGGGATGGGACATTGGGGTGCAAGGGCTCTGCTGCCAGGGCAGGTCAAAATCATGTGGTCGTTTGAACCTACTGATTCTGGCCCAGATTTATTGGGAACGGCCCAAAACCTTGAGAGCGCGGGTCTGCCTTCACGACATCTCTTGTGTTGTGGGGGGATGTTTTTTCCATGGTGTGGGCTGGCATTTTGCTCATGTGACAGCCTAGCCAAGTGCTCGCCTTACCCGTGATCCTTCGAGCCGGCATCTCCTGGTTTCACACGCCGGTGCCAAAACTCAGAATGCGTCATATGCCGCAGGTCTCAAAACTCTTGAGGAATGCGGCAAAAACCGCCAAGCGGGGCCCATGACGCATATGGAGAAAACCGATTCACGGCGTCACACAAACGCCGCCCAGCCGCTTCAACCCGCTCCCATTCATCCCTTTCATCCGCCTCCCTGCAGCCAGTTTCGCTGAGGTCCACATCTGCCCAGCCCGTGAAGATGTTCTTCACCTAAGGAACACCCGGAAGACATCGGCTAGGCCTTGTTTGGCGTCAGCTTGCCTCGAGGTGTTTGTGAACTCTTAACTATGATGGGGGTGGGGGCGAGAATTGAGCAAGGTTGTAGGGGACCCGTTTTGGGGTGGGTTGCGGATGAGGGGATGGGGACCTCCTTCTTAACTCTAAATCACAGGAACATGTATGTATGTATGTACGTCAACTTGGGAATGCAGCTGGAAATCAGCCCAAGGTTGTGTCATTTTTCTGAGCTGCAAGCTGGACATAGTTTGGTTCCATGAAGGAACCTTCACTCATGGGTGAGGTTGCAAGACGATGACAACAAATTCCACCCACTCTGGGACATGTCAATTGCCCACAAACGGGGTCGAAGGTCATATTGACCAACCACAAGCAAAAAGCTGTTGACCCCTACTTGGGAGGGTCAATAAGTAAAGTATATGCCCATGAAGTGTTTCCCCGTGGGTTTTCACTTGCTTCACTTGCAAAACGAGGCCCACTACTCGGAAACGTATGGACGTGTCTGCTTCTTGAGACTACCTTGCGGTTCAAAAGGGAAGCCAAAGTAAACCCCGAACGGTTTTCAAGCCCCCGGCGTTCCAGTCGCTCTCTCCGTGGCGCAGGAAGACCTTGGAAAGCTTGCGACTGCCATGTCCCTCTTAAACATTGCCTCCAAAGGACACTTCATCTGTCATGGGCCTAAAATCTGATGTTTGCATCACCCAAGGGACAGGATTCTAGGGACAGCAGGAATCATGACGTGACGTAAAACCCATGCTTCGTTTTCACCCCGTCATGAACACCGGAGCCGATTGCCTTGCAAAGGAGAGTCAGGAGGCAGTCAGGGCAACCTTGCCACCGGCTTGGTGTCGTTTTTGGACCAACGCACACGCACAAATTCGTTTGCCGCGAAGCGTGGCAACTTCTGAGAATGCCTGCTGCACTTCAATATACGCAAGTATGGGAACTTCTGCTTCCTAGCTCATTGTCGCATCAGAAGGTTTTGGGTCGATGCAGGTGCCTACGGTGAAGAATGCAATTTGAGGCAAAGCTGTGCCCCCGCTGTTGGAGCCAGCGAAGCCTCGGGCACAATTCACAGCTGGATAGGTGAGTTAGAATAGTAGCCCCGCGAGGTCGCAAACTTATCCGGATCTATGCTGTGGACCCATTGTTGTTCTAAAATACCATCACTGAATCACTGGTGCAAACTGTGATCTCTGGAATCGCAGGCTCCTGTCGACAGACACATGCTAGCTTTATTCGCATTTCTCAGGAGTCCGTGGCGCAGAAACGTTTCTAAGGCTCGCAAAATGGCAGGTCGCAGAACAATTGTGAGGCTGTGATTGGTCCAAAGAAGATGCTGGCTGCCCTCCACAGGAGACTCAATGAACCAGGGCCGACAACCGAAGCAAGTCGCGATTTCCGCAACAAGGTGCCATGGCAGACAAACACATCCGATTGACGACTTCTAGTTGCCATGGCTCTGGATCAGTGCTAAATCCGGATCCTTGCGCCAGGCGCTCGCTGACCTGAGCAACGTGTTTCGCCTGTCCGTTTTGGGCGCCGGGCGATCTTGAAGACTCCGGGGGTCCTGGAAGCCAAAGCCGCGACTGTTAAGGGCCCAATCGGAATTCTGGGAACATGTGCTAATTTTGTTACAGGGGGACATATGGCTGTTGATGTCCCAGAATCCCGATATAACCATCAAAAGCTGAACTTCCCAGTTGACATATATTGTTTCACTGTTGATGGCTATAGGGGACATAT
The DNA here is from genome assembly GCA_963377175.1 of Effrenium voratum. Taxonomy (NCBI): domain Eukaryota; class Dinophyceae; order Suessiales; family Symbiodiniaceae; genus Effrenium; species Effrenium voratum. The sequence continues at coordinate 136,846 of CAUJNA010000062.1, forward strand.
AGCAGTTCAATGGGGAAGCACGTGCTGCAAAGTCTTTCTGGTGGAGCCGTGGCGTGGAACGAAGTGCGCAGTGTGAGGGAGCTGTCGTGTGCAATCATACATGGTCGAGGAGAGTCGTCTTGGGAGCAAGGCACCTGGCGCAATGCTTCATTTATTCTACAATGTACATTCCTTGCAGTCATGTCAAGAGGCTCCCACCATTTCAGAACTAGGGCCCATGCAACAGAGATACCCGTCAAACGGGAGTAACTGTGGGGAAATAACTGGAAATAACCCAGTCCAAAGCCCGACCATTTGACAATCATGGGCCATGTGTGGAACATACTTGCGATACGAAAACAAGTCATTCACGTGACTGCATTATGACGTTCAAGGGGATTCCCGAGTGGCAAGCCACAATCACAGGCCCACCCTAGCTGAGACAAGTCACCGACTCATAACTGAAAGATTGTGGATCTTGCTGGAAACGCAGCGGTTTGCAACATGACATACATGCACAGAAGCGAGAAGTCCCTTGCAACAAAAAGGTCCTGGACACACAAGGAGAACATTTACTTTGCAGCGGATTCTGGTCTCCATTCCTCCCCTATTACAAGGCTGCTACTGAATTTTGCCAATCAGGTGTTGACGGTGCACTACAGCATCATTCTGCCCACCGCCCCGAACAGTGGGGATCCAGTTCATAGTCACGGTGCCTTTACCAGGAAGCTTTACAATGGTCGAAAACCCCTGTCAAAGAAGGGGTTATAGTCCCCACTCCAAGGCAAAACGAGCTCCATGGTCATGGTTGCCCTCCAAGAGACCAGAGAGGCAGGTAAAAGGAAGCCCTAAGGAAGCCTAGGCTCCCTCCGGAATTCTGGGAGCCCTGGAACAGAACAAACAAAACTCCAACTGACAAAGGGTATAGGCCCCGCTGCTAAACGCGAGCTCTTGTTCACTGCAACATATCTCGTCAACAGGACCTGTGCCATCATTCAGACTCCATTTGGCATCTCAGAACCCTAAAACACCAATACTCTAGAGGAGGTGCAACATTCAACTCCAGGTTGTGGGGGTGGCCAATGCTGGGACAGATCGAAGAGGACCGCAAAGGAAAGAGGAGGAAAGAAGAGGAAAGAACCGCCCCCCCTTTCTTCCAAATAATAACACATATGTTTCCTTCAGCTGATTTGCTTGTTTCGGGGGGCGTGGCGTGGGGGGAGCCTTCTTCTTTGGGGAAGGGGTTAAAGTCGACCAAATCAAGCATGGCTGTTCATTCGAATCCGAGCTAATCTTGACGGATCCACAACACTGGCGCGCCTTTCTTCCAAAAACGAATGGGCTGCAAATTCCCAACAATTCCCTCCACTTCCGTCCAAACAAAAACACCCTCCAAGCCCATCTCTTCCGGCCGTCTCCGAGTCTCCGGCCTCGTGCCGAGGCCGCCCTTAGCGCGGCTCAGGATGCTGCGCGCCTTGACGCCCATGAGATCCCCGTACCTTTTGGCCTGGCGGCTTTCAGATTCTTCGGACTTTGGCCATGGGTCAAAAGCCAGATCGGTTTCATCCGGTGAACATCCCAATCCCCATTTTTATAGACTAAAACGGGTGGTGCACCTATCCCAAAATGGCACCATTGGATTTGAACCATGGCCATTTCGGCGCGAAACCTCCGAGCCAGGAAGTGGAAGGGCCCAAGTGGAATGGGTGTTCCGGCGACGCTCTTTTTCGCCGCAGCTGTAAATGCAAAGAGGGAACCATACTTTTGACAGCTTGACATCTGGGGCAATTGAACAAACTCACTTGAGGTTCAAGCATGGACCCCCTTTGAAAGAGTGGGAAACATCCGTTTTCTTTCACGTGGGTCGCTTGGGATTGACTTCTGTCCAAAAGGACCAATTCCAAGGTCAACCCAGGAGTTGGTGAAACACAAACCCAACCCTCTCAAAGTCGACTAAATCACAAGGGCCTTGGGTTTTTTTGGGCCTCCGTGCAAAACCCGCTGTGTTTCGGAAACTGCGGACCTGGGACCCTGGGTTTCGGCGCCTCCGCCGCGTCATCCGGGGAAATGTCGGTGAAGCAGGCGTTCGGGGTGTCGTCCTGAAAAGCAGAGAATGATCGGCCTTTGACCTGCTCAGTACAAAATGTCCGGAACGAGCCCAGGGTGCCCTTGAAGGAAACCACATTCACTCATTTTTTGCTGAGCACCAGCAAGCTGAAGGGGGGCGATGGGACTCCTTTTGGCTCTCGCCTTCCACTGCGCAAGCTGCGGATTCCCTTAGAAACACACGCACACAAATGTGAGCAACGAAAGCAACACCTGAAGCAAGGAAACAAAGATGAGAATCAACCCAGGTCCTTGCAGTAGGCTGCCAGGCACTTGGAGATGCCCACGCAGGAGCAGTTGAACTCCCCCACGATCCACTTCTCCTGGTCTGCCGGTGTTCCCTCAGGAGAGGCGAGGATGAAGTCGGTGGTCCACCACAGTGGAACGGGCTCGTCAGCCAGGCCCAGGGAAGGCATGACATGGGGCAAGTCTCTCTTCAGGAAATTGTCTGTGAGGGCCTTGAACTTAGTCTCCTCCGGACCATAGAAAGTGTAGATTGAGCCAGTGCCGCCCACTGCCGAGATGCCACCCTCCTTGGGCTTCTTGTGGATGATGCCAACCAGACTGTCCACCACCATGTTGTAGCGCAGCTCTCCCTCCACAATTCGCGGGCAAAAGCGCTGATCCACAAGCTGTCCACCGGCAGCCTTGCCACCCTCCAAGTACTTGCCCACTCCCTTGGACGTCCATGTTCCGGACTTGGCCGTGCGCCCGCTCACACAGAACTCGATCAACTCGGCGACTGTGTGCTCTTCTGAGTGGTTGTCGTTAGCTTCCATCATGTCCAGCACCTCATCGTCTGTGCAAGACCGCTCGCCGTAGGTCTTGCAGTAGTTGCCCTTTTTCAGCTTGATGATCCAAATGCCTTCGCCTGAGGAGCCTCGGTTCTGCTTGATCACTCGCGGCTGGAATGCCATGGTCTTCTTAAAACCAGCGGCAAACTCCTCGGGCGAGTAGTATGCCAAGGTGTCCTCCAAGCCAATGTTCAAGTGCGCCACCTTGCACAAGGCATCCTTGGCGCCCATGAACTCCATCACATCGGGGGAAGGCCACACCTGAATGCCCAGCTTGCGCATACCTCGCATGCCTTCATCAAACTTGGCCTGGTCGCCGCCATCCGCTTTGATCTGTCCGGGGTTGCACCGCACGATAATTGCATCAAAATTCTTGCACACATCGAAGAACTTGTCGTGCTCTTGATGCACGTAGTGGATGAGCTGGCAGCTCATGCCAGCGCTGATCATGCCGTTGGCAAAGGGGACGGAATCGTAGCGGTGGCCATTGGAGCTCTTGTCCGATCCGCCATATGGCTGGCTTCGCACATAGATCTGCGCAAGGGCACCTTACTGCATCAAACAGTTTGTTCTGAAGCATCTATTTCTTTGGCGCTGCCCTTGTGTCTCTAAATTGTGTCCTTCCATCTCCCTGCCTCCTCATCACTGTGAAGATATCCCTCCTGATTCTCCATCTGTTGTTCAACAATTCTGCCCCTCCAATATCTTTCACACTTCCGTGAATGTTTTGGTCCTGTCAACATTAGCTTTTGTGCCTGCTTTACGGTGCGACAGGACACTGGGGATCAGTGGCGACCGAGGCATCATACCAAACATCACATGTACCATAGCCACAACTCCTGAATCCAATTCATAGCAACAGTGTTTTTACTTGGAAGCTCTTGAATGACAGTCCCTACTCCAAGGCAAAATGAGTTTTGACCATGGCACAGGCAACTCGACCAAATGGTCGGTTCAAACTTGCTGCTCTCACGGTTGCCCTCTCGAGCAAAAGGAAGCCCAGAACAATGCAGCCTCCCAACTTCCTTTCTTCCTGCAAAGCGGTGCTTTCAGCGATGCACTGCCTTCAAATAGGGGGAGCCTGTGACATGGACATTCAAACTCTATCTTGCAGACTTGAACGCTCCAACGCCAATACCCCCAAAGAGGAGCTTGCAACATTGACCGTGGGGAATGCCCAGCTTGACAATTCGGATCCCACTATTTTACCATCCAAAGGAACTGATCCAATCGACGTAATGAAACCAGAATGTCTGCTTTGGACATGTGAAGCATACCAAGTGTGTGTTGGAGATGTCAAACCAAAACAGGAAGCCGGAAGGTGCTTGGTTGCCCCCTAGTGTAGGTGATTCCTCTTGGCTTGGCCACACAAGTTACATCACCCCTAACATCCCCAACAACTGAACAAACTTACATGAGTCATAATCAAAACCCGGTACACAAATGGTGCACCCAGAACCAAGTAAAGAACTAAGAAACCGGATATCCGCAGCTATTTATGGTTGGGATCGTCCCTTACTAACCTTCATCAATCCCCGGGTTTTGAGCAAGTGGCTCACATGCAAAAAGGTTGGAACCCACCGATTTCCCCCAAGCGCACATGGCCATGGGTCAAAACCCCAGTGAACATCCCAATCCCCACTAAAATAGGTTCTAAAATGGGTGGTGAATTCACCCACCCCAAAATGGGATCCCAAAACGGGTTTGACCCCACATCCCATCTGACTGGCCGCCAGGCGGCACTTGAAGCGAGCCTTCTTGGGCTGAGACACCAGGCCCAGGTTGTCTTTGGCCACCAGCGTCAGCGAGCTCGTGTCCACCGGATTCCTCGCCTAGCCGAATGGGATTCGCCATGCAAGGGGCCCAAAAGAGAGCCCTCGCCCCTGGGTTTTTGTGGGAAACGGGGAAAGTACTGGCTCATTGCCACTAGCCACGAGTGGCCATTTTCAGGGGGACCATTAACTTGTTGATCTAGCCTCTTGCACGCAGCCACGGCATGGGGGAAGGGGAAGCTGAAACTAGTACGCAAACTTGGTGCTTTTAATGGCCCAAATGTCGGCCAAACAGTGTCCAGAGTGGTTTGGTATCATAGTGGTGTCCTGATTCACCAACCATCCCGGATGGGGCCACTGCAAATGGTCCAACATGACCTGCCCAGAAAAGTTGTCAAATGCCTGTGATGGTCCGTGTGTTTCGTCGTGGACCCAACACAAGCGATTCCATTTTTGGACACACATTTCGTAACATTCCCAAGAGTTGCCCTGATAGAACCAACAGTATAATTCTGCAAGTATCACAATTTCATTGCCATTCACAAAGGAAAATAAGGAAATCCCGTAAATGGAGCCTTCATCACGGGTGAGCTTTTCTACCTGCAAAAAGAGCTGGCTGAAAATTAGGCACCGTGGATGGGCTCAAAGAGCTACACATCCACCAAATGGGCTTCTCCCAAACGGATTCATCCCTGAAACAAAAGCAACCAAAGAACAGGAGCCTCCTGCTCAAGCTAGTTGCGGGAACCATCACAGTTTGATAGTTGCAGAGATATCATCAAGAGCCGATTGTGTCTTTCTTATTGCCTAAAGTGTCAGTGCACGTGAAAGAGTGGACTTCCATACAATCAGCTTGCATCAAATGTCCTAACTCTGCCTCCCACATTGACTTCATTCCAGTCTGATCATCGGGATGCCGAAGATTGCACTTTCTGAAATGCTTTTCGGTTTCGACTTGAAGGGAAGCCGCCCAAAAAAAGTTGAAGGACACACTGGACCCCTCCTTGCATTTCCTGATTGAACCAGCGCCTGTTGCTTTCGGCAAACAAGACAACAGGGCTGTCCAACTGTCCTGCCAAGATCAACATTTTGGGGCCACCAACCATTCCTTGGGTGAGCAAAACTAGGGATGGACAACCACACACACCCAAGCACCATGGAGAAGCTGAGTTGAACTCAACCGGTGCTTGCCCATGACCCCAAACACCGGGCGCGGAAAAAGAAACAAAAACAACACGCGCCTTCTCAAGAATGTCCAGGGCCTTGACGCCCATGAGGTCTCCGTACCGCTCCGCCTCCTTCAAATCCTCCAAAGCGATGTCGTTGAAGCAGGCGTTCGGGGTGTCGTCCTGCGGACAGCGGAGCCAGTCTTGCTAGAGAAGTCAAAAGGAAACACTCCAACACAATGTGAGTGTGTGCATGTGGGATATGAATGACCACACGACTGCTTCTCTCACTGGCAAAGCATTAGAGGATGCTTGTGTCACTCTCGTGGTTTTGAAGATGGATTCCGCCCTTCTTATCCAAACCATTGTTCCACAGTTCCGCCAGCGCGCTTGGGTCAAGTGCGCCTCTTGCATGGATCCTTTGACGGCAAGGATTTTCAACGGCAAAAACAACTACAGCAGCCGCAAGACCAAGGCGAAGAACCCTAACCAAAAGGAACTGATAATTGTTCACTGCAATTCTCAAACCTGAAATGAGGGACCCGCAAGAAACATCGCATCATCATGGGTAAGGGTCGAAGTCACTTTGTGTTTTCGCCCGGCAAGGAATAAGTTCTATTACTCGCAAGTACTGCTCCCAGATTCCCTGTGGCTGGTAACCCATCCCCAAGGCCTCCCAGCTCTCCCACAAACCTTCTACCATCTGCGACAGTGATGCCCATCCCAGGTCCTTGCAGTAGGCTGCCAGGCACTTGGAGATGCCCACGCAGGAGCAGTTGAACTCCCCCACGATCCACTTCTCCTGGTCTGCCGGTGTTCCCTCGGGCGAGGCAAGGATGAAGTCGGTGGTCCACCACAGTGGAACTGGCTCGTCACCTAAGCCTAAAGAAGGCATGACGTGGGGCAAGTCTCTCTTCAGGAAGTTGTCTGTGAGGGCCTTAAACTTAGTCTCCTCCGGACCATAGAAGGTGTAGATCGAGCCGGTGCCGCCCACTGCCGAGATGCCACCCTCCTTGGGCTTCTTGTGAATGATGCCAACCAAAGTGTCCACCACCATGTTGTAGCGCAGCTCTCCCTCCACAATTCGCGGGCAAAAGCGCTGATCCACAAGCTGGCCACCCGCAGCCTTGCCACCCTCCAAGTACTTGCCCACTCCCTTGGACGTCCATGTTCCGGACTTGGCCGTGCGCCCGCTCACACAGAACTCGATCAACTCGGCGACTGTGTGCTCTTCTGAGTGGTTGTCGTTAGCTTCCATCATGTCCAGCACCTCATCGTCTGTACAAGACCGCTCGCCGTAGGTCTTGCAGTAGTTGCCCTTTTTCAGCTTGATGATCCAAATGCCTTCGCCTGACGAGCCTCGGTTCTGCTTGATCACTCGCGGCTGGAACGCCATGGTCTTCTTGAAGCCAGCGGCAAACTCTTCGGGCGAGTAGTACGCCAAGGTGTCCTCCAAGCCAATATTCAAGTGCGCCACTTTGCACAAGGCGTCCTTGGCGCCCATGAACTCCATGACATCGGGGGAAGGCCACACCTGGATGCCCAGCTTGCGCATAGCCCTCATACCATCGTCAAACTTGGCCTGGTCGCCGCCATCCGCCTTGATCTGTCCGGGGTTGCACCGCACGATGATTGCATCAAAATTCTTGCACACGTCAAAGAACTTGAAATGCTCCTGATGCACATAGTGGATCAGTTGGCAGCTCATGCCAGCGCTGATCATGCCATTGGCAAACGGGATGGAATCGTAGCGGTGGCCGTTAGAGCTCTTGTCTGATCCGCCGTAGGGCTGGCTGCGCACGTAGATTTGTGCCAGTGCCATCTTGTACTTTGGATTGGCCGGCTGTCGGCGCAATCCCAAATTGTCAGCGGCAACTTTGGTCAATCCAGCAACGCTAATCGGGTTGGCGACCTTATCCAGAATACCTTGGCAAGCTGCAAGACAAAGAACGTGCTTGGCACGGGATGCTCGCACAAGCTCACGTTTATTGCTGAGGAAATCAACCAATGCAATTGAGTTTGGCAGGAGCAACAACGGGCATGCATGTCACACAACTAAGCAACATCATTAAAGGATCGCCAGACTCCCCAACAAAGGCGCCCATCTGCACCTTGAGCACAAAGAATCGCCAAAGCTGTTGGTTCTTGCATATAGTGCTTCCAACGGTCCATACTCATGCCAATACGAATTCCAGTCAGGCCCCAACTTGCCAACCCCAAACACCAAAACACGGAGTCCCACAACCATGAACTCCTTTCTGCAGCTTGTGTTAATCAATGTTGACAAGCTGTTCAAGTCCAAACAACCCTCATGCCCTCTCGAGCACGAAAAAAAAAAACCTTCCTGTTTGCTTTCTTTTGCTTTCCTACTAGAGTCCTATGAGGCAAACAGCAGGGCCCAATCCGGGGTGGGGACCTTTCAAAGCCGACCTCGTCGACCCTGAGGGAGTGGGTGACTTGATCGTGGCGAGAAAACCAGTAACAAGGGTCATACTGAAGTCTCAACTGGCTTCGTGCCGCATTGGCTGGGACTGTCCCTTTCCCCTGGGTAAAATGGTTGTGGTTCTCAAGCGGGTTGCCCAACGCCTTCTGCCCCATGAGCGAGCCATAGCCCTCCGCCTCTTTCAAGTCCTCTGTGGCGATGTCGTAGTAAGATGCATTGGGTGTGTCATCCTGCGCGTCGGATCGAAAGAACAACCCAGCTGCACCCTCGGCCAAGAAAAGCTGTTGCCGAATAAACCCAAGCATTGCAGTTGAAGGCTCCTGTTACAAATGCCTCAAATTGGCCGCTGCATCTGCTACCAACCCAGGTCCTTGCAGTAGGCTGCCAGGCACTTGGAGATGCCCACGCAGGAGCAGTTGAACTCCCCCACGATCCACTTCTCCTGGTCTGCCGGTGTTCCCTCAGGAGAGGCGAGGATGAAGTCGGTGGTCCACCACAGTGGAACGGGCTCGTCAGCCAGGCCAAGGGAAGGCATGACGTAGGGCAAGTCTCTCTTCAGGAAGTTGTCTGTGAGGGCCTTGAACTTAGTCTCCTCCGGACCATAGAAAGTGTAAATTGAGCCAGTGCCGCCCACTGCCGAGATGCCACCCTCCTTGGGCTTCTTGTGGATGATGCCAACCAGCGCATCGCTGATCATGTTGTAGCGCAGCTCGCCCTCAACAATGCGCGGGCAGAAGCGCTGATCCACAAGCTGTCCACCAGCAGCCTTGCCACCCTCCAAGTACTTGCCCACTCCCTTGGACGTCCATGTTCCGGACTTGGCCGTGCGCCCGCTCACACAGAACTCGATCAACTCGGCGACTGTGTGCTCTTCTGAGTGGTTGTCGTTTGCTTCCATCATGTCCAGCACCTCATCGTCTGTGCAAGACCGCTCGCCGAAAGACTTGCAGTAGTCGCCCTTCTTCAGCTTGATGATCCAAATGCCTTCGCCTGACGAGCCTCGGTTCTGCTTGATCACTCGCGGCTGGAACGCCATGGTCTTCTTGAAGCCAGCGGCAAACTCTTCGGGCGAGTAGTACGCCAAGGTGTCCTCCAAGCCGATATTCAAGTGTGCCACTTTGCACAAGGCGTCCTTGGCGCCCATGAACTCCATGACATCGGGGGAAGGCCACACCTGGATGCCCAGCTTGCGCATAGCCCTCATGCCATCATCAAACTTGGCCTGGTCGCCGCCATCCGCCTTGATCTGTCCGGGGTTGCACCGCACGATGATTGCATCAAAATTCTTGCACACGTCAAAGAACTTGTCGTGCTCTTGATGCACGTAGTGGATGAGCTGGCAGCTCATGCCTGCGCTGATCATGCCGTTGGCAAAAGGCATGGAGTCGTACCGGTGGCCGTTGGAGCTCTTGTCCGATCCGCCGTAGGGCTGGCTGCGCACATAGATCTGCGCCAAAGCCATCTTGTAGGAAGGCTTTTTTGGTTGAGGCAGCAAGCCCAAGTCATCCTGACCAGACCCAATCAATTCGGACTGCGCCAATGGGACGGCGGTTCCCATTTTATTTCCCTTTCCCACAACCCCCTATTCGCACGTCTCATTGCGCAGTTTCTCATCGAGAAAGATGAAGGGAATGCGCTTTTGTTGGTTGCTGCTACGTGGAATCCCAGCCTCAAAAGGGTACTCAAAGGGTAACACGGAGTGCTTCAAACCGCAAGGCGGGAAGTTGTCGGGCCGAGACTGATAATCCTCAGACTTGGGTTGAGGTGTCCTGTGCAGAAGAAACCCTTCGGTGGCACCTGAGTCGCACCTAAAACCCCAAAGGAGCACCCAGATTCAGCGAACGCCACTTCCACTTTGTACCTTTTGGCAGGCAAAGAGGGATTCCCAACCATGGCCCTCCCTACATAGAGAGCTGAAACAAACACGAACAAATCCAATACAAAGCATGGAATTCCCTGCTTTACCCCAGTCAAGTTGAAGCAGTCGGCATTGCTGGTGACATGCCCGAATCGTAGTCCAGAAAATGACAATCTGGGCCTAAGCAAGTTCACAGGGGTCGCCCCAAAAGTGATCCGGGTCTTCTCTACACCCCAGTGGTCAAAGCTTGCCGGCTGGACAAAATAGACACATGGAGCAAGCAACCATCAACAAGAAGGCCCCCTTGACAAGCAACGAGGGGCTTGCTACTGCTTTAAGCAACCATTTTCTGGGTCCCCCTTTGTTGGAAAACTTGCGTAGCCTGGGTTTCTTGCGATGCTTTCTCGTCAGCTTGACAACTGTCAGGGTTCGTCAAAAACTATGGCCGATTTCGACTAACCGTTTATAGGTCAACCATACCTCACATCGCCAGTTTCACAAGATCCGGTGAAAAAAACTGCTACTTGTTCCCAAAGTCATCGAATTCAACTTTCTGCCGGGTCTTCTTTTTGAGGTTCGGAACAGCCCTATGCTCGGAGGCTCCTTGGCCACCTTGGTGATGGACGCCACGCTCACCGGCGCCCGCGCAGTCTCCAGCACGCTCAAGGCCTTCACGCCCATGAGGTCTCCGTAGCGCTCCGCCTCCTGTCAAGTAGGGTGAGGTTGGGGGTTGAGTGGCACAGGGATCTTACATTATACACCTGAGCATTGCCTTGTACAGTAAATGGTGGTTTCCCTTTATTCTGGGGGAAAAAGCCATGTTTCAGATGGGCAAAATGGAGATCTTTTAAGGAGCCCTGTGGCAGTTGGGGGGAAAAAGTGGGGGTTGGGGGAGCGGGGAGCGGGGGCTTTGTCTTAGAGGGGTGGACACGAATCAACTGAGTGACCAAAAGCCCTCGACTTTTGATTTGAAGATGCTGAAGAGGATGGGGCCTCCAGCTGTTCATAATCAACCTAAAAGGGAAGCAGTACCTCCATGGTACATGAGGGTTCTTTGAAAAAGGTCAAGGGAATGCGAGCCCATTGGCAAGGGCCCCATTCGGCATTTTCCTCATGACAAGGCTTGTCCAAAGCACAGGTTCGCCGACCTGAAATAAGGATGTGTTCTGCGGGTCGACTAAACTGGTCAACGCCCTGTTTTTGACACCACCGAGGTTACGCGGAAATCGCGGTAAATCCCCCTGGATGACCAAGTTGCCGACAGGTCTAAGGTCCAAAGGGTGACTCCCCATTCTTTTTACCTATTCTTCTTCAACACCAATGGTGCTTTGAACATGTTCTGAAAAGAAGGATCTGCGTTGAAAGAATGGGGGAAAGTGCGGCCAGTTTGCATTTACCACTTGAAGGCACTGTGAGCATGCGGCAGAATGCGGCTTGCCCACAGTGGTCGCTACGCTTGCGGCTTCCGAAAGGTCGAACCTAGCAGCCGGTGCCCTTTGTTGATTGCAAAGGTGCATAGCATGAGCGCAGTTGTCAAAAGGGCACTGGCCAATGCTCATGTCCTTAGATCTTCTGATCTCTGGATATCTCTGGTCCTGATGCTGGCTACAACCACCACACTACATGAGCCAGGGTCACACTGCGCAACACGTACCCGTAATGGACACACGGAATGAGGGCTTCTGTGGTTGATATTGGCCTCCACATACCAAACCCACGATGGACCACCGGTAGCAAATGTTTGCTTGCGTGGAAGCTGGGTCCAAGCTCCACGTGTTGACACATAGTCGAGCCTGTAAAGGGAGGAAGCTGCTTGCTCATCCCTTCTCCAAGGAGGACTTTGGCAAAGTGACCCTTTGGATCATGTCCAACCACAAGACTCCGGTTCAGATTTCACCATGTCTGCCAACCCTTCAACCCAAGCCCAAGACACCCCATCAGAAACAGCTTTCCCATGGTTTTCTAAGATCAAACGGGCCCAAGTCCACAACTTTGAAGGAGTTCGCCGGATCTCCTTGAGATCCTCCGCTGCGATGTCGTCGAAGCAGGCATTTGGGGTGTCATCCTGGCAGCAGAGAGTGGAAGGAGGGTGGATGCTCCATGTGGCTTGAGGCATT
>CAUJNA010000062.1:154080-219080 GCA_963377175.1 Effrenium voratum
CACCCTCAACACAAGAACCCCCCCCAAAAGACTTGTGACCTTCCCCAAAAAACCCTCACGCGCTTGGGCCAAGGCTCTTTGGCCACCTTTGTGAGGCTCGACACGTCCACCGGCGCCTCGACAAAACTGTTTTTTTGGGCAACACTTGTCGGTGTCTTGTGCTTTCCCCTCAAGCAGCCTCCATTTTCCGAGCTTTCCCCAGTTTCTTCGGGTTTGCGTTTCAACCACCCCATGATTGGGCTCCGGAACCTAAGCCATGGTCCGACAACTCTATTAATTGCGGGCCACGATCGGCTATCGCCTGCAAAAAGACGTGCTTTTGTTTTGCCATAGTCACCCCAAGCAAGCCAGCACCATACCATGGAGCGGTTTCTAAAATAGGGAGCTACCAAAAACAGGGGCAACCTTGTCAGGCTGCTTTTTGACATCCATTCCATGTTTGGGCAAAACGCCATGTTTGAATCTGCAACGGTTCTGTTGCTAGATGTTCTGGAAGGAATCACCTTTTGACAGGGAATCCATGGATTTGTGCGCATGAGGTAGTTTGACACGGGACTTCTCAAGCTCGTGGTCTTTCCGAAGTCCCCAAAAATGTGACTACGGTCTGCTTCGGACAAGATTACTATAATCGAACACCTAATATGCCTCCTACTGTAAGTTCAGCACAGTCATTTTTGTTCGTTGCACACCTATTATATACATGTATGATAATCCTGATTTGCTCTGAGTTTGGCGCTCACTTCGAGCACGTGGCTTGGGAATGTCAAAGCTTTGGGCGGAGACCTGAAAGGCCCAGGGATGAGCTCGAGGCTAGGTTAGGGTGCCTCGTTCGGCAAGGCCCAACTCAGGTGCTTCTGCACCTGTCGTCTGTCCGTGCCAGTTGTCTCGACGCCAGGTACGGTTGCAGGAGTGGTCGCGTGATGGCACTTGACCCCCGCGAGTTTGATGCTGCGCGTGTGGGCACTGCCAAAGTCTACGTCTACGTCTACGTCTACGTCTACGTCTACGTCTACGTCTACGTCTACTACTACTACTACTACTACTACTACTACTACTACTACTACTACTACTACTACTACTACTACTACTGCACATGTTGGTTTTCATGAGTTTGTCCTTGGACACAAGGTAGACAAAAGCCCAATATGATGCAGGAACGAGGGTTCCTTGGACAAAAAATGGTGGCTTTCGTTCACAACCAGCCTTCAGGTGCCTAGGCCCAAAACGCGCATGGATCTTTCAACGAGACATGTGTGTTATTAATATCCAATGTAACGTCTGGGTCTGTCTCGAAATTGCGAAGACTATCAGTTGAAGGTACACCAGAGACCAACGCTTGCAAAATCGCTCCCCAATTTTAACCAAATCAGTGCCTCTTTTTAAGGTCTATCTTGCTTAGGCCACCCTTTGCCTGGCAATTTCAAGAGAAACCGACATTGAAACCATTTATGTTGGGTGAAACCGAAGGACGCCCCCTTCCTTGGGTCCTTGGGCTGGTGTTGCCGTGGGGAAACCCCCCGACTGTTTCAGGCGCCGTCGGATGCCTGCATCTTGTCGAGGATGCCCTTGGCCTTGAGGCCCATGAGGTCTCCATAACCCTGGGCCTCCTTGAGGTCCTCCGACGCGATGTCGAAGAAGTGGGCGGAAGGCGTGTCATCCTGGAAATTCTTGCATCGCTCTGAAGGGAATTCTAAAAAACCAATGGTAACCAATGGCTAGTAAAAACACATGGCTGAAACAAGCATTTGTGAAACGATTGTCAGGACTCAGAACTTGAATGGTGTCCTTTTAGATTATACCTTGACTCCGCAGAGTCACCAACATTCAGCTGTGCTAGATCAGCCCTCCCCAACTTCAAGCTTCAACCATCACCCGTTGGCCTTCCCAAGGCCCGAAACTTTCGGCAAGCGAAGATCCCTTCCAAGTGGGTCGCAATGGGACACCCAAGTTTCCTTTGCCTCCAAGCAACTCCAAAAGGACACCCCTCGAAACACGCAATCTGGGGGGGGGGAAGGTACTTGGAAGACCCTGACGCACAAGCGTAGCTGGCCAGTTCCTCGAGGCAGCCAGAACTGAGACACAGGCTCTCGACAGCAGGGCTTGGGGGAATTCCCTCCAACCGACAAACACGGCTTGGTGCAGAGTTGCAACCTCGGTCCTTGCAGTAGGCCGCCAGGCACTTGGAGATGCCCACGCAGGAGCAGTTGAACTCCCCCACGATCCACTTCTCCTGGTCTGCCGGTGTTCCCTCGGGAGAGGCGAGGATGAAGTCGGTGGTCCACCACAGTGGGATGGGTTCGTCGCCCAAGCCCAGAGAAGGCATGACGTGGGGCAAGTCCCTCTTCAGGAAGTTGTCTGTGAGCGCCTTGAACTTAGTCTCCTCCGGACCATAGAAGGTGTAGATCGAGCCAGTGCCGCCTACTGCCGAGATGCCACCCTCCTTGGGCTTCTTGTGGATGATGCCAACCAAAGTGTCCACCACCATGTTGTAGCGCAGCTCTCCCTCCACAATTCGCGGGCAAAAGCGCTGATCCACAAGCTGGCCACCAGCAGCCTTGCCGCCCTCCAAGTACTTGCCCACTCCCTTGGACGTCCACGTGCCGGACTTAGACGTGCGGCCGCTTGCACAGAATTCAATGAACTCGGCGACCGTATGCTCTTCCGAGTGGTTGTCGTTGGCCTCCATCATGTCCAGCACCTCATCATCTGCGCATGAGCGATCACCGTACGACTTGCAGTAGTCACCCTTCTTCAGCTTGATGATCCAAATGCCCTCGCCGGACGAGCCTCGGTTCTGCTTGATCACTCGCGGCTGGAATGCCATGGTCTTCTTGAAGCCAGCGGCAAACTCCTCAGGCGAGTAGTACGCCAAGGTGTCCTCCAAGCCAATGTTCAAGTGCGCCACCTTGCACAAGGCATCCTTGGCGCCCATGAACTCCATGACATCGGGAGAAGGCCACACCTGAATGCCCAGCTTGCGCATAACCCTCATGCCATTGTCGAACTTCCCCTGGTCGCCGCCATCCGCCTTGATCTGTCCCGGGTTGCATCTCACGATGATGGCATTGAAGCTTTTGCACACTTCGAAGAACTTGTCATGCTCCTACAGTATGCATAATTGAGATGGGAAAATGTCGATTGATGTGCTTGACGTGTTCATGTGCTTCATATGCGCACATATCTCGCTGTATGTATATATCTATACGCACGTACATTGCATTGCATTGCATTGCATTGCATTGCATTGCATTGCATTGCATTGCATTGCATTGCATTGCATTGCATTGCATTGCATTGCATTGCATTGCATTGCATTGCATTGCATTGCATTGCATTGCATTGCATTGCATTGCATTGCATTGCATTGCATTGCATTGCATTGCATTGCGCATTGCATTGCATTGCGCATTGCATTGCATTGCGCATTGCATTGCATTGCGCATTGCATTGCATTGCATTGCATTGCATTGCATTGCATTGCATTGCATTGCATTGCATTGCATTGCATTGCATTGCATTGCATTGCATTGCATTGCATTGCATTGCATTGCATTGCATTGCATTGCATTGCATTGCATTGCATTGCATTGCATTGCATTGCATTGCATTGCATTGCATTGCATTGCATTGCATTGCATTGCATTGCATTGCATTGCATTGCATTGCATTGCATTGCATTGCATTGCATTGCATTGCATTGCATTGCATTGCATTGCATTGCATTGCATTGCATTGCATTGCATTGCATTGCATTGCATTGCATTGCATTGCAGTACATTGCATTGCATTGCATTGCATCACATCACATCACATCACATCACATCACACCACATTACATACATTGCATTATACTACATTGCATAACATCACATCGCATCACATTACATTACACTACACTACACCACAATACAATAAAATACAACGTATGCATGCATACATTACATGGATACATACATACGTTACATTATATTAATTGCCTTGCATTGTATTACACTACGCTGCATTTCATTACATTTACATTACATTATCATTACATGTCCATCTTATCATCACATTGTCATTGCACTACATTACATTGCAGTACATCACATCACATCATATGACAACATCACATTACATTGCCCTACCTTCCCTTACATTACGTTGCATTTCATTACTGTACATACCATTATGTTGCATTACCAGCGTTACTGGGTGTTGCTTGGGGAGAGGGGGATGAGTTGTGATCCGAATCCCAGTTTTCTTACGGTGGACTCCCCAAATATTGGTAGTGAACGACCCGCCATCCAGGTAATTGGCGGTAATTCTACTGTTTCGCTGTCTTGAGGTGTGGGCTTGGGTGGTGGGGTTGCAGAGTCGGGCTGGTTTCAGGGTTTAGCGTTGGAATTGGGCTGGTTTAGGACTCTGGGCAAACTATAGCACTTTGGGGAACCTGGAAATGAGGAATCCCCGAGTAGGGAGTAGGGGCCCTGGGAACCCATGCGTAGTAACACAAAACACGTGAACATGAAGTGTGGAATGGGCAGCGATTAGAAAATCGGGAGGCAAGACAGGACAGATTTCCGCTTTTCCAGAATTATTCTCCACCCGAAAAGATCAAGGGGGAGGAAAGACTGGTTTACTAAGCCAATCCTGAGCCAGCAACACCAACTGAGGCCCCAAACAGGCACATTCTTTATGACACCCATTGCTCAAACAGCCCAGACATATCTTCAAGGGGGTGATACAGGAAAGCCCCGAAATGTTCCGTATAATAAATGCTGACTGAGCTATTATTACTGAACCGGACTCAACCACTAACTAAAATACTGCCAATACTAAGCCTACCCTGAGCCAGCAAAGCACACTCGGGCCCCAAACAGCCAAATCCTGATGACACCATCTGCTAAATCAGGCGCCCTGACAAGTGAAAGTAGTAGTTGTTGAAGGGGGAGGAAACAGAGAAGGCAACTGAGGAAGACTCAACAACTACTAAACCAATTCTAAAAACTTCTGAACCAGCCTTGACAAGCAAAAAGGCAGACTACATCAATATTACAGCAAGCCAATTCTAAACAGTATTGGGCCAACTCAAGGGAATACTAGAATCCAGAACAATTCCTCACCAATACTAAGCAGTACTTACTCAGAGACTAGGGGGGCCTTTAGTAATCACTCCCCCGCGTGATACATAATATGTCTGATGTTTGGCTCTTTTGCTGCTTTGGGCATGCACCCTCAATGAGAACCATTGTTCAGTAGATGGTGAACACTAAGTCGATGCTCCCCAAAGCAACACATGCACACAAGTGCAGGTTCAAGGGAAACTCCCGCACACATGTTTGCCGGCCCCTTTTCAAAGGCCGTTTGGGCTGACAAAGCAGCGACTGATGGATGCCGGTGTTCGATTCATGCAGGATGAAATTGAACAAATTGGGCGCCCGCAACTTCGTGTTGACATGTCGTGTCCGGAATTCAATGTTACGCCTCTCTGGAGGTGATCGTGAGATCATCACATTTGTTTCAAGGAAACAAAGGAGTACCACTGGAGGCCGACTTCTCTTACAAATCCCTTTGGCGATGAGAACCATCTCTGGACATCTCGCTTGCGACCGCGAAAACAGCATGAACTCCCCTCCTCGTGCGTGTAGTGCACGAGTTGGCAGCTCATGCCAGCGCTGATCATGCCGTTGGCAAATGGGATGGAGTCGTAGCGGTGCCCGTTGGAGCTCTTGTCCGAGCCGCCATAGGGTTGGCTGCGTACATAAATCCTAGGAGTCTGAAAGCAGGAACACCCAAAAGGGTAGTTGATGATCTGACACCAAAGCCTGACCAAAGTGGCCAAATCCCCCTCAAATGGCCGTGCGAAGTATTCATCACCCCCTAAAAAGAACAGACAAATGGGAAAAGAACCATCAGCACGCTTGATCCAAGAGCCATGAACCCCAAAAAAAGGAAGGTCAGGGGTTTTTGGGAGTTGTACGAAAACACGACCCTCTCTCCCCGGACACCGACTTCCGCCAACTTCCGCCGAGGTGAAGCCGAGGCGCTGCGCCAGGGCCATCTTGTAGAGGGGCTTCGAGGGCTGCGGCCGCAGGCCCAGGGTGTCCTTCGCCACCTGCAGTGCTGCTCCCTCACGCCAACAAAAACAACATGGATCCCCAAGCAAAGGACCTTTCTCTACATGGGGGAAAATGTTCCCCCTCCAAAATTCCATGTGGAGAAGAACACCATGGAGGGAACAAACCTCTTTTGGCCCATGCTTCTCTTTCACTTGTTTCCCTCTAAAAACCAACAATGATTGGGGGTTGTCAATAGGTACTCCAACTGGCTTGCCCTGGAAAATGGAAAGGCGGATGGGCTCATAGTCGGATGCAGGGTGTTCCCCCTCTAAAAGCCCGCCAACAATGGTTTCAACCATGGTTTCAAAGTGATGGGTCATGTAGGTGGGGGTTGATCAGCTTTGGTCTCACAACCATGGGGCGTTGACTCAAAAACACTGGGGTGATCAAAGCATCTTGCCTTTTGCATGGGACCATGGTTGGAAAACCACCAAAAACAGATTTGAGATTTCAACCACGAAATAAGAACACGTTACCTTCATTCGGGGGCCAGGAATATTAATCGACCTCTTCTATAGTGGTTCTCTAAGTAGATGTCTCTAAATAGGCCCTGATTTTTCGGGGCTCCGTTCCCTTTCCTTGATTCGAAACTCCCGCACCGAGGAAACGCAAACACGTGGCCCAGGCGGTGTAGGGACATCTACGGACTGATCACATCGATCATGTCGCCCCAGTCCAGTGGCCCCAGTTAAGGGGACCCCTAGTGACTACTTTAGCGGGAGACCACCCAGAAAGGGAACAGGGTGCCGAACAAATGGGGTGCCATACAAGAAGGTCTCAATCAAAGGGCAAGGAAAGTCAGCACCTCTCCTAATCATGAATCATGTCCCCTCCTAATGAGCATATTTTCCTGGGACAGGAATAGATCATATCAAAACCTATTAGCATGTTGCCGCTCCAATCCTGGTCCAAATGCAGTCCCCCCATTTGCCAGGCAGAGTGCATAAATAAGCTGGAATCGCTCAAGGCATTTTGTTGGACTTGTCGAAATTCAGTCGAAGTGTGATTAACATTGACTTGGAGAACCCCCCCCCCCCATGCAGCTGAAGTTGGTGTCGGCGCAACAATGGCTTTGGGATTAGGGGTCGGAACAAAATGGCATTTGTAAATAGGCTTCATATTTTAAACCTTAGGACCTGAACCTCGAGGCAACGGAGGGCAATGTTCACTTCGATCCTGTACTGCTGCCCCCCCCCCCCCCCCCACTTTGGAGACATGCTCTGCTCCTTGAGGGTCCTTTGTTTGCCCAAGGAGAAAAACAATGGCCGGAAAAGGCATGTGCCACTTGTTTGACCTTGATCGGGCTGCAGACACCTGGGCCATAGAAAGAGGGGCCAACATGGTTCATAAACAAAATCAACAGTAGAAATAAGCCAACTCCAGAATAGCCTCTTCTAAACAAATGCCTATGACAACACATGTGTTGGTATTTTTGCAGGAGGAACACGGGCGAGAAAAGGATGTGGCGTTACACGGCTTCTCAAAGGCTGCGTCTCGCTTGAAGGCATTTGTCCCATGAGAGAGGTGGGGATGATCTTGATTCGCTCGGCTGCCTGCTTTTCTGTTCCCGCTCCCCAACCGTTTGCTCATCCCTGCCTTCCAACCACTTTCTGTGTTTCACGAGACAAACTCTGAACGACCAACAGAGCAGGAGTGTTTTCGTCCTGGTCTAAAATCCTGGACTCCAAGCAAGAAAGGCACATTCATCCTGCGGGAGGTCACACACACACACACACACCCCTTTAAGGTGAGGTTGCTACAACTTGTCTGCAGGGCCTGGGTGAGCGGCGACACGTCCACGGGGCCCTGGGCGGCCTTGCTGAGGATCGTCAACGCCTGCAAGCCCGGAAGGCCGGGTCGACATGCCCATGTAGTTATTTGTCAAAACAGCCCCCCCAACAAAAACATGGCGGTTTGCTTTGCATTGGCTCGAAACCCACCCCCAAAAAGCAAAGACCCTCATGAACCCCCCCCCCACAGGCATGTACACAATATGTATATATATATATATAACACTCGAAGGCACAAAAACAGGACCACAGGAACACCCGCTTGCCCGGCCAATCATCACCTAGAGACCTGGGAACACCGATCCGGATCCGGATCCCGGCGTGACGACCTGGGCGCGTCGAGCGCGCGCAATTCCCGGGCCTTTTTGCCCATGAGATCCCCGTAGAGCTGGGCTTCTTTCAAGTCCTCTGCCGGGATGTCCGTGAAGCAGGCGCTGGGCGTATCGTCCTGGAAGCCAGAAAGCCCCAAGCCCATGGGAGCGGGACCCAAACGATGTTTGCGGAAGTCCTGCTGTAACATTGCTCCTGCATCCCCAAAACCCAGCAAGCTGATCCGGGTCCCATTCGGTGTTCCCGGAAGAAAGGTATGCAAACTGAAGAAGGACAGGTCCCAGTGGGTTGTAACGGTGGGAGGGGACTGATTCGGCAGGGGTCAACCTTCCCTTTTGAGCTGAAAACAAAAGGAGCCCCGGAACATGTGGATGGGCGTGGAGGGATTTTGATTTATGCAAGGGAGTGGGTGATGGGTCCCCTCCAAACAACCATTCACGGCATGGGATAGGGAGTCATATCAAAGGCTCCCCTCAAAAAGAGAACCTTTCTATCTTCCTTCACGGAATGTCGAAAGGCAAAGCTTGCGCGCCGGCCGACCAGCGCCAACCAGCGGCAAAATCCCCAACAGAACCTCTAAGACGGAACCACAAGGAACTGCAAAATTGTTGGTCGTTACCCGCACCCTTAGAAACAACACATGGGTGTGTGCAACAACTGGGGACCCCAGAACTGGCGGTCTTTTGGTGTTCATTCAAAACGCGTTGAAAAAGGCAGCCCAACAAATACACAGCTGCATCCTTTACTCAAATACCCAAATCAAGTTCAAAAGGTCAAAAGCTCGATTCTCTTTGGGCAAGCGAGATTGTTAGTAGCTGCCAGGGTCAACGTTGCAGTGCCCAATCGAAGCACTCCATGTGAGCACCTGGCTGACAATATTACCACTCAAACTGACAGTGAACCACCAAACGCCAATACCCGGCAACCTGCAAGAACGGTACAAAAACCACCAACAAAACGATAACCTGGTACTCGTGTGAGTGTGCGTGTGTTGCTCATATGCACGACTCGAGGTCTGAATATGGAATCTGTGAAATACAAGTCGCACCCCTCACTATGCGACAAGGCAACAAAAAAGCTTTTAAGCAAACACGTCTCGGTCCTTGCAGTAGGCCGGCAGGCACTTGGAGATGCCGACGCATGAGCAGTTGAACTCACCCACGATCCACTTCTCCTGGTCTGCCGGAGTTCCCTCGGGCGAGGCGAGGATGAAGTCGGTGGTCCACCACAGTGGAACGGGCTCGTCAGCCAATCCCAGAGAAGGCATCACATGCGGCAAGTCCCTCTTCAGGAAATTGTCTGTAAGGGACTGAAACTTGGTCTCCTCCGGGCCGTAGAAGGTGTAGATCGAGCCAGTGCCGCCTACTGCCGAGATGCCACCCTCCTTGGGCTTCTTGTGGATGATGCCAACCAAAGTGTCCACCACCATGTTGTAGCGCAGCTCGCCCTCAACGATACGTGGGCAAAAGCGCTGATCCACAAGCTGTCCACCGGCAGCCTTGCCACCTTCCAAGTACTTGCCGACCCCCTTGGACGTCCATGTGCCTGACTTATCAGTGCGGCCTCTCACACAAAATTCGACAAACTCTGCCACAGTGTGCTCCTCGGCATGGTTGTCGTTGGCCTCCATCATGTCCAGCACCTCATCGTCTGAGCAAGACCGCTCACCATAAGACTTGCAGTAGTTGCCGCTCTTCAACTTGACGATCCAAATGCCTTCTCCTGACGAGCCTCGGTTCTGCTTGATCACTCGCGGCTGAAATGCCATGGTCTTCTTGAAGCCGGCGGCAAACTCCTCGGACGAGTAGTACGCCAAGGTGTCCTCCAAGCCAATGTTCAAGTGTGCCACCTTGCACAAGGCATCCTTTGCTCCCATGAACTCCATGACATCAGGAGAAGGCCACACCTGAATGCCCAGCTTGCGCATGGCCCGCATGCCGTTGTCGAACTTCGCCTGGTCGCCGCCATCCGCCTTGATCTGTCCCGGGTTGCAACGAACGATGATGGCATGGAAGCTCTTGCACACCTCAAAGAACTTGTCGTGCTCCTCAGGCTTTGGGATCAAGAAAGAACCGCATTTCCGACACTGGCGGACCAGAATTGATGACCTGCTCATTGCGTGTTGAACATCAAACAACGCCTGAGCATTTGGACACGGACGGGAATGAATGTGCTTGCTTCATGCACACACACACACACACACACACACACACACACACACACACACACACACACACACACACACACACACACACACACACACACACACACACACACACCAACACGACACGACGCGCCACAACACAACACAGCACAACACAACACAACAACGACACGACACAACACAACACGCCACGACACAACACAACACAACACACAACACAACACAACACAACACAACCCAACACAAAACACAACACAACACAACACAACACAACACAACACAACACAACACAACACAACACAACACAACACAACACAACACAACACAGAACACACAACACAGAACACACAACACAGAACACACAGCACAGAACACACAACACAACACAACCCAACCCAACCCAACCCAACCCAACCCAACCCAACCCAACCCAACCCAACCCAACACAACACAACACAACACAACACAACACAACACAACACAACAACGCACAACAACACACAAGACACAAGACACAACACACAACACACAACACACAACACACAACACACAACACACAACACAACACAACACAACACAACACAACACAACACAACACAACACAACACAACACAACACACAAACGCACAACATAGAGACGCACAGGGACGCACAGGGACACACAAAGACTCACGCAGACACACAAACGCACATAGCAGACTGGTTTGCCTTTCTGTCCGAGCAAAACAACTTCTTCCTCATGGGTGTAGTGGATCAGCTGGCAGCTCATGCCGGAGCTGATCATGCCGTTGGCAAAGGGGATGGAGTCGTAGCGATGGCCGTTGTTGCTCTTGTCTGACCCTCCATAGGGCTGGCTGCGGACGTATATTTGTGCTAACGCGGTGCAGAATGTCGGGACCTGCAACGGAGCAGTGGGTTTGGGGTGAATTGAGTGGACTCCAGGCAACCTGAACCATGTTGAATCAACTTTATTGGCACCACCACACCACCTTCCCATACATACCAGGCACATTTGCAACTTGGTGAATCGATCCCAGGGAGGATTTGTTTGGCCTCTCGGGACACCCATCCCACGGTTAACCCTCTCGAAATCGGCCAAGAGTTGTCAGTGCTAATTGCCCGCGCGAGCTGAAACCTGAGTCTCCGTAGGGGCAACCTGTTTGGGGATTCGACCGCTATGCTCCCGCCACAAGGCCAAGGTTCTCGAAAACATGTCGGGAATCGGCAAAGCAGAACTGCGGAACACGAAGGACGCCAATTTCCCCAAAGAGGTCTAGTCGCAACGGAACGCACTCGGGGTCAACTGGGCTTGACAACAACCTCCCCCGCAACCTGGCATGGTTGTGGAGTACAAAGCGAAAACGGAAACGAGTATGGTCCAGTATGGTCAAGCAAAAGCACCACCCAAAAGAAACAGGTGCCGAGCGGTTCCTTGTGCACAAAATCAAACACGGTAAAGCACAGAAAACAACATAGGGAACTGTGTGCTGATTCTCCTTTTCGCGTCGATTTCGGCAGGCGACGAAGAAAGAACCCATGCGGGGCCTTCAAATGGTGGCTAGTGACTGGGGGCATGAAAGGAAACCCGGGAAAAAAAAAGGATACCCGATTTTTTGTTTAATATAACTTGGGGGGTGATCAATCCGGCTCAAGCTCTGGCAAGCTGCCCCTTCTGACAACACCGGCCACATGGCAACCCGCTCGTGAAAACGGGCCAGATGCTTCAGCCCGTGGTTGATGGATAGAGAGAGTGCAACCCAATTGAAAGGACATCCTCCACTCAGGGTAGCCTCCCGACACATCCGTGTGGGTTCATTCATCTGGGGCCAACATTGTTGGTTGAGCTTGGTCTGTCACATGGGCCCCAGTTTTGCCCCACCCTTTGACCAGCACCGGTGCCGGCCTTGGGCTGCACGTTGAGCCCCAGGTCATCCTTGGCCACTCGCTTTATCACGGAAACATCCACGGGGCCAGCCGATGGAAACGCCATGGCAAAGCCGGAAGCTTCTCGTAATGGAACTGACTGGAATCTGCGAGGCACGGCAAGACAGGATTATTGCAGTCTGTTGCGAAATTCAGCTACCACGCACAAAGCCCAGGAAAGCAACCTTCATTGAACAGAGGTTTGCAGTTAGGCTCTGTTGTAGCATGCAACTTGAAATTATCATTTGTTTCAATTTGCCAGCCAACATGTGAGATGTATCGGTCCAGTCCAAAGGCTACTGTCCGACGCTTGCAAAGAAAAGAAAGTAGGGAACTAGGGCTTTCCAACCTCTGCAAAAACGTTCGACTATTTGGTAGTGAGCAAAGTCGAAGGTGGGGGTCGTTCACCAAAGAGCTCCATCCGAGCGTCCACCATGCCCTGCCAATTTGGAAATTGCACCCTATGACAGGCGAACAACGGTTGAGGCTCAGCTGGCTGTTGCACACACCCGCTTTCCACGCTCCGCGTTTCAGCCGTTTCCCTTCCCTGGGGCAAAAGGGTCATGTTGACTCCAGATTCATCAACCCCTGCGTATTCATAGGGGGGGGAACCCCCAGGTTTAGTGGGGAATCACTTTTGGAGGGGAACTAGGAACGCCCCCCTACTTGAAAAAAAGAAGAGTTTATTCATTTGGGCTCAACATTAGAACCCGACTCCATCCCCATCCCCAGCTTCTTTCTCGCGCTGGCATCTATCGCTCGCCAGGTATCTGGCCATGAAATCTATCGGACAGGCCCGCGGAAGTGGCCCCGGCTGCCCGGCCCTTTGCGTCGTCGCGTTGGCCGCTGGACAAACAGAAACCCAAGAAGTTAGAAAGGGAACTCCACTGGAAGGGCGCCACCAAGGCACCCTTGGATGCGAAAAAGAAACCAAACTGGAGCCGTCCCTGGGCTCACACTACTCTCCGTTGCCATCACAAGCAGCCTCACGGTACGGTTTTGAGCAAATGGAAGGGGTCGCTCAAAATGGATGTTGAATCCCAACGGATGTTTTCAGACCCCGAAAAACCTTTCTGGGAGCTCACAGAACTGAGCCAAATGAGTGTCCTTCCCAGGACGAACAAACAACATGTTGGACACAACGGATAATAATCGATTCGTTCCCAAGAGACATGGGAAATCTTGGGCGGGCCGAGCCCTACAGCTCACGAGTCATTCGTCCAAACGTGACACCCTCATTCTTACCGGCTTTAATTGCCAGTCTGGCAATCCCATGTCCAACGTAGTATGTTCTCGCAAGGGCTACAAAGGGCTCACTGACATGAATGCAGTCGCCACCTAGTCACTTGCTCCATGTCAAGCTCCAAGGCCGCTGACGCCGTTGAAAAACGACGCAAGGGATCGGCAAGTTTCTTAAAGTACACGGACCGCTGACCCTTCGGAGCGTCCGAGCCCAACAAGAGAAATGGCCAAGGACAAGGACGCTCGGCGCCCCTCGCAGAAACAGAAAGGCTTTGTTGTCTACCACCATTGGAGGTCGGGCGCTTTTGGACCCCGTGATAGGCCCAAACACGCCAAACTGGCGGAGATATAATTAGAAAGGCAATGAGTCTTAGAAAGCGAGGGAGTTGCGGGGAGTGTGAGAATCTGGCAAAAACGCCCCCCGCATTTCCGTCCGGCGTCCTCTTTGAAAAGTTTGGCCACGCTTGCTGAGATTTGCTGAGTCGAGAGATCAGCGGAGCTGCGTGAAGTTTGCGGCGCTCCAGAAACAAACTCGTCTAAGTCCGGCCATGGGAAAAAGGGCATCCTTGTTGGTGGTCAGCTTGCGAGTTATCAAGAGGCGCCACCGGGCAACAGGGGGAATCTAAGGAGCTTCATGTTCTGTGTTTGTAAGCCCCCAAACCCCATGTTACAAGGACCATCTCTGCGCAACTATTTTTTGAGTCCATTGAACAAATAGCAGGCAAGGGCTGGCCTAACAAGCGCCAGGGTTCCTTGTATGTCCCCTCTACACAGATTGGCCACCGAACAAAATCTGATCCTGAAGTGAACGGCGCGCCGAAAAACTTCCGAGCCTCCGACCCTAATTTTCGAGCTCGTAAGTTGTCACTCATTAACCGCGCCGTGCACGTCCTCAGTCCTGCGGTCACAAAGGTCAAATGGGCGGGTCTCCAAATGAACGCCAAAAGCCCTGTGAAGCTTGGTTCTATAAATATGGTTAAAGGTTCTCAGATTTACGCAGTATAAGTTAACCAAGCAGTGGAACCCTCACTGGCCAAGAAGGGTTTTGGGTGCCGGTTTTGGGATATGGAAATTTCGGGGCTCGAAAGGGATAAACACGAAAACCAGCAATAGGTGCTCTGCTTCCCAAGACTGTCAAACTCAGCGACTTGGCCCTTGCTTGACCCCGATTTTGGCTTCCCAGCCTCATGAAGCCTCACTTCTTCGCCTGAGCGAAGCAGACCGTTCCGTCGTGTGACGCCCACAACGCACGGAACCCTTTCAAAGGACAATGGTCTTGCAGGACCCCCCTGTCAGTTTCCACGTCAATGGGAGGGTATATAAATCGTCGGGTTTCTCTTGTTCTCTTGCGCAGGATGTTTGCAGCTGGCACAAGCATAGGTGTCCTTTCACGGGAAATAGATGGCCCTGGTAGATGATTAAACCACCAGGCAAACCAGGGCCATCTATTTTTTACCAAAACCACCAAACAGGACACCTATGGGCACAAAGTGACCTTTGGGTTCCACAGAGTTCCAAAGGAGCGCTTCGGATCCAGAAGACCGGAGCGAAGAATTTGCGCTGGCGATTTGAATTCCCTTCACCCGGCTTGGGGTTCTGTGGACTTGGTGCATTCACCTGGGCATCTTTCGGCAAAGAAATTCTAGGCTCACACGCCCACATGTTCGTTGGTCTACCCCGTCTTCCTCCGAGCCCCCCAAATTGGTGCGGGCAAAACCGCCGCCACGCCGAATGCCTCGCCCCGTATCGCCCCAATTTGGGCCTTGTCCAGGATGGCAAGTGCCTTGACGCCCATGAGGTCCCCGTACCTCTCCGCCTCCTTCAAGTCCTCCGCCGCGATGTCGGTGAAGCAGGCGTTGGGGGTGTCGTCCTGAGGCCACCGAACGAATGCGCCATGGAACACCATCCGTAAACTCTTTTTGGGTATCTTCCATTCAGCATGGTTCACAGACTGTTCCGGTCATGCACGTATCCAACCATGTTAAGCGGCAAGCGGAGTCACCCCCCAAGCTCCATGCATCTGCTCTTCCAAGGGGGACAATGGGGTAGTCTACTCATACTTTCTGAACCCCCCCCCATTGCCACAAGACGCAACGATGCTTTTCAGGCTGTGTCCTTGCAGTAGGCTGCCAGGCACTTGGAGATGCCGACGCAGGAGCAGTTGAACTCACCCACGATCCACTTCTCCTGGTCTGCCGGGGTACCCACGGGCGAGGCAAGGATGAAGTCCGTGGTCCACCAGAGTGGAACGGGCTCCTCGGACAAGCCCAAGGAAGGCATGACGTGCTCCAAGTCCCTCTTCAGGAAATTCTCCGTCAGGGTCTTAAACTTCGGCTCTTCAGGACCATAGAAGGTGTAGATCGAGCCAGTGCCACCCACTGCGGAGATACCACCCTCCTTGGGCTTCTTGTGGATAATGCCAGCAAGCGCGTCGCTGATCATGTTGTAGCGCAGCTCGCCCTCAACGATACGTGGGCAAAAGCGCTGATCCACAAGCTGTCCGCCGGCTGCCTTGCCACCCTCCAAGTACTTGCCGACTCCCTTGGACGTCCATGTGCCGGACTTAGCTGTGCGGCCGTTCACACAGAACTCGACAAACTCTGCCACGGTGTGCTCCTCGGCATGGTTGTCGTTGGCCTCCATCATGTCCAGCAACTCATCGTCTGCGCACGACCGCTCGCCGTAGGTCTTGCAGTAGTTGCCCTTCTTCAGCTTGATGATCCAAATGCCTTCTCCTGACGAGCCTCGGTTCTGCTTGATCACTCGCGGCTGGAATGCCATGGTCTTCTTGAAGCCAGCGGCAAACTCCTCGGGCGAGTAGTACGCCAAGGTGTCCTCCAAGCCAATGTTCAAGTGCGCCACCTTGCACAAGGCATCCTTGGCCCCCATGAACTCCATGACATCGGGAGAAGGCCACACCTGAATGCCCAGCTTGCGCATACCTCGCATGCCGTCATCAAACTTGGCCTGGTCGCCGCCATCCGCCTTGATCTGTCCCGGGTTGCACCGCACGATGATTGCATCAAAATTATTGCACACGTCGAAGAACTTGTCGTGCTCTTGATGGACATAGTGGATGAGCTGGCAGCTCATGCCAGCGCTGATCATGCCATTGGCAAAGGGGATGGTGTCGTAGCGGTGCCCGTTGCAGCTCTTGTCCGATCCGCCGTACGGCTGGCTGCGCACATAGATCTGTGCCAAAGCCATCTTGTACTTGGGATTGGCGGGCTGCTTGCGCAAGCCGAGGTTGTCAGTAGCAACTTTGGTCAGTGCTGCGACGCTGACAGGATTGGCAGTCTTCTCCAAAATGCCTCAGCAGGCAGTGCGTCCAACCGAAGCAGCCTGAATAAGATCAATGCAACATGAAACCAAACGACTTTGGAGAGTATTGTACTTAACAACTTGTCAAGCAGTCCCCAACCTCCAATGAACCGCGACGGTACCAATCTTGTCGCTCCAGCGGTGCCAGAACACCACGGGGGTGTTTTGTGCAGCCCTAGGGAGAAGAATCACCGAAGTACCTATGGCATTGACAACTCTTACCGCCCATGTTCGCTGGAAGAACCTCCCCTGCAGAACAAAGAGCGATCAGATACGGCCCGATCCACAGTGACGTGTTCCTCTGCCGCTAGATGGGCGCAGAAACGGTGTCTTCCCCATTGACCATCGACCTTCAAGTCTCCAGGGCCTACGACTCCATGTAAAACGAGGCGAGTCGGTATCGATATGTCCAAACCTCAAACGAGGAAACCCCTAAGCTTGGAGCCTTCCTGATGCGAGGTCGAAGCCCCTCAAGTCTTGCGAGGCTGTCACGTTTCTGCCCAGACGTTTAGACCAGACCTTTTCAACAGGGCACCGCAATCGAGCGCGAGCTTTATGAGGGCCATCAACGTCAACCATTCGGAGGTTGAAGTTTCCTCAAAATTAACTTGCCCTAAAATTCTTGAGGCGGTCTTTGGATTTCACGTCAGGGCTTGGCCGAAACGCGAATCTTCGGCATCCGCTTTCTGGAGGAACGAGTGCAGAATTTGATGCGTGGTCACTTTGAAGATCGCTTCACCGAAGCGAAACCCATTGCAACATATCCACAAAGGGTGATGTTTCACATCAATCACTACAATAACAAGACGTCGAGTTTCAAACATCCGAGTTGCCAAGGCCCTTCTGGCCCATGATAGTGCCATAGCCCTCAGCCTCCTTGAGGTCCTCCGTGGAGATGTCGTAATAGGACGCATTGGGGGTGTCATCCTCGCATGGAACCGGACCCAGCGGGTGAAAGTCGAAATGGGGTGAGGGGCAGGGCCCAACACATTGTGACCATTTTTGCTTGGTTTCCGGATAAAGAACCAACCTGGAATAGGCGTGGCATTCCCTATGGTTTCCAGGCAAACCAACCAAAAGTTGGTACCTTCAACACACGCGCGCGCGCGCACACACACACACACACACACACACACACACACACACACGCACGCACATACCGCAATGCCCGCCAGGACGGGTCAGTTCCTGAAACCCCAAGCAATGACGACCACAAAATTTTCGTGGGATTCCCATCTCCGAAACATGTCCATCCGTTCGAAGGCAATTTCCTTCGCTCACAGAAAGTGGCAAACCCAGACCCAGATTCCACTGCGTGACTCAATCTGAAGAGGAGTGGTAGACATGTTTCTCCGGCCGAATGCACGACACAAGCTCCGCCAAAAAAAAAAGCAGCCAGGCAGGCAGGCAGGCAGGCAGGCAGGAGGGCAGGCAGGAAGGCAGGCAAGGGTAGGGCAGGGCAGGGCCACAGACACACAGACACACAAACAAAAGGACTCACACACACGCAAACACACAAACACTTAAACTCCAAATGGAGAGTGCCAATCTTTCGAGTACAACTGATGAGTCTCGAGTACAACTGATGAGTCTCGAGTACAACTGGAGTGAAGGAAATCAAGTATCGGCTTGCAGTTCACTTGGCTTCACTCTAGCTACTTCAACAGGGAGACAGAGAAACAACAGCGGTTCAGGGGAGGGACCAAAAGGACCTTGAATCACGTCTGCAGGTACGTTTGCACAGCGAACTGGATGGGTCTTCGTTGGCCCGCGCCATCCAGTTGCTCGCGGGCCCCCTGCTTCCAAAACCGGCACAAGGTGGTGACAGGGTATTCTGTCACTCCGCACACACACGCCCCTCAATGAGGGGCGAGAAGTCTCTTTTTCAGCAGGAAGATCACATGCTCAACTTCGTGTCCCTACCGTTGACCAAAATATCCACCGCGGCGAGGGGAAGGCGAAACAGCCCTAAACCGCTCAGAAGACGGGAACGAGAGATCACCACGATGAGCATTACGAGTGCCGCCATAGAAGACTGAAGCGAATTGCGAAGCAGTCGAGCGATCACCGTCAGAAATAGGAGTGGCATAGGTGAACGTTTCCTCAACAGGAATTGCATCGGAATTCTGAACATCTCCAAGTGATTGGTCATGGGCATGATGTGTAGTGAAGGACTCCCTTCGAGACAGAATGCGTTGGTATCCTTGATGCTGCCAGTCGCGAATGGTCCATGCCTGACCGTGTTCACCAGTCCGACCACTGGGATCAGTTACCCGCTGCCACTCCCGAAAAGAGTGGTAGATCAGGTACAGTTTCTCCGGGTTGCCATAGCTGAGGCTGTCCTGGAGTATAGATCCGCACCCACTCCTGATCCTGCCAGACCGAGTATTCGAGCCATGGGTGCTGCTTCGCATCCTCGATGTCCATGTCGAAGTAAGAGGCAGGGCGTATCGCGGGTTCAGACCCAGCTAGTAAAGAAACAGGCACCATGCACAACCATGCACAAGCATCAACCAAGCAAGGCAGTACAAGTAAGAAAACCACCCTTTTTGTACTATGCCCAACACGCGTCGGTCTAGTCATCATTTAGCTCGAAGATAGGCTTCACCTTCGCGGTGGTGCTGCCTGATGGATTCGTAGGCCGGTATGGGTCAGAGACCCCAATAGACTCCGGTGGTGCAATTCCACGAGATGCACGTACAGGTTGGTGTTGTTGGGAAGCGTGACGTGCGCGATCCGACAGTTGTTGAGAGATCCCTTCTTGAAGACGAGTCAGATCTTCAGTGGAGAAAGCCGCCGCATCCGAGGATCTAAGAATCGCTTCCAACATCTGCGGTGACATACTCAATGCCGAGGATTGCGTGGCCACGTTATGATGATCAGGAAAAGACATCGAATCAAAGTCATGACCAGCTGGAGGGGCAGCAACTCTCCGATAGCCCTCTGTGGCCCAGTCTCTTTTGTACCAAATGCTGTCATTGGTCTGCGCACCGTCTTGGTCAGGCTTTGGGACATAGAACTCCTTCCACTCTCTGTATGTGTGAGGTGGAGGTGGAGCATCATGTTCTTCCTGTGGAGTCCATGATCCCGGATGAAAGATCTTGACCCACTGGGCATTTGGTTGTTGAGGATCCGGACACCACTCCAGCCACGGCATGACAACTCAAACCCGGGAAGACCGATTGATAGGTGTACGGCTGCAGACAACAATTACTGCAAGAGACACAACAACAACCATGCAAGCAATCACTTTTGCAGCAATGCACAGCTCAGGTGTCGAAGTCAATCTCCTCAACCGAATTGAATTGAATAGGATCCCCAGGAAGACGAGGACGAGCATCAGCCACCATCTGAGTTCGAAGATGCCGACGAAGAGGTCAGTCCAGCGTACATGAGGTCCGGTGAGCCCGAAGCGAAAACTGGACGCGCAATGCTAGGGTGTGGATGACCTAGCCGTTGATATCCTCTGGTGACCCAGTCTCGATAATGCCAAGTATAGAAGGACGCATAAGAGACCGGCTGAGAAACAGAACCCATATTGGTGCCGCCCGTGCTGTCCCTCGGCCAATACACTTCGAAGTGGTAGACTTTGCGCCATTCCCGATAGGTGGTTGAGTCTTCCGGGGCAGGTCCCAAGGTGTTTTCGGCGACAGGATGCCACGGACCCGGTACATAGATCCGAATCCACTCAACGCTTGTGTTCGCGGGGCCATTGACGATGTCGTACTCAAAGTAGTGTGGCAGGGGCCATCGTGCAGCGCCATATGTTGTAGAATTGAACATATCAAACAGGCAAGCCGCTCGAGGTCAAAAAGGAAAGCGGCGAACACATGGAGACGGAACGCACAACACAAAGCAAGACACCCCAACATGAAATCGCACAACCGCATCATTTTATCCGACATGTTGCGCAAGTATCACTCCGAATCGTTCCAAGGATCATAGAATGGTGGTGGTGAAGGTTCCCGCCACGCCCCATCCGGAACAGATGAGTCCGCCGAGGAATTAACGTCTGCATTCACGAGCGCCGCGGATCCAATGGCTGGTACAGGAGCTCCAAGTCGTTGATACCCTCGTGTTTCCCAGTCTCGGTACTCCCACACATGGTAGGACACATACGAACTGGGCGTGACAATGGGGTCCGCTGTTGTTCCTCCGGTGCTGTCTTCGGACCAGTACACTTGGAAGCGATATGACCTGCGCCACTCCCGATACGTGGAAGCGTAGATTGGGGCGCGCACTATAGCATCATTGGGATCGGGCCGCCACGTGCCCGGTGTGTAAATTCGAATCCATTCCACTCCTCTCTCGATCTGGTACTCGAAATAGTGAGGGTTCATAGCGGCAAGACAGGTCGTGGCTGAAAGCGATCGAAAATCTGCGGCGAAGACACTCATGCAACGACAACCACACACAATTAGAGTGTTAACCGAGGCGATGCAAGGCAACTTTTCAAACTGAAGGTGAGACACAGCCGCAAGGTTTGTAATATACGACACCTATGCTTCACCGTCGCTGATGCCGCACACACCTGCAATGATAATGTCCTGGTCGTTTACGAGCACATGGAGAAAGACATTTCCGACCATGGCGTAGGAAGGCATGACAGTAATGCTTGCAACTTGCCGATGGGGACAGCGATGGACGGGTGAGATCTCCGCGGTGCAGAAGCGGATGCAGTTCGAGAGCGTTTCGATGAACGCCCTGGACTGCGCAGATCATCATCACGGGAATGGTCAGTGCTGTAAATCGAGCGGCGTGCGCGCTGCGATTTCGATGTGGCAGGGCAGGATTGTCCTCGAGGAGCTGGGTTCGAGGAGGCACGCACTGAGGGCATAAACTGTGGGTGTAGAATCACCGGTGGTGGTGGCGGTGGAGGAGGCGTGGAAGAAGTATTGCAAAATATGGTGGGGTTGGAGGTGACGTAGTCTGCCGAATTGGTCTGTCAAGCAAGGTACCAGGTCCGTGAAACTGTAACCACGTCGGCTGCGCTCCATGGGTCCAAGTAATGTATGTCTGCACGTCTTGTTCCGACATGATTTGAGCAGCTCAGCCATGCATGCAATCCAAGTCAGCAGCAACACCCACGACAGCAAACAATATTTTCACTGGTCAAAATGTCAGGCAAGTGCAAGCAAGCAAAATTCATGCGATCAGCCATGACTGCAATCCCAACCATCACAACAACCTGCAACGCTCACCGAATGCACCGCCACGCCCTACGAGTTAGTCCTCCAGTGGTCACTGGTTCATTTGATGCACGGCTTCCTAGCCGCGAGCCTCAAGTTGCTGATAGACCTTCCAGGCCTGCTTGACTTCCTCAATGGGCTTCTGAAGGAACCGGGCAATGGTTTTGTAGGTGGGCCTGGAATCCTTGTCTTTCTTCCGTCGAACCATCTCATCCAGCTCACCCTGTGTCCATGCCGTGAAAGGTTCACGGTGTGTATTGCGAAGGGCAATGGTGAATTCTTGTAGAAGTTCCCAAGGTCCATGAACCACCGTAGGAGAAGGGCGGAACGATGAGGCACCTGGATGTGGACGAACTGAACCATCAGAATCCGAGTCAGGTGTCGTAGGCGTTGTCTGTCCTGGTTCGCGTCCGCTGTGTGGGGCTGGGTGATCAAGAGGCCGTGGTGGTGGCAGACGATCCAACATCGACTCAGGACGACGACCAGAAGTGCTGTCAGCGGCATCCCGATGCGCCGCACGAGGCGGGGATAAGGCCGGTATACACCAGGTGGAAGAAGTATCCAGAGGCCGGGTTCTCGAGTAGGAGAGCGAGATCGATCAGACGAAATGCGCTCTGTGATGATGCGAGGGCGCAGTCCGTGCCTGGAGTTCCGCGGGGCCCTGGGAGACACTCTAGTGTCCGACTGCTGGTTTCGCTCGGTCCTCAGGGCAAAGTTCAGGGTGTCCAGAGCAGTCGCTACTTGGGATGCAAGGACATTTAGTACCGCCACCAGGTTGTTCACAAACTCGACTGACAACTGCATGGCAAATAAACTCACAGCAAGGACAAATCCAGCAAGAAAGGCTGCGGAACTGCAAAGACATGATGCTAGCAAAACATGCATGCACTGAAATAATGAGGTCCTTTTGCCGCTGGTGTTCCGTCAACGGTCATATGAGAGACCAGATGGCCGACACGCCGGCATGGCCTTGACTGCCGGCGGGTACTTCGGCGTGAAGGCGCGGCGGTGGGACGTGGGAACAGCGTCGTCAGGGCGGTTAGCAGGTCGCCTGTGGTGACTGCGGCTGCGAGACCGACGCCGATGAGGTTCCCGGTGTCTGGACCTTCTTCTCCGTCTGTGCTCCCAGGAAGTACTGACACTCACCGTACGGACATGAGCAGTGCCGTCGAGTAATCCGGCCGAACTGATGTTGCCGGCATGGATGGCGGCGTCGTAGATGGCGGGGGTGGCGGTGGTGGTTGCCCGTCAGGTACTGGTGGTGGGGGTGGCGGCTGTGGATGCCGCTGCTGACCTTCAAGCCGTTGTAGTCCGGCCAGAAGAATACTGATTTGCGACAAGATGGCAAGCAGCATATGCCGGCATTCCCGTAAAAGGTCCCCATGATCCATCCCAATGCAGGTGAAGGCTGGACAGAAAGGGTGAGTCAATCAGTAGTCAACTCAAACTGCGGCATCAACAAGCAATACAACAAGCATGCAACAAACCGCACCAAGACATGAGCATCAAGCAACCCCACACGCTTTTTCCGGAAGAGGAGCGTCATGATGTACACCACGAAAGTCTGGGCACAAGCCACGGTGGGCCAGTGCAAAAGGAGGTGTCGGACTGCATTGACGTAGTCATTCACCAAAACATTCCCATGTAGCTGGGCACCGCAATTGATGAGCGGAGTTTCCACCTGCCATCTTTGGCGTGGATGCAGTCATAGTAGTGGGAAGCAGCTATGTCAGCGTACACTCCGCCACGGGGAATGGTGCAATGATTTTGCCGGATTCTTGCAGTTCCACCAATGCATATGGGGCGATCAGTGTGTATTCCCGCGAACTGCGCTGCCGCTTTGACTGCCGCTTCATGAGATTGAAGGCTGCCCCTGCAGTAAAATCCCATCGGAGGCAACCACACTTCATTCCAATTTGTGCACTCGCGGTTGGGGGGAGGTTGCTCTTGCCATTTCGAGGGTCTGATCAGCTCTTCATCACGCAGGATGCTCATGGCCGCCTGCATATTGGTATTGTGGGACCAGAAAAACGTCGACTGTGACTGTGTGCGATGCTTATCCGGCAGCAATCGGCGCGGCACAAACGAGAAGATGATCCCAAAGAGGTTCTTCTGGGAGTTCTTTTTGTCTGGCGAGAGGTGGTGATACGTCCGTGTAGTCCTGCGAATATATGGCCATCCTTCTTCGCAAATGCCAAGCTGGACGATGAGTTGTTGCGGCAGGGATTTTGGGGAGATCTGGAAGTAGTTGGAAATCTCCCTGACCACTTGATCCGTCCAGGGTCCCGGGACACCATGAAATGGCGGAGAAAATGGAAGCTCTGAAATGGACCGTCTCCCAAGATTTCTTCCACTGCTCAGGTTCAGGAAACACTAAGGCGGCAATGGAGGGCAAGGTGTAGTAAAGGACACCGTTCACCAGGATGGCAATTTCCTCGATCCGGCAGCCAGTGCGTAGCTTGAAGCGGTGACTGCCAAAATCGGGCACATGCTGGCGAACTGGGAGAGGAAGCAGCTCAACGTGGTTCTCGGGTGCTCTGACTTGAGTGGGAGGCAGTGTAGGCGAGCGGGGTCTCCTTTGATCATCATGAGCACGTCTCCCATCACTTTTCCATTCTCCCCAGTCCTCCTCATCATCCGACTTTCCCTGTGGGCCTGGGGTGAGCCTGATCCGAGAATGCCGGGACCTGGGTGAACGCGATCGTGTCCTTCCTGTGTGATTGCGCACCGCCCTGATGTTGGCCTCTGATCCGAGTGCTGGAGTGTCACGGGATGAGCCGTGGGCCTGTACGCTGTGCTGGTGTACTAGTCCGTGTGTCCGGACGAACATTTGCATCTCATTGCCGTTGATGAAGTTTGGAAGGTGCTCCAGCGTCACCCGGCTCGTGGTTTGAACAGATCCGTCTGAGCGTAATAGACTGGTGACCGTGTACTCCGCAATGGTTTTGAGCCAGCTGCATGCAAACACAACGCAACACATCAAAAACACAAGCGCACACAATAAGTAACCAAGCAACAAGACCGCATGCAGATTTGTCCCGAGTCGACGCCGGACATCACGAAGGAGATGGGGATCAAAACCTTTGGCCTCATAAAGGCGCTTGAGAGCATTAAGTCCTTGTTGTTGCTGAACCGCAGGTTGTGCACCACGTATGATGAGCCAAGAGCGAGAAGACCAAGAAGAGTAAGTAAACATCTGATCATTGGCACTCCGAATTCCTTTGATTTGAGAGGGATGATCAGGTAGCTGTGGTGTAATAGTTCTGGATGAAGAATCACATCGGTAACCCAGTACTTTGTCATCATGCTGAACCTCAAGCATCACTGGTGGGCGATAAAATTCCAGGGAAAGAAAATTCATGAGCACGGGCGAGTGTGGGGCAGAATCACGTAGTAGAATGAAACGCTTGTCGACATAGCGCTCATGCCAGATCACCCCGACATCGGGCATGCGAAACCGCAGAGAACACATTGTTTGGTGCCAGAAGAAGTCCTCAACCGTGGCAACCAGATTACAGAGCGGTGGTGCTGCTGGTGATCCCATAGCGACTCCACGTTCTTGGCGGAACAGATACTTGATCTCGAAGTGACTGTTGTCAATGACAAAGTCCAGGAGGTACCGAAGGTCTTGTTCACGAAAAGTTCGAGGGACCTTTGTTTGACGGCGCCATTTTCCTTTGAACATACGGCGTCGATGATCAGACTTCACTTCGTACACTGACCATTGAGAGGATCTACGAAGGCCAACAACTTGATCGTAACGATGGAGAAGTACGTGTAGTGCCTGGTGGAAGCGTTCCGTAGGAATGGACGTGAAGAAGCCGGACAGGTCTTGGGACACCAGGTGGATGTATTCGGCGGGATCAGCCTTTGACAGTGCCTCCCACAGCTGCTGGACAAGTTCTTGTACTGAAAGTTGTCCTGGAATGTCGGGAAAAGTAACTTTGGTAAGTTCAAATATGAGGGCGCCGAAGACCGTGAGGAAGGGAGCTGCCCACGTGCGAAAGAATGAAATGATGGGTCGTGCTTTCTGCCAGTCCTTGGTCGGCTTTGGAAGAATGCGAGCTGTGGGCAATGGTGCTTGAAGTCGAAGTCCCCACGCATATCGCTGAAGTAGGAGGGAAGGTACCGTAGTGACCACTTCAGAGCGAAAAGATGCTGCGGATTCACGACATAGCGAAAAGACAGCAAAAGGTCTTCTGCATCAGTATGGCAAACAATGAAGGGCAAATCACATGTGCACGAGAGGGAAATGATCCGCGGGAATTACAACCCACGAGGACAGAGAAGCCACTGTGCGTTGCAGTGATGTCGATGACCAATAAGCACGATCTTGAAGGTTGCATCGATGGGTGTCCATCAATTGAGTCAAAACCGGCTGTAGATCAGTAAGAAAACTGGAACCATGTACATGCCACCGACGAGCTAGTTTGCGAAGTTGCGTGGTGAAACGCTGATGCAACAAGTCAACATCACCGAAATACTGATCCTTCATAGACGCGGCCATGATATCCATGTCGATGTCCGCATTGATGCGTGAGAACTCATCTACCATTACAGCATGTTCATGTGCAAGGTGTAGGTGGTGATCATCAATGTCCAAACAGCGACACGGAAAAGATGCTCAGGAGTCCATCTGCGTTGCCATGTGCGGTAGTTGTAGATCCTGTCGCCCAAAGTGGCGCTGCGAGTTTCCACCACCCGGATCTTTGGAAGGAATAGGGAGGGAAACAAGTCACGATGAGAAGCAATCCAGCTCTGTAACCATGTGCCAAGTTGAGCTTTCCAATTCCGGACATGTAGAGGCGGTAGAAGTAGTTGTGTCAAAGTGCTGGGTGATTGTAGCTGTCGTTTGCGCAACACCTGGGCGAGGAGTTTCTGTGCCTTGGAGCGAAAGGGCTCGCTGACAAAGACGGAGAGTCGCAGAAAGTAGTAAAGCTGAGTGGGAGGAAAAGCCGCCGACAGTAGGTCACGCATGGCTTGGAACGATGCGCCTGTATTGGATCCCAGCTGATAGAGAATAGAGTAATGTGCTTGAATGTCATCCAACATGTCAGGTCGCAATTGCCGTTGAAGATCCGGATGTAGTCGTCGTCGAAAACGTTTGTGTAAACCGAGGGTGGTAGGAGATGACAACGAATGTCGTCGAAAGTCAACGAGATGCTCCCGGAAGCCCACCTTTCGTAGAAGTCTATGTACCCAGGGCGCATTCAAATGCGGGCGTAGCAGGTATTGCCACTTGCTTTCCTGGACCCAAACCGAGGAAACGGGAAGTTTGATCTCAACCGGAACGGCACAGAAAAGCCAGTACGTATTGGAACGCTTCCAGTAGTGAAGCGCGGGTTCGAAGAAGGCATGACGTCCCCGAAGTAGTTGTAGAAACTTGCGACTGCGTGAGTGTTCACGTCGTAGAACGTCCTGATCAGTCGCACCAACGTAGTAAGGCGTGTGCCATGGAGAAAGTCGGATGTAGACGCACGGTTGTTGATGATGACCTGGATCATGAATGAAGTCATAGAGGTCCGGAAACCGTGCCCGCAATGAGCGAAAATGTCTCGTGTCTGCAAAAGTGGAATGCATAATTTCACACAAGAGAGATGCCTTGTAGAAGTGAAGAACCTCAAAGAACGGTGGAAAGTAGCCGTGATCTTGAGAAATGAGACGTTGCAAGAAACTGATCAATAAATAGGCCGTGCACCGACATCTGTGAAGCTCATACCTGTTGGCCACAGTGTGTTGAGATTGCGACATAGCGTGATTCGGAAGCTGAAGTGAAATCCGGACCACAACTAATACTTCCAGAATGAGGCCCAACCACGGTAGTTGCGTGATTGACTCGTACTCATCTGCTGGTATCGACGGTGGTGGTAGTCCAGGGAAGCAGTATTGCCAGCACGTAGAGAACATGGTCAACGAGTGTAGAAAGTTGTCCAGAGAATGCCATTGTGCAACATCATCATAGATTCCACTGCGGCGAAGCTCAGCCAACATGGTGAACATGCAACCAATGAAATCTACCGTGAGGCGGCGACATGAATCCAAGCTGCACAGAATATCACGCACAAGACAATGCAAGCACAGTCAAGCACAAGATCAAACAAGTGCAACGCAAGAAGATGACGGACGGGTTTTAAACCTTTACTCATCCGTGACACGGCTGCCGCTCCGGGCTCATAGGTGAACGAAGTTCGTCAAGGTGCCTGCTCAGCCGCTGAGTAAGCGAGCGGTCACGATGAGGTGACTCAGCGCCTTCTCAGTGAGCTTGGTGAGGTAGCCGGGCTCCAGTCCCCACGAAGCCGCCATCGCCCCGAGAGTGGGTGCGTCGCCTTTTGGCATGCGTTGACGCGCCTGAAGGAGTTGCGTCGCCATGGAATCCAATGACTTGTTGCCGTTGAGACGGGACGGGTGATTAGCCCACTTGACCAGTGACGTCAAAGTTGCGGTTGTGGGCGATTGCTTGAGATACAAGCGTGGCTGATCACTGGTCCATGTGTAGTACTTAACAAC
The DNA here is from genome assembly GCA_963377175.1 of Effrenium voratum. Classification (NCBI taxonomy): domain Eukaryota; class Dinophyceae; order Suessiales; family Symbiodiniaceae; genus Effrenium; species Effrenium voratum. Next base: position 182,648 of record CAUJNA010000062.1, read on the forward strand.
TTCTTCCGGCGTGCTGTGCGTGGTGAGCAATTGTGACGCCGCCGGCTTGGACGGTGGTGAAAAAACTCCGTGAAGAGACTGAATGATCCGGGGCTGCACCGCGCTATCAAACGACTTGCCATCAAGGGCCGCTGCGCTGGCCGTAGGGAGGGAGCTGGTAGGTGACGAGGATTGTGTGTGGTTGACCGGTGATGGTGTAACCAACTCCGCATCATCTTTCTGGCTTGCCACCGTGGGGGAAGTCGAAGCGCGCAGCGATGCTGAATACTGAGCCTGGAGCAGCTCATGAGCACGATTTAGATCATTGTACTTCTTGACCATGTCATCTGTCTGGGTGGGAGGCGTGAGAGTTGCGTGGTGTTGCTGAAGAAATTGAAGTACCAAGTTGGCCACATGGTCATGAACCTTGATCCGCTGATTGAAGTCATCGATGTTGAGTCCCAGCGAATTGGCAAGGTCCTTTTCCAGGGTGAGCAGGTTGATCGACTGTGATCGCCGTAGTAGTTTGGAACAGGTACTCCAAAGCAAGGCCTCAGTGCGAGTGCGAAAAGCCTTCCCACGTCACGAATCTGCCGTGAGCGAACGGTCGGAGCAGCCAGTTGGTGAGGCCCCCATGAATAACTTGAACTAGGCGAACGTCACGAATGTCCATGCCTGACATGGTTGGTTGCTATGCGGAGTGTGGCAACCGTCATGGGCAGGCTGAAGTTGTAGAGCTGATTGACATCTAACATGCCATCTCCAGGTGTCCAGTCAGGTGATGGTGTAAGCCAGGCTTTCTGAGGACGAACCGGCAGGGCAGCAGGGGGTCCAGGTGGCGGTGTAGGTTGTGAGGTAGTGACCGGTGGCGACATCACGGACGGCATGAACTTCGTTGGCGTGGGCACGGACGGCATGAACTTCGTTGCCGTGGGCTCTGGAGGAATCGGCATCATGTAGTTGATCGATGGATGTTGGAACTGCTGCGTGGGACTGGGAAACGATTGATAATTGGTGGGCATCATCGGGAAATTGTTGGCGGAGTTGTAGCCGGAATTGTGTTGCCAAGATACCGGTTGTTCCAATCCATGCCCTCCGAGACCTGGTGGTCATTGTGTTCACGTCGGTGTGCTTTACGAGCTTGAGGAGAAGTACTCCGATCGCGTCTGCGCCGAGTCCTGGATCTATCACGATCATCACGTCGAGACATGGTGGCGCAACCAACTCTCAATCTTCACACTTCCACCTTGAGAGAAACAAATCCGACAACATGCAAAGTTATGCAAATTCAAGTCATCGGCCCCCAGCTGCGATGGTTGGAGAAATGAATCCGACAAAATGTAAGTCAATGCAAGTTCATGTCAGCGTCCATCAGCAGCAGTGGTGGAAGAAATGAATCCGACAAATGAAAGGCAATGCACGGTCAAGTCAGCAGCAATCAACCGCTGTGGTAGGAGCAACAAACCCAACAAATGGCAAGCCAATGCAATTCAACTCAGCAGCCGTCAGCAGCTATGGTGAATCCGACAATTGCAAGACAATGCAAATTCAAGTCAGCAGTCTTAAACCGCTATGATAAGAGCAACAAATCCAACCAATGGCAAGCCAATGCAATACAAGTTGGCAGCCGTCAGCAGCTGTGGTGAGACGTCGCTATGATCTGACCGCTGTCTTCCCTTTAGTGAAACCTCGTTCCTGGTTAAATGTGAAATTCCGCTGTTCTATGATAAGCACGTTGAGGTCAAATTTTCCGACAGAGCCGGCCCGGGGTCACACAATGGGTACACCCGAGGATTCCCCACGAATGGGGTGTACACACTTAAACTCCAAATGGAGAGTGCTAATCTTTCGAGTACAACTGATGAGTCTCGAGTACAACTGATGAGTCTCGAGTACAACTGGAGTGAAGGAAATCAAGTATCGGCTTGCAGTTCACTTGGCTTCACTCTAGCTACTTCAACAGGGAGACAGAGAAACAACAGCGGTTCAGGGGAGGGACCAAAAGGACCTTGAATCACGTCTGCAGGTACGTTTGCACAGCGAACTGGATGGGTCTTCGTTGGCCCGCGCCATCCAGTTGCTCGCGGGCCCCCTGCTTCCAAAACCGGCACAAGGTGGTGACAGGGTATTCTGTCACTCCGCACACACACACACAAGCAAACACGCGCACACAGACACAAACACTCACAAAGACTCGCAGAGACTCAGACACAGAGGCTCACCCAGACTCACACAAACAGAGAAACAAACAAACAAACAAACAAACAAACAAGCAAGCAAGCGAGCGAGCGAGCAAGCGAGCGAGCAAGCAAGCAAGCAAGCAGGCAAACAAACAAACAAACAAACAACCAAACAAACAAACAAACAAACAAACAAACAAACAAACAAACAAACAAACAAACACACAAACACACAAACACACAAACACACAACCAAACAAACAAACAAACAAAGAAAGAAACAAGCAAACAAGCAAGCAAGCAAACAAACAAACAAGCAACCAAACAAAACAAACACACGAACAAACAAACAACCAAACAAACAGCCACACAAACAAGCAAGCCAAGCCAGCAAGCAAGCCAGCAAAGAAGCAAGCAAGCAAGCAAGCAAACAAACGAACAAACAAACAAACAAACAAGCAAGCAAGAAAGCAAACAAACAAACAAATAAACAAACAAACAAATAAGCAAGCCAGCAAGAAAGCAAACAAACAAACAAACAAACAAACAAGCAAACAAACAAGCAAGCAAGCAAGCAAGAAAGCAAACAAACACACAATCAATCAAACAATCAACCAATCACTCAAACAAACAAGCCACATGCTCGTTTTCAGGCAGCCTTACAAACAAATCCAGAATCTCAACATCGACCTAGCCTATTGGATCGGAACGTCCCAAGATGGGGATCCCCGTGCAAGGAATGGCAAAGGAATTTACGGGAATGCAACAGAAGCTTTATTGAGCACCAAAAGGCAAAATGAAACCAGCCTTTTTGAAAGTAGGGATCTCCTTCTCTGAGCAACACCTAGATTGCCACAACGTAACCATGCTTTTCAGTCTGTGTCCTTGCAGTAGGCTGCCAGGCACTTGGAGATGCCGACGCAGGAGCAGTTGAACTCACCCACGATCCACTTCTCCTGGTCTGCCGGGGTACCCACGGGCGAGGCAAGGATGAAGTCCGTGGTCCACCACAGTGGAACGGGCTCCTCGGACAAGCCCAAGGAAGGCATGACGTGCTCCAAGTCCCTCTTCAGGAAATTCTCCGTCAGGGTCTTGAACTTCGGCTCTTCAGGACCATAAAAGGTGTAGATCGAGCCAGTGCCACCCACTGCGGAGATGCCACCCTCCTTGGGCTTCTTGTGGATGATGCCAGCCAGCGTATCGCAGATCATGTTGTAGCGCAGCTCGCCCTCAACAATACGTGGGCAAAAGCGCTGATCCACAAGCTGTCCGCCGGCAGCCTTTCCACCCTCCAAGTACTTGCCGACTCCCTTGGACGTCCATGTGCCGGACTTAGCCGTGCGGCCGTTCACACAGAACTCGACAAACTCTGCCACGGTGTGCTCCTCGGCATGGTTGTCGTTGGCTTCCATCATGTCCAGCACCTCATCATCTGTGCAGGAACGCTCGCCGTAGGTCTTGCAGTAGTTGCCCTTCTTCAACTTCACGATCCAAATGCCTTCTCCTGACGAGCCTCGGTTCTGCTTGATCACTCGTGGCTGGAATGCCATGGTCTTCTTGAAGCCAGCGGCAAACTCCTCGGGCGAGTAGTAAGCCAAGGTGTCCTCCAAGCCAATGTTCAAGTGCGCCACCTTGCACAAGGCATCCTTGGCGCCCATGAACTCCATGACATCGGGAGAAGGCCACACCTGAATGCCCAGCTTGCGCATACCTCGCATGCCTTCATCAAACTTGGCCTGGTCGCCGCCATCCGCCTTGATTTGGCCCGGGTTGCACCGAACGATGATTGCATCAAAATTCTTGCACACGTCGAAGAACTTGTCGTGCTCTTGATGGACATAGTGGATGAGCTGGCAGCTCATGCCAGCGCTGATCATGCCATTGGCAAAGGGGATGGTGTCGTATCGGTGCCCGTTGGAGCTTTTGTCAGATCCGCCGTACGGCTGGCTGCGCACATAGATCTGCGCTAAGGCCATCTTGTAGAGGGGCTTCTTGGGCTGAGGCAGCAATCCCAGATCGTCCTAGCCCGAAATCTATGTTACAATTCGGTGTTTGAAGGCGTCGCAAACAATGAAACAAATCACTAAATGGGACTAGCAATATGCAAGGAACGAATGAACCAACTTGCGGGAGCCGAATCGCGCGTTTTACCTCCGACAAGGGTGCTTTTCATTTGCTGTGAAGCGCTCTTCGCTGGTCGACTCCAAATACTTGGAAGCTTGCTCTGCAAGGGATGCTCTACCTTTGGGCATCTGCAACTTGCCAAGGGAGTTGGTTTCTTCACGGGTTTACCTTCTGACCCAGTTGAAATCGAGAGACAACCTCATTCAAACAAATTCAATTGACCCAGAAAACGGCCAAGCGGCAAACCCTGACTGAACGCCCATTCCCTCTTTTTCTCGGTGGGGCCAAATCCCGAACCGTCCACAAAGACAGGCAAAACCTTTCGTTCGAGGCTTTTGACATCCCTGGATGAATCATAACTCTTCACCGTAGGGGCCCTTCACAATGGGGCCCGTTGCAAACCATGAGTCCTTTGCGATTTGATTTGCCCACAAACGCTCATCTCGTCAAAGCACCTTATGCGGGTCAGGTTTTCCGTACTAGGAACCCTTGTGGCCATTTCATCTTTCAACATTCTTGAGGCTTGGTGAGGCTGTCCATGCAGTCCCAAGCCGCTCGGCAAGACTCCGTTCACTTGAGTGGTGTTCTTTGTTCGCTTCTAGTTCGATTGAAATTATTCAACCTTCTTCCGCGGCAGGAAAAAAAAACGCTGCCACGAGCTTCCGCGGACATTGACTTTACAACATTAAGAATAGTTCACCTCCACAACCGCAGTTTTGGCATATTTCTTCAGTCTGCTGCTTACGCGTTTGCTCGAACCTGCTGCAGGCGCGCGACGTGCCCGCTCGAAAGTCGCAGCTTTGTGGTACGAGAGGTACACTGACAAACGGCTTAACTGCAGCGAAGACAAAAACCAAAGGCGACTTCAGAGTGTGTCCCAAACCTTCGGACTTGATGGGTGCACCTTTGTCGATGCGGATATCGTTGAGCTAGCAGATGATCAGGTTTCATGCTCGAGAATGTGTAGCATATACAGAAGGCTGCCAATGCTGGGCTCAGGAAATAAGGGACATTGGCAACGCGCCAAGACTGATCCATGGGGCTCTAAGAGGTTCGAAGAAACTGTGCGGCTCATGATGTCTGTCCTCAACAATGGTCAACCTTCTCCAGCACTTGTTGTACAGGGCATACCATCGGGCCAACGAGACGCCAACCGTTTTGGCCCACAAACCACGAGCTAAATGAAAAGAGCAGCTCTGGGCTTGGCAAAAAAAACAACAAAACAAAACAAACGCAGTTTGCTGTGGGACATGGAATCAACGAATCTGTGATACAACCAAAAGGCTTCCCCAAAGACTAACCCCCCCCCGCATATCAAGGGCTAAACCCCCCCGCCCCCATATCAAGGGCTAACCCCCCCCCCCCCCCCGTATATCCATAACAAGGGGGAGATTCCCCGAATTATCACAAACCCCCAAGTGATCAACCACAACCCGCTGACGGGTGGTCAGGCGATACTTGGCGGGTCCTTGGCCACCTTGGTGATGGATGCCACACTCACCGGCGCCCGCGCAGTCTCCAGGATGCTCAGGGCCTTTACGCCCATGAGGTCCCCGTATCGCTCCGCCTCCTCAAGAAATCTGCGGTCACTTTCTAGGGTGAGCCTATTGGATTTGCTACAAGAGTGATTCATTTTCTCAGGGTGAAATGAAGTGGGGAGAAAAATGTTGGGTTGATTTACTAATTGGTGTTCATGCCATTGGCCCTCCCAATGCAGCCAGGGCAGAAAAAAACACTGCACGCACCTGGCTGGGACTCGCCCCCCGTCAACCTCCGTCCTTCAGATCCTCCTGCGCAATGTCCTCGAAGCAGGCCTTCGGGGTGTCATCCTGGCAGCGTCTAAGGGTTTTTGTATAGCACCCTATACCCACTGGGTATTGACCCCAGAAACGCACATTTCTCATTTTGAGCCATTCTGGGTCATTTCCCGAGGGTGTAATCCCAGGGTGTAATACAAAAACCCTCAGACAGCGGGGACGGCGCCACAAACGAAACTCATCCTCGCCACGGAAATTTCACGGGAAACTGGGCTGTGGCTCAACAACATGGTACATGTTGTTTATGGCAACTTGGTAGATGGAACCAAGGGCTCGAATTTTGCGGTTTGCCCTGGCTGTTTAGTTTTCAGCCACACCCATGTTCCTGTCATTGCTTCAATGGGGTGTCCTTTGCGAAAGCTTCCGATGATACATCGTGGTCTAATGTGCTGAAACAAGCACGACATGGGTTCTCTTTATGTAGTGCAAGGGACCACCTCAATAATTCGAGGACAGGTACATCAAGGGTACTCAGGAGTAAGTCCCTCAAAATCAGGTGCTTCCTTGGCTCCAAACCCCCGCTCGATACATACAAAGCGAGAGCCCTCGCCCTGGTTCCTTGCAGTAGGCTGCCAGGCACTTGGAGATGCCAACGCAGGAGCAGTTGAACTCACCCACGATCCACTTCTCCTGGTCCGTTGGAGTACCCACGGGCGAGGCAAGGATGAAGTCAGTAGTCCACCACAGCGGGATGGGCTCATTGGACAAGTTCAAGGAAGGCATGACGTGCTCCAAGTCCCTCTTCAGGAAATTCTCCGTCAGGGTCTTGAACTTCGGCTCTTCAGGACCATAGAAGGTGTAGATCGAGCCAGTGCCACCCACTGCGGAGATGCCACCCTCCTTGGGCTTCTTGTGGATGATGCCAGCCAGCGTATCGCAGATCATGTTGTAGCGCAGTTCGCCCTCAACAATACGTGGGCAAAAGCGCTGATCCACAAGCTGTCCGCCGGCAGCCTTTCCACCCTCCAAGTACTTGCCGACTCCCTTGGACGTCCATGTGCCGGACTTAGCCGTGCGGCCGTTCACACAGAACTCGACAAACTCTGCCACGGTGTGCTCCTCGGCATGGTTGTCGTTGGCTTCCATCATGTCCAGCACCTCATCGTCTGTGCAGGAACGCTCGCCGTAGGTTTTGCAGTAGTTGCCCTTCTTCAACTTCACGATCCAAATGCCTTCTCCTGACGAGCCTCGGTTCTGCTTGATCACTCGTGGCTGGAATGCCATGGTCTTCTTGAAGCCAGCGGCAAACTCCTCTGGCGAGTAGTAAGCCAAGGTGTCCTCCAAGCCAATGTTCAAGTGCGCCACCTTGCACAAGGCATCCTTGGCGCCCATGAACTCCATGACATCGGGAGAAGGCCACACCTGAATGCCCAGCTTGCGCATACCTCGCATGCCGTCATCAAACTTGGCCTGGTCGCCGCCATCCGCCTTGATCTGCCCCGGGTTGCAACGAACGATGATTGCATCAAAATTCTGGCACACGTCGAAGAACTTGTCGTGCTCTTGATGGACGTAGTGGATGAGCTGGCAGCTCATGCCAGCGCTGATCATGCCTCAGCCCAAATGTCTGCGCTTTCAGCGTCGAACCGATTCGTGGTGGGGATTGCGGCCGTTTGGCCCCCTGTAATTTGGACAAGAAAACATGATTTGATGTGAGTGGGCAGCTTTGAGAGCCGGAAAAAATCGGAAGCTGTCAAAACTCCCTCACGGTACCAGGATGGTCATGAAGTTTTGTAGGCGCTCGAACCAAACTAAAAACACTCTCGAAAATCCCCTCTGAACCTAAACCGGGCTACAACCCCCGTTGCCCAATGGAACACTCGCCGCATATCCGGACAAATCCCGACATGGGCTTTTGGTGGCGGATGATCAAAACACGACTGAAACCAGGGCCATCTATATTCAAAAAAACCGCCGCCTCAAAAGTTGACACCTGGACCTATTGCATTGAGATCAACCGGGATGCCATTGGCAAAGGGGATGGTGTCGTAGCGGTGCCCGTTGCAGCTCTTGTCCGAGCCCCCGTAGGGCTGGCTGCGTACATAGATCTGCGCGAGGGCCATCTTGTACTTGGGATTTTGCGGCTGCGCCCTCAAGCCCAAGTTGTCCTTGGCTGGGTTGGTGATTTGGTGATGTTGCGGCCTGGTTTCCAATTTACCCTCAACAACATCCAAGGGTTCAAATCCAAATCACCACCAATCCAAACCAAGCAAAGGATTACCTGACAAACTTGCCGAAGCCCACCCAACAAACCGACAGCAAAAGAGCAAGGTGGTGGCACAGAACCCGCTAAAACAAAAACAACTGCCATCCTCATGACTTAAACTAAACAGATCTGGGGAGTCCTGGTCGAGTCTTGCCGAAAGTGTGTCACAAGTAATTCCTTTCAGAACCATCCAAAAAAGTGGCTCCCGCTTTTTTCCTCGGCCTTTGTCCACGGAGTAGTGAGCAAACCACTAAAATAAGGAAAGGAGGCAACTACACAAAGGTCACAGGGGCTAAACCTGCGGGAAGCTGTTGTCTCCTCGTCCAAAAATGCTTCAACTTGTCAAGGGTTTCTCTCTCCTTTAGACACCACCACACCAAAAGGAGACTGAATTCAAGATGGTCCTCGAAGTTGTCTTTTGCCAAGGCTCCTTGGCAACTTTGGTGAGGCTTGACACGTCAACGGGCGCCTGCATTTTGTCGAGGATGCCTTTTGCCTTGACGCCCATCATGTCCCCGTAGCCCTGCGCATGTGTTTCAAAAAGAATGGGATGTCGGAGGGGAGAACTCACCCTGCCCCGCCCCTTCCATGCGAAAATTAGTTTCCCCGCCCCAGTAAAAGAGGAACCTGAGTGAGGATGCAAGCGTGGTCGCAACATCTGATTCGGCAAACAGTTGCTAAGATGGGCAACACCCTGATTCTGGTTACATCATAACACCCAGGGGTTCAAAAGTGTCCAACACGCAAAGATGTAGCTGAGTAAAGCGAATGTAAAAGGTGCTTGAACAATATGTTTTTCAACATGCCAAAACACAGGTGCGGTCTTGGCATTTGCTCTATGAAACCAAAGTGAAGCCATCCCCGTGGCTACTTGATCACTTTCAGGGATTTGTTTGTCCACTCACGGATGCCTGAAAGCGAACCATGCAAATCACAACCATTCAAGCAATCTGCAAGTTTCATTCTAGCTGAGCTAAGGGATCCCCCCAAGTAAAGGGCATTTTTCATGGTGAGCTCGTGTTATCCCCAGGTCGCTATAGGCAGAAGCAATGCTTTAACTCACTTCGGTCATGTCCACAGTCGCGCCTGGGCCTCCTTCAAATCCTCCGGAGTGATGTCAAAGAAGCAAGCGTTGGGCGTGTCGTCCTGAAGGCCAAAACCGGGGCGTGGGCCAAGGAAACCGCCAAAAGTGTCCCGAGTGAATCGCGACCCTTGGGTCCGGCAGTTTGGAGGACGTCTCAAAGATTTTGACCATGAGGGGCCCTCAGTCCAGGACGCTTGGTAGAATTCATCAACCAGCTTCAAGAGCTCCCTTCGTGAAGGTGCCTGCTTCCCCTGGCCACATGGTCACGGTTCAGCCATGCTTTGCGCTATTCACCATAGCAGATAGCCTGCTAGGACCACTCGCTTCCGAACCTACGGATGCAAGCAAGCCTACTGACGGCAGAAAGTGCAGCTTGATATGAAGCCTTGAGAAACAGCTCAGGACACGGTCCAACGGGTGTACCCCTAGTAGCTGCAAGGAAGAGGAAACCCACAGATTTCGCCCAAAAGGAAAGGTTCACCAGTAAGTTGGGGTACACCCTTGGGCGTATGCGACATTGAGAATGGGTCCTTGCAGTAAGCTGCCAGGCACTTGGAGATGCCGACGCATGAGCAGTTGAACTCACCCACGATCCACTTCTCCTGGTCCGTTGGCGTACCCACCGGCGAGGCAAGGATGAAGTCCGTGGTCCACCAGAGTGGAACGGGCTCCTCGGACAAGCCCAAGGAAGGCATGACGTGCTCCAAGTCCCTCTTCAGGAAATTCTCCGTCAGGGTCTTGAACTTCGGCTCTTCAGGACCATAGAAGGTGTAGATCGAGCCAGTGCCACCCACTGCGGAGATGCCACCCTCCTTGGGCTTCTTGTGGATGATGCCAGCAAGTGAATCACCAATCATGTTGTAGCGCAGCTCGCCCTCAACGATACGTGGGCAAAAGCGCTGATCCACAAGCTGTCCGCCGGCTGCCTTGCCACCCTCCAAGTACTTGCCGACTCCCTTGGACGTCCATGTGCCGGACTTAGCCGTGCGGCCGCTCACACAGAACTCGACAAACTCTGCCACGGTGTGCTCCTCGGCATGGTTGTCGTTGGCTTCCATCATGTCCAGCACCTCATCATCTGTGCAGGAACGCTCGCCGTAGGTCTTGCAGTAGTTGCCCTTCTTCAACTTCACGATCCAAATGCCCTCGCCGGACGAGCCTCGGTTCTGCTTGATCACTCGCGGCTGGAAAGCCATGGTCTTCTTAAAGCCAGCGGCAAACTCCTCGGGCGAGTAGTACGCCAAGGTGTCCTCCAAGCCAATGTTCAAGTGCGCCACCTTGCACAAGGCATCCTTGGCGCCCATGAACTCCATGACATCGGGGGAAGGCCACACTTGGATGCCCAGCTTGCGCATAACCCTCATGCCATTGTCGAACTTTCCCTGGTCGCCGCCATCCGCCTTGATCTGTCCCGGGTTGCACCGCACCTGTGCTGGTCATTGACCGCGTGCTGCAAAAGGCAAAGGGTCAAATTGAAGAGCAACCAAGGCACGATTATGGCATTGAAGTTCTTGCAAACCTCGAAGAACTTGTCATGCTCCTGCAAACTGAAGCATGCGCTTCTGTTTCGCTGCTACGCTCGAGGCCCTTCTGCACTGGATTACCAGTAGAGCCGGCGAAGCCGGTGGGCGGAAGTTTCAAAAATATAAAAGCTATAGTTCTCTTTCTCTTTCTCTTTCTTTTCTTGACTCTTTTTCTCTTCTTCTTCCTTTTCATTGTTTCTTTTTTCTCTGTCATTCTTCCTTTCTTCCTTTCTTTCCTTCCTTCCTTCTTTCCTTCTTTCTATCTGGCTTTTCTTTCTTTCTTTCGTTTGCTTGTTTTTGTGTTCTTCTTTCTTTTGTCTCTTCTCTGTCTATCTATCTATCTATCTTTCTTTCTTTCCTTCTTTCTCTACCTATCTATCTACCTAACTACCTATCTATCTCTCGTGTTAGCTATCTATCTGCTTATCTATCTATCTATCTCTCTATCTATCTTCTCTATCTGTCTATCTATCTATCTATCTCTATCTATATATCTACCTATCTCTCTATCTCTCTATCTATCCATCTCTCTATCTATCCCTCTATCTCTCTCTCTCTCTCTCTATCTGTTTATCTATATGTCTATCTATCTATCTACCTCTCTTTCTATTTATCTAGCTATCTATTTCTCTATCCATCTACCTGCATCTATCTATCTATCTATCTCTCTATCTCTCTTTCTATCTCTCTCTCTATCTATCTATCTATCTATCTATCTATCTATCTATCTATCTATCTATCTATCTATATGTCTATCTATCTTCTGTTTGCTTCTCTACCAATATCTATTTATCTCTCTGTCTATCTCGCTGTCTCTCTTTCTTTGTATCTATCTCTCTTTCTATCTATTTATCTATCTCTTTATCTCTCTCTCTCTCTTTCTCTTTCTATCTATCCATCTATCTATCTATCTGTCTATCTCTCTATCTATCTATCTCTCTCTGTGTCTCTCTGTCTATCCCTCTATCTATCCCTCTACATATCTCTCTCTATCTGTCTTCTCTGTCTATGTATCTATCTCTCTATCTCTCTATCTCTCTATCTCTCTATCTATCTATCTATCTATCTATCTGTCTTTCTATGTATATATCTATCTATCTGTCTCTTTATCTGTCTATCTCTCTATCTATCTATCTCTCTATCTCTTTATGTATCCCTCTATCTGCCTATCTATCTATCTCTCTCTCTATCTGTCTATCTCTCTATCTCTCTATCTATCTATCTATCTATCTATCCATCTCTCTATCTATCCCTCTATCTCTTTCTCTCTATTTGTCTATCTGTCTCTCCACCTATCTGTCTATCTATCTATCTACCTATCTATCTATTTATCTCTCTATCTCTCTCTCTCTCTATCTATCTATCTATCTCTCTATCCCTCTTTCTTTCTATCTCTCTATTTCTCTCTCTATCTCTATCTATCTATCTATTTCTCTCTCTCTCTCTATCTATCTATCTATCTATCTATCTATCTATCTCTTTATCTCTCTGTATGTCTATCTATCTATCTATCTCGCTCTCTCTCTCTCTCTCTCTCTCTCTTTATCTGTCTATCTATCTCTCTCTCTCTCTATCTATGTATCTGTCTCTCTCTCTATCTCTCTTTCTATCTATCTCTCTAGCTATCTTTCTATCTGTCTATCGATCTATCTATCTATCTATCCATCTATATCTGCACTTAAAAGTTGCCCGGAAAGTTGACTTCGCGTACTACTTTCGTACTTAAAAGTTGCGATTTTCGAGCCCCAGCTGCGAAAGTGGACTTTGCGTATTACTTTCGTACTTAAAAGTTGCGATTTTCGAGCCCCAGCTGCGAAAGTGGACTTCACGTATTACTTTCGTACTTAAGAGTTGCGATTTTCAAGCCCCAGCTGCGAAAGTTGACTTCGCGTTTTACTTTCGTACTTAAAAGTTGCGATTTTCAAGCCCCGGCTGCAAAAGTTGACCTTGCGAAAGTGCGTGGCGTGCCACGAAATCTTTACTTGACCTTGCGAAAGTGGCGCGCCTGCTACGGATTTTGCACTTGACCTCGCGAAAGTGATGCACCTGCCACGAAATCTGCACTTGACCTTGCGAAAGTGCTGCACCTGCCACAAGTTCTATACTTGACCATGCAAAAGTGCTGCGCCTGCCACGAAATCTGTACCTGACCTGGCGAAAGTGATGCGCCTGCCACGTAATTCCAACCTTGAGAAAAGTTGACCTTGCGAAAGCGCTGCACCTGCCACGAATTCTGTACTTGGCCTTGCGAAAGTTCTGCGCCTGCCAAGAAATCTGTGCCGAAAAACCGTGCCGAAACCCTGCAAAACCGGCTGTCACAGAAAGGGTGACATACCGGTGACAAGGGGTGACAAGCTCGGCGGGCTGCTTTTTCCACCCAAAAGCGCCCGGCGAACAAGCGGTGAGGTCCGCTCTCCCACCGAGGTCGGAATTCCGACTTCGCTCCAAGCTTCCGATTTTGCCCGAAAAGCCCATCACCGGGCCATCACCGGGCCATCACCGGGCCATCACCGATCACCGCGGGCCGCTGCCGGGCTCTCGAAAGTGCTGCACCTGCCACGCATTCTGTACTTGACCTTGCGAAAGTGCTGTGCCTGCCACGAAATCTGTACCTGACCTATCGAAAGTGCTGCGCCTGCCATGCAATTCAATCCTTGGGAATCTGCACCCGACCTTGCCACAATGCTGCGCCTGCCACGCAATTCAAGCCCTGCGAAACCTCTGAGTTGCCGTGCCAATGGGCCCGGCGCCGAGCATGCTCCGAGCCCGCTGCGAGACCGCTCCGAGACCGCTCCGACCAGACGCCGCGGACAGGCTAGCTTTCGAATCTCCGGAGACGCCAATTCACGCATGACTTTCTCATCTCCGGAGACGCCGGTTCACGCACAGGGCCACGCTTTTTGCGACTTTCTCTTCCCCTGCCACACGCGCGCGCACTTTTTCTCGTGGGCTTATTCCTTCTCTTGTCATTTGTCTCAGAGAGCTAGCTTTCAATTAGTTGCCGTAACACGGAAGTTCCTTCTAAACTTCCTTTGATAATGGCCCATGAGAAAGTCACTCGTGTCATTCCCCAAAATCACGGAACCTTGGAAGTCTCTGGCAAAGCCCAGGATTAGCCCAGGCGCTTTCGATTCCCCCCCCCCCTGGGCAATGTGTTTCAATGAAACGGCCGGTGGCCAAACAACTCCCAATCCGGCAAACAGAACGGCTGCAGGACGGAGTTGGAGCCCATACCCTTGCTGGCCTACCTAGTGCAGGAAGTAGCATGCATTGTAGCATGGATGGTCATCCTCATCTTCATCTTCATCTTCATGTTCATCATCATCATCATGGTCGTCATCATCGGCATCACCGTCATCACCGTCATTGTCACGGTGATCGTTATCCGGTGCTACGCAGCATGTTCACTGAAACAGGTCCATCCGCGCGGATAATGCAAGAAAGTTGCATTGCAGGAACATGCAGACGTCAAGTCAGACCTAGTGGCGTGCTAAACGCCGCAAACAACCTCCAGGGCTCATCCGATTGCAGTGGCAACTGTGTTCACAGCACGTCCCTGCAGGAGCATAAACTTGGCGTCGAAGAAAACATGTCGGTATATGTCAAAACTGGGGACCCCTCCTGCCTTTTTCGAAGGAACCAACAAAGCACCCATGTGCAGGGTTGCTGAGTTTTGGCACAGAGCCTTTTAGAAACCCTCGCCATAGCACTCTTTCACAATAGAAAGTAGAATCCAGTTTCCGGTGTTGCTTCTGTCTGAGCCGCAGACAAGTAACCATCCATCTTGTTGGGACCATACGGGAGATTCTGCTGCATGCCCTCCCATGAACCATGTGACTTTCTGTCTCAAAACCCAGGCTCCTCATGTGTGTAGTGGATGAGTTGGCAGCTCATGCCGGAGCTGATCATGCCGTTGGCAAAGGGGATGGAATCGTAGCGGTGGCCGTTCGAGCTCTTGTCCGACCCGCCGAACGGCTGGCTGCGGACATAGATCCTAATGAAAGTGGGGAGAGCAGCAGAAACCCGGTGCCACTCCGTTTCTTTCCAAAAAAGCGCTGGACATGGACATGTTCAGCCACTGGACGGATTCAGGCGGCCCCCTTTAGAGCCTGGGTCGAAGTTGAGGGCTAGACCACTGGGACCCTGGCCCAGGTGAACTAGATGTGGTGGCCGAGGAGTGGTGGACAGAAACTCTCTTCCTCTGGCAGGGCTGGGGGAAGAGAACACTCTGGATGCAAACAACCAGCCGGGCAATGTCCGCCGGAAGCTGGTTCACTCTGCAATTCCCCCAGCTGGCAATGGTGATAGACCCCCGAAGGCAGGCCATTCTGTGGGGGTAGCATGCAGGTGGAGAACCCTCAGCCAAGCCGCTGTGCTAGCGCAGTCTTGTAGAATGGCTTGGAGGGCTGCGGGCGCAGGCCCAAGTTGTCTTTGGCGACCTGACGCGGAACGGCGGAACGCGGAACACGGGCCCCTTTGAAATGGAACCCGACATGTATGGAACCCGGGTGGTCCTAGGAAAGCAGGTGAACAGCCCAAAATCCATTGGTTCGGGTTGCATAGGACCCCTTGACCAGACTTGGGGAAGTTATTTTACTTGGATCCCACCCAGCAACTGGTAAGACACATGAAACCAAAGCGCAAAATGGAAGGAGGCGGATCTGCGACAACCACGTCCAAAATGGAATGTACCTCCAAATCATGCTGGTGTCTTGTTGAAACCCACAAGCAGAGTGCAAATTGCGCGCCTTTTCTACGAACCCATTCTCCCTTTGAAGGGAAGGTGTCCTTTCACAAAATTGAGCACATGCCCCCGAAAGGAAAGCTATCTGTTGTCGGAGGCTCACCCCTCGCCCATTGAGGTGGCTCGACAGCTTGACATGAAAGGGCAAAGCTTTTTTCTTGACAAGTTCCAAGTCCTCCCTGCTCTCCCCACTCTCCCTTGCCCTGCTCCCTACCCACTTTCCTTAGCTTGATCCATTAGTCCGGAGTTCCTGCGAAAGGTCTTTCGCTGAGCAAAGAAAGCCAATTGCAACTGGTCACATGGCTTTGTCTCATGGAGAACCTCAAAAAACATGGGGGCGGTTCTTTTCAGGGTATCTCATACAAAAGACGCACACACACACACACACACACACACACACACACACACACAGGGTGGTGGTGGAACCACCCTTGGCAAAGGGTGCAGGGCAAAGCGCACTTTTTATACTCGCCAACCTTTAAGTAGAGCTGGACGTGGAAGACTCGTGTTCGGCCGCCCTTTTGGCACCTGAGTTGATGGATCAACGGCCCAAACTTCAACAAAGATGCGGTCCACGGGGATGGTTCCAAGATATGAGTCCAAAGGGTGGGGATGCGAGTGTAAGCCAACATCTATCTATCCACTTCCCCACTTTAGAGGATGCCTCCCCTGCTCACTTCCCGAGTTGACGGGCCAAAAAATGTCCAAGCTTCTTGTTTACCACTAAAATGGTCTTTCCAAACTTGGGTGCTGTAGATCCCCCAGGAAAAAGTTCAACTTCTTGCTGGTTAAAAGGAAATATGAGGGGAATCCAAAAAGCTAAAGTCTAAAGATCCAACCCAATAGCAGTAGAGCAAAAAGGATCACGTCCAGGAACTCGGGAAGCGAGCTATGCCGTGCCTTCCCCTCTCCGCGCCTTCTTGATGGAAGACACGTCGACCGGACCACTCTTCGACAAAATCCCCAGTGCCTGTGGATGGCGGTTCCCCGCGGGTTTCCCGTCCAACCACCCCAAAAAGGCTCCCCTGACAAAAGAAGAAGCCAAAATTCGGTTGCTTTCTGCTCCCCTGCTAAAAGTTTAGCTTGTAGTGGCTTAAAGGAAAACCCATTAGTTGGCAAAAAGTTAAAGTCCTAACATCCAAGCAAAATGCACCAAAGAAAACACGCATGTGCGTCCAAACTCCCGGTTTGAATCCCCGTTTGCCAGGTCGTAGGCTCGAGGCAACTAGCGAGCAAATGCCAAGAGCTTAGGAATGCTTGGCATCCTTCCCTCAAAAGCAACCGTTTGCCTGCACTTCTTCTTTGTTTCCTCTACAGATCAATGCCCCCCCTATCCAAAAAGAGCATCATTTTCCCGAGTCCCGGAAAAAACACCCTGGCCTTTGAATTCCGATTCTAAACCAATGCACCCGCCGATCCCTTCGCCCAGCTTTCAACAAATCACTCCAGAAACCCTGGCTGTGCCTCTCCCTGAATGCACCCTGTACTAACCTTGTACCACAATTGGGCAGAGTGGTTTGCCCCTACGCTTCTAGTACAAAAAGTTAAAAAGGCCACATGTTTGAGCACACTTGCAACAGTAAAACCCTTCTAGGGCAGAATATGTTTAATTGGTGTATTCAGCGAGGGAAGGGGGCATTTCTCTTAGTGACCAGTCGAAACGCAGAACACGAAGCACATCGACGAATATTTGCTGTCTTGAAGATTCTCTAGATTTGTCTGGTACAACTGTGACTGGAAATACATACATCCCTTGCCACCAGCCAGACTTGTCACTGGATATGCACCCCTTCCCACCCACCAACCCAACCCACCCAACCAACCAACACCAACCCACCAACCCACCCAACCCACCCAACCAACCAACACCAAGCCACCCAACCCAACCCAAGCCACCCAAGCCACCCACCCAACAACCAAGCATCCAGTTCTCCCAACCCAACCCGCCCGCGCCTTTTGGCCCATGAGGTCCCCGTACCGCTGGGCTTCCTTCAAGTCCTCCGCGGGGATGTCCGTGTAGCACGCCTTGGGCGTGTCCTCCTGTGGCAAAAGGGCACGAGCGCTGGGCCTGGGACGTCCTGGCAACCCACTCTTCCATCTGCTTAAGGTTTCTGGAACTACCAAATATGCCGAGTGACAAATTCCCCTTAAAACCAACAAAGGAGTATAAAAAAACATATTCTTAAGCAAATGGAAGCATTGCTTTACCACAAGTCACCCCCAAAGTGGTAAGTTCCAGGCAAAGCACCCCAGCTACTTTGACCCGCCATCAACATGCTGACCCCAGTTTTCCGGGGCAAATGAAACGGTTCATTGAGCCCCCTTCAAATGGACGCATTCCCAGAGCAACGCCTAGAGCTTCCTTTTGGTTGCCCAAGGCCATCGGAACCGGGATCAGATTGCATGGAACAGCTCCTTTCCATGGAACAGTTCCTGTCCCCTAAACAGAAACTGAACGAGCAAACCCAAAGGGTGATGTTTGAACCTAGCTGGACTCCTATACACTAGTGTCGACCCCCGAATGAAATGTAAGCTTGGCGGACCTTTGATCGGAGAAAATTCCCCCTGAAGCGATCCGGATCCTTGCAGCCTGGCGCCGGTTCCCCCCCAGACCTAGTGCATCTTGGTTGGGAAGCTTGTCCGTTTCTCAAAAAGGCAAAGTCGGTATCCGCCGAGACCACAGAGCGGCTCGCAGGCTCTGACGTTCTGCAGTAAAAAAGCAACTTTGTTCAACTTTGCTCATTCTGCGCGAGGGCACATTGCAAATGCAGCGGCTTTGGGATTCCACTGCTCGCTTCACGCTCGACTCATGGCAGGGAGGGATTTGTGGTTCAAATCTTGAAGACCGGAAACGGCAGGACTCTCCAACAAAGACACGCAAAGACGGAACGATGCGCTTTCCCATGTGTGTATATATATATGTATATATATATATGTACATATGGATCAGTCTCAAATTTGCGAGCTGGTTCCCAGTAGCAAAACCAAAGAGGCTGCAACACCCACACAACATTTTGTTGACATGTACCTTACATGGATCCAAATCCCTCGGTCCTTGCAGTAGGCAGGCAAGCACTTGGAGATACCGACGCAGGAGCAGTTGAACTCGCCCACGATCCACTTCTCCTGGTCTGTTGGAGTACCCACGGGTGAGGACAGGATAAAGTCGGTAGTCCACCAGAGTGGAACGGGCTCCTCGGACAAGCCCAAGGAAGGCATGACGTGCTCCAAGTCCCTCTTCAGGAAATTCTCTGTCAGGGTCTTGAACTTCGGCTCTTCAGGACCATAGAAGGTGTAGATCGAGCCAGTGCCACCCACTGCGGAGATGCCACCCTCCTTGGGCTTCTTGTGGATGATGCCAGCAAGTGAATCACCAATCATGTTGTAGCGCAGCTCGCCCTCAACGATACGTGGGCAAAAGCGCTGATCCACAAGCTGTCCGCCGGCTGCCTTGCCACCCTCCAAGTACTTGCCGACTCCCTTGGACGTCCATGTGCCGGACTTAGCCGTGCGGCCGCTCACACAGAACTCGACAAACTCTGCCACGGTGTGCTCCTCGGCATGGTTGTCGTTGGCTTCCATCATGTCCAGCACCTCATCATCTGTGCAGGAACGCTCGCCGTAGGTCTTGCAGTAGTTGCCCTTCTTCAACTTGATGATCCAAATGCCCTCGCCGGATGAGCCTCGGTTCTGCTTGATCACTCGCGGCTGGAACGCCATGGTCTTCTTGAAGCCAGCGGCAAACTCCTCGGGCGAGTAGTAAGCCAAGGTGTCCTCCAAGCCAATGTTCAAGTGCGCCACCTTGCACAAGGCATCCTTGGCGCCCATGAACTCCATGACATCGGGAGAAGGCCACACCTGAATGCCCAGCTTGCGCATACCGCGCATGCCGTCATCAAACTTGGCCTGGTCGCCGCCATCTGCCTTGATCTGTCCCGGGTTGCAACGAACGATGATTGCATCAAAGTTCTTGCACACTTCGAAGAACTTGTCGTGCTCCTCATGGACGTAGTGGATGAGCTGGCAGCTCATGCCTGAGGAGATCATGCCGCTGGCAAAGGGGATGGTGTCATAGCGGTGGCCATTGGAGCTCTTGTCCGACCCGCCGAACGGCTGGCTGCGCACATAGATCTGCGCCAAAGCTGTTCTGAATGTGGGAACCTGCACAACAACAAGCGGGACTCAGAACACAAGCAGCGGCAGAAACCGGGTCCCTATTTTGACACAAACCCATGTGAAACACTGCAGGTGTCACAGCGCAATGCAGCACATGGCGCCTAAGCCATCTGAATCGAGTTAAAACCTGCTTGGTCCCGCAGCGTTGCGCGATCCCCCTTACTGAGTTTGTATCTTTGTTTGTCTTTTAGGGGTCATGGTGGACACTTGGAACCGATGTTGCAACCACCTTTGGCTATACTCTTAGGGTCGCTGCAACATTTTGCGGTTCCTTGCACCCGGAAAGATCTTAAGTCTCGTGTTCACCGATTGCCTTGGGCTGCGCAGTGAGGCCCAAGTCGTCCTTGGCTACCCGCGTGAGCGCGGAAATGTCCACGGGGCCCGCAGATGGAAACGCCATGAGCCGGGAGCTTTCAGTGAGTTTTGAGAAGCTAATGCTGCGAGGACAGAAGCGGCGCGACATGTGGGAATCATAGTAGCAGTGGACCATTCGGGGGGGGACGTCATATATGTCCACCGAGTATTTCTGAGGGTGTGGTTGCTGCAGGGCGCAAACGACATGTGGGTCAAGGACACACTGGGTATACATCTCTTCTGCAGCCACAACTTTTTCCTTGGGGGGTAACATTCTTGGGGTTGGCGGAAAACTTCTGGCAGGCGCTGACTGCTGTGTCAACTTTTAGGACCCCTCCAAGTGCTGGGCACCTCTTGATGTGTGCATCAGGAGGGGTCACTTACACTGGCACCATACCTAGGAGTGCTTCTACGTCTCCCAGTTTGCACGCCCGGGTACATGACCCTAGAGGCTTGCTGCCAGTTATAATTACCCTCCCCCCCTAAAAAAGTGTGTATATATATATATATAAAAGCCCAACACAAAGTGTGTTGGTTAGGCACCAAGGGGTGTGAACACCCCGCTTTTGGGCCATCATTCCTCCCACAGCTTGGAGCTCATTGCAAAAGGAAAAAAGATTATCCAAGGCCACGAGCAAGTAAATGGCACACAATTGAGAGATGAAGTCAGGCTGTGTCTTCAGAGCTTTATGCAAGCTATGAGTTCCTGGCTGATGGACAGGTCAGTTCCTTGCATGCTGGAATCATGTCGATATCGTCATTGTACGTCAAATTGGAAGTGTGTGATTTCCGTCCCAAGTTTATGTGCATGTGTGTTTCTCAGTTGCCTCCAGCCACTCGGCTCGAATCCATTTTTGATGTTCACATGGTTCCTGCAACCTGGAATCCCTTTTTGTCAGGCGCCAGTCCACCCACTATCCATCTAGAGTCCAAATGATGCGAGCTTTACACCGCACTCAAATGGGGAGTCTTGTGTGCTTATGTATTTATACAACGCACATAACTCAACGCGTCACGGTTTTGTGAGTAGATATGGATGCTTCCAAGAACGGGGCCCGAAAACTGATTGTGTGGTTCTGGATTCCCTTTGAACAGCGTCCAAGAGGGGCCCCAATTTGAGCACATACCGATGCTCTGTGGGAAACACACAGACCCCTTTGGAAGAAGGTTGTGTTTCGTAGGTCCCTGTATGTCTCATTTGCCCAAAGGGCATAGCAAGAAAAGGGGTTTCACGTTTTGGGGACCTTGACGAAAAAGTGGACCAAAACAGGACAACCACAAGGTGAAAAGGTCGGCTTTGAACAGCCGAGATGTTCGAAGGCCAAACTGTAAACCCTGGCTGCGCCAACCGCTTTTTCCGCATTTTCCTCGGCATCCGCGCACGTAGGCCCCGAGCGGGGCAGCTGGAGAGGGGCGTGTGGATGTGTTTGGGGGAGTTGTTGTGGACCAAAACCCAAAGCATATATCCACCTCAGTTGGCTTTGTTTCAAGACTCACTCTTCATCTTGGTTGCAGCTTGAAAAGCAGAAGGTTCCAAACACATCGATGTGGATCGCATCCTCACGTTTGCTCCATCTTGGAGCCCAAGCAACGGCCGCCACCCACACCGGAGCACCGGCGCTCCGCCCCGGATGCGGACGCCTTCGGGGCGGCTGGCTTTCAGTCCGAACAGAAAATGCAAAAAAGGAAATCCTTTTCCAACGAATCCGGATCCCCGGAAACGTACAAACCAGAAACACTACCATAGACAAGTACTGCAAGTACTCTGATAAGGGCTATCGCCAATCCTTCATCAAGCCCGGAAGCCTCCCCACACAGTGCACTCCCACAGTTCGCCTCACACAAACTGCCGCCGGTGTCGAAGGCGTCTTCGGGTGAAAGTAGGGGACCCCTCAAAATGGGTAGATTTCCAGTGGTTCCCTTTCATCAACAAACATGGACTAAACCCTTTCCATCAGAGAATTAAGGGGGACACGCGCGTTGACCAGGCTTGTGCGCCACTAAAAATTGTAATGGAAACACAGTGCCGCTAAATACTTGAAAACTCCCCGGTGCTGAAAACACTCCATGTCCTTCTTCGAGCAAATCCAGTATGCGTTCTTTAGGGACACCTGATTTGACGATTTAAAGCTGTTTCAAGCGGAAACCCATGAGCTTTCAACCGCCCATTCTGGAGCTTCCCATGAGACAACACCCGGCGGTTGTCACGGTTGCCACTGCCGAGCGGAGGCCCCAGAGTTGACTGGCCGTCTCTCAACGTGTCCGGAGCTGGAACGTCTCCTTTCGAAGGGTAACACACCCATTCCCTGCCATGGATGTGTTGGGCGGATAAAACGATGTATTCAAGGCCGCAGCAGTTCCAACCGAGGATTAAGCTACGAGCGTCTTTCCAACAGAACAAACCGGGGCGAGTCGAAACCCTCGCCTCAGCTCCGCGGGTCTTTTCCTGATCCAAGCGCAGGGACCAAGGTGGATCTGTCCCACACTGAAAAACCCGGCTGAATGGCGAATGTCCTTTCGGGTCAAGACTGGCGAAACTGGGGACCTTTGGCCGAATCACAAGGCTTGAGGAGTTAGGACTCAAGCCCCTGAAGCTGGACACGTTCCGTGTACGGTTCGGCTTCCGTTTGAACCTCGGGGTCTATGTCAAGTGGTTGGACCTGGAAGCAGGCATGAGCCATTGAATGACAGAACCATGGTTCTAGGTTATGTCGATTGATGTGGATCTATCGCACAGCTGGAGGGGGGAGGGGGGGGGGTTGGGTGTCTGTTGGCTTCCCTCAAAACCAACCACATGCAATTTTGTTGGCTAGAGCAGAGGAAGAGGGTATGATTTCCGGACTAGGCCTGCTTCAGTTTAGAACTCCCCGAAAAGTCGGGCGATGCTTCTCTGGGTGCTTTAGAGATCATGGTGGTGTTGCACGAATGACCAGTGACTCAGTGGAATTCACGACCTCCCGAAATCGCAGCACAATTCAACCGCTGTATTATTGAAGACTTCAGCGCCCCTTCCCTTTGACAGACTCCCAACATGTGGGCGGCCTTCTTTTTGTCCTTTTTAGACTTGTCCTTCTCCTGCATGCTGATATATTGCATGACCCTGCCTTGTGGCCTCAATGCCTCACCCGGGCAACACTGAGATTGGCCAAATCGTCTTGGAGGGGTCCTAGCCCCAAGCTACTGCAAACAAGGGGCAAGAAGTTTTTGGAGATCAACGCGAATACTCAGCAGGCACAGTTTCAAAAAGGTATGCAGTCATTGTTTCCATCAGTTCAGGGCTTCGCGCAATTGCTCAATACTGGTCCCAGCCGTTTGTAAAAGAAGATCAAGCAAACTCGTTTGATCCAACCTGCACACGGCCAAAGTCTCGGCGAGACAAGGAAGTCAAGCATGCAATCTAAGCTGCCACAAGCTTCTTCTTCACTGCCCGGCCATATCAAGCATCTCCCGGTAGCAGGGAGGTTGCGAGCGCAAAGTCAACGGACCAGCCTTGAAACTCATGGCGGGCAACAACGGTTCAAGCAGCCGGCCTTTTCTTTCTCCTTCTCCTCTTTGTCCTCCTGTCGAGGGCAAAACAAGAACAGAAAGTCCCGCAAAAGTGGCAGCATGTGATTGACTGCAAGCACTCCTTGTTTTTCTTGTCTTTCTTCTCCTTGTCTTTTTCTTTGTCCTTGTCTTTCTCTTTGTCCTTTGTTTTCTCCTTCTCCTTCTCTTTGTCTTTCTCTTTCTCCTTCTCTTTGTCTTTCTCTTTGTCTTTCTCCTTCTCCTTCTCCTTCTCATGCTCCTTATCTTTCTTTTTCACCTTCTCTTTATCCTGACGCTGCCGTGGCCCGTCTCTCCACGGAATGGCAAACCCAATACGCCAGTGTCAGCCCTCCGTCAAATGTCCAGCGTCACCGCGTGTCCCTGTCTGCCAAGCCAGGTTCGGTGGAAATGTTCTCAAGAGCGCCAGCCTGGGGTCTTAGCCAAATCCGGCGTTCGGGGCAGAACCGAACGCAAGAGGTTCTGGGGAGCGTCCAGCATCCTGACATATGCTGAGGATACTCCTTGGGCCCACTCGAATCAAATCGTATTCAAGGGGGGGATCTGGCAGCGTGTTTGGGGGGACCCCTTCAGGCATCACCTTGTCCAGCTCATACCCAAGCACCACTTGCACGCGAATTCCCGCACATTTCCGGGACCTCCGCTTCAAAAGAGACATTGAAGTCTGGGTCCCGACGCAAAAAACCCAAACGTTGGCAACTGAAATTCTTGCCACGATCTTGCAACCTTCTGTGTGGCTTGCATGTTCCCGAGATTGCTCGATGATTCCTATGTCCGAAACAATTCCCGTGACTCCCTTTGTGCAACCTGGTCCCATGGTGCCCAAAAGATCAGCACATGCCTCCGATGTCTCAAAGGACTGGCAACTCCTGCACACTTCCAAAGCACAAATGGACTTTCGCTGTCCCTTTGAACGGCTCCCTTCAAACAACCTCTAAGAGTCCTTAGGAGCCCAAGCCCGTTCACCACAACAAACATGGATGTGCAAGGACCTTGCCTTTCCAAGAGCGCAGTACCATTCCTCTTGACAGAAGTTAGACGTTTTACAAGTGCTAAGCGAGTTTCGAACATCTGGATTCTCACCCAACATGAATGACTTCTTGTGTTGGTTCCCTCCAAACCCATCTAAGGGGCCTCCAATCTCACTAGAAACTACAGCCCAGCTTGCAACCCCGAAGCTTTACACACCTTGAATCCTCGTGGGGGCAGGGCCAAGAACCAAAAAGGATTGGCAATGGAACTTCCCACAAGCACTTGCTTCGCATGACAAAACATGATTGCCACACATAGGAAGCCACAAAGATCAGTGAGACAGCTGGCACCATACAGCATCTCCGCTCTGGAAACTCGCCCAACATGCTTCACCCCGTGTATGAGCCCAAACAGCCGATTGGTTTGCCTTCTGTCGAGCAGTACCAAAGCCAGACAGAAGCGGCGAGGCCTTTGCCTTCTTTTCTTTGACCTGGCGATATGTGTGTGATTCAGGTTCCCAGGCATAGATCTATCTGGGTAGACTAATGTGAATAAGATGTGTTCAACAAAGCATATTTCATGTTGGGTTGACGGGGGGGGGGTTTGTCCTGACTTTCATGCTGCCCCGCGCAGCGTGTTCGCGGGGGGGGGAGGGAAGCGGGGGGGGATGGAAAGAACACGGCGTGGCGAGGCCAACCTGTGTTTCAAGCTAGTCGATCCCGACCCCTCAGCCCCACACGCCATGTGACTTCTCGCTACGCGGCTGCGCAGTCCCATTTGCTTATCTGACACGCTGCCACTTTGCCACCTGGTGTCGCTTGGGGCCTTCTTGCGTTTGAAGGAGCTACCTTCCCGAAAGCTGGTCTTTGTCTCCGCTGCGCTTTCAGTACCGTGCAGGAACGGAAGTTCTGCCAGCAAGTTATCAGCGCAGCTCATGACTTGTCCGCTTCGCGTATACAAAGCAGCCCGGCCTGGACAGCTGCATACAAGTGTTGGTGGCATTCTGAAGGTCTCCCACTAAGAGAGTCAAGCAGTCCTGGAGCCTGCTTCGAGCAAATGAGAATGCTGCGCCTGCCAGCACCGCGTCTTCGAATCTGAGAATCGAATACGCGAAGTTGGACGTTTCCAGACTTTCTTGTGGTCCCACCGACGCCAAGAGTGACCGTCATTCGGTCCGGGCAACCCCCCCCCCCACCCATCATGTTGTTTGCGCATCTGAGAGAAGCAATGACCGTAAAATGAGCGACACCTTTTGTTGCGAGAGGCTGCAAGAGGGGTTCAGTTTTGCAGGGTCAAAAGGTCTTGCCAAGGGTCAAGGTTAGAGTTGAGTCGCGCTTCTGTTGGGAAGTGATTTCAAGAGAGCATGGAGCCTGCTTTTGCTGGCGGGTTGATGGGTGATCACCATTGGTTCTGCTTTAAAGCAGTCAATGAACGCTCAAAAAACAGCGCTATATTATGCACCACCCTTCTGAAAAGCAAGGCGGAACCCAGCACACCTCAATTTTCGAGAAGAATTCTGTTGGGATTCTCCCCCTTCCCCCGCCCCCAGATTGGGGCAAGCCAAGAAAAATCTGGAGTGCGGGTGCCCTTTTTCAGGTTGTTTCAAGAAGCATCAAGGAGAAAGCAGGGGCCGTGTGGCTGCTTGGTGGGCCATTGTTGATTTTTTTCAGTGGTTGGCTCCGTCTGGTCTCCATGTTTCCATTGAATGCCACTTTCACTCCCAACCTACCCCCCCAACCTCCCGGCCCTGCCGGACGGAGCCTCTGCTTCTTCAGCATCGGTCTGAGTGGAATCCGAAAGTTGGGTGCGTGCTTGGACGAGTCGTTTGTGAATATCCCTTCATTGTATTGATTTGCTCATCTGCTTATCTATCGCTGCCTGTCTGTCTCTGTCTCTGTCTCTTCGCCTGTCCATGTATCTATGCATCATGTCAATCTGTTTACGCATGTGTCTGTTTGATGATGCTAGTATTATTATATGCATGCATTTACACTTGTGAATTTGCCTACTTGACCATCGGTCACCAATGGATTCATCATTGTACTGATCTAGGCTAATTGATATGCTTATGGGTGAACTCCCAAATGTATTTCCATCTATTTGTATGCGCACAACACCTGCGCTCATTTTCGCATGTGATGTGAAAGTCAGGCTCAATAGTGAGGGCGCAACACTGTTCTCGTGTTGGACAGCTCGTTGTGGTGTGTTCGCAGGAATTACACTTTGAACACACAAGACCACACAGAAAGTGGTAGGATATCGTGGGCGTCATGGAGCCAGGAATGTATGGCTCTGTCTTCCATCAACTGTGTCAACAGTAGCTTTAGGGACCTAGCCAGCCAAGAAGCCCTGCCAACTGGTAAGCAAGGCCCTCCCAATGAAGGCTGCTCAAACATAGCCAATCAAACAACACTTGTGCCATGATTAAAGCTTTGTGTGGCCAGAGTCACCTAGTAAGCCCAAGTGAGTAGGTCTTTGCATCGCACACATGGTATTTGAACTCCGCCAATGGAAAAGCTTTCAAAGCGAACCACTCCAAACTTGAAAGGAGATGGGTGTGTCTTTTGTCGACGATAACCTTCAGGGTTGTTGTTTGAACATGTCATCAAAAATGCCTCTCACTTGTGGGCACAAAGGCACTGTGACTTTGGCAACTGCAAGACTCCAAGATAGAGGCCATGTGGGTTGGTGAGTCCTTTGGGTGGCTCTTCTTGTGGAGCTGTAAGGGGTGAAGTGAGAAAGAAGCTCAAGCTGCAAGTGAAGGCTGGCAAAACAATGCTGGCCAATGCCTGCAGGTCCCTGCTCATGGCAACATTGCTCAACAACGGCAGCATTCCGCCGAAGGCCAAGTTCGTCTGCGCAAGCAACCGAAACAAACCTAAAGATTGAAACCGAAAAGCAAGAATGCTGTTCCACCAATGGCCGCATGAAATGTCACAATTCACTACCCAAAAGTAAGCCCCTATGAAAGAAACCCGATCCTGGGTAGAATCCTGATTGTGGGCAACGTAGTCGCAAACCAAGCCCGTCTGTGACGTAGCGATCTGATGTTTTACCGGAATAGTGGTTAAGCATGTCTAAACAAGGCGTTGCCCCCAACTTGAGTTTGTGACTTTGTCGAGGGCTGCCCCTTTTGTTGTTGCAGGGAAACCAAAGGGAAACCAAATCCATTGTGGGCTCCACCATTTTGAGACACCCCCCACCCCCAAACGACTGCAACGAACACACTCCTCTTTCTCCTTTTCTTTGGAGCTGTCTCTGCTGCTCCTGGCGATTGGGTCTGGAGAAGTGTCCAGCCTGAACCTCAACAACGAAATAGAAAGCAAGAACCAAACACATCCAACCACAAAATCCCGATAGTCACAGTGAAGTGTTGGGCTTTCCACGTTTTAGCTTGCTCACCCAACGGCATGTCGGCAAAACAACTTGATGTGCTTTGCAGCACCCGGCCAAAAAAGACAGAGACAACAGCAAAGCCCTTGCTGGCAAATGAGCTTGTGAGGGAGTATATGGACAGTTGTCGTTGCTTAGAGGACCAAGAGGGGAACAACCCAGTCCGGGGCGGGGACCCTTAAGAGGGTGTCGCAAGTGGGGCGGCGTAAGTCCTCATAATCTTTACTCACAGGCAAGTTTGTCGTGCAAGCGGTTTGGATTGTTTGCTGGGTGGGGTTGTCCTTTTTTTGGCAGGGTCGTGCATTGCAGTGACTCATTTTTGACACCCTTTATATCGATCCCTGGCACTCGCAACTTGGGCCGCACCATGGAATATTGAATGGACTCTTGAAACGAACATGATCACTGATGCGGACCACAGCCTCGTTTTGGACAAGCAACTCCACGCGCCGCACGGCGCTCCGATGCCATCGAGCGGATTCTCGGCCCAGCAAGCGGGCACGGCGACTGCTGTGCACCTTACTTTGCGCGATCAACTGCAAAACCAGTAGGGGGTGCTGCAATGCCACCACTTCGGCTCTGTATGGCGCCTGGTCCTCACCATCAAGTTTGCCGGAAACTCGATTGTCCACGTCACGCAAGAAAATGTTCCATGCGGCAACGCCTTCCTCTGCACAGCTGTCAGCGGCCACAGCAACTTGGCGTCGCCCAGACGCAGCGCGGCTCAAAGCTAAGCTGCCGCTATGTTCAGTTGCCCCATCGTTCCAGTGGCGGTGGCAGGTCTTCCCCAATTAGCTTGGCAAAGAACGCTCTTCTGTTGCCCTCAACCTCTTGCAAACCCTGCTTGATTCTTGGACACACCTGCGCGAATAATGTTCACGCAGGCCATCCTAGTCAAGATGTCGATTCTTACCCTTGGCAGGGGCTCAAACACCTTAAAACTGAATTAGGCAGTGCCGCTTTTTGAGGCTAGTTGCCCGGCAAACCTTGCTCGGGGGCAGCCT
The DNA here is from genome assembly GCA_963377175.1 of Effrenium voratum. Classification (NCBI taxonomy): domain Eukaryota; class Dinophyceae; order Suessiales; family Symbiodiniaceae; genus Effrenium; species Effrenium voratum. The sequence continues at coordinate 211,747 of CAUJNA010000062.1, forward strand.
GGGGGTGGAAAACGCAAGAACGAATTGGAGCGCCGCCGCTACTGTAGCTTGTTTTGAGCGTGGTAAACTAGTCTCAAAACGCATGCCAAGCCAAAAACGAACTAGCGGCGCGGTAAGGTTGTGCCAGGCAACTAGCCCCAAACACGCATAAATGTCACGTGCTACGGCAAGGTTTTGCCCGGCAACTAGCCTCAAAGGCGCACTAGCGGCATGCAACAATTCATGTTTAGGGTGTTTGATTCCCTGCTACTTCCAAATGCCCACCAACAGGACTGCCGTCGTCCTGAGAAAAGGTATGAGGAAGGAGCCGTCCCTTTCTTGGGGCTGGCACACACCCTCTCCATATATTTGGTAGGCGGTGGGTGGTTCTACTGTGTTACAGGTGTACATATATATATATATATGTATATATGGTCCCCCTCCCTCCCGACGCGCACGTTTCGTTCCTTGAGACGCACACTCAAAAGGTCAACTGGACACGTTGGAGCCCTTGGAAAAGCAGCCAATGTGCCCAAGGTATTTCCCCATCGACCACAATCGAGGGTCCCACAAAAAAGGCCCAGCCTGTCTTTCCTCCTCTTGCGGCTCTTGCCTGCCGAAAGCGCCGCACAGGTGTCAGTCTAAGCACCCAAAAGTGAAGGCAAGCTGTGTCTCCCGGAAAAAGATTGGCATGCCTCGAAAGGGAACCAGCTAGAACCATACCCAAAGCCAGCATCAATCAAAAACACTCCATGCAAGCAAGACTTGAGACTTTGAAGCTGTGTAAGAGGGCTCCAAAAGAAAACTGGGACCGCAGCGCCCTTCATTTCCCTTCGGAAAGAGGGTCCAAGACAAGGCATTCTTCTGAACACCCCTCACTGCGTGCCTCGGCTCTTCTTCTGCCTGCTGCGGCTGCGGCTACTACTGCGGCTGCTGCTTGGGCTGGATCTGAGCGACCGGTGCAGGACAAAAAGTGGACCCCAACCCAACCCCCAGAACCACCCTCAGGGCAGGGGTCAGTCAGTCCATATTTCCCACCCAAGCATGGCAAGCTGCATCGGTTGATCCTTCCAAAAAAACGGATCCAGTATGGGGAGGCCCCGGAGATGGGGACTTGAACACTAAGGTCCTCAAGGATTAACTGAAGCTCCAAAACACGTTGAGGGCAAGCTGCCAGTAGCAAGAAAAGTTTCTTCCAACCCCCAAAGCGTGGCCTCAAAATCAAGAGCCCTTGGCCTTGTGGCAACGGTTGCCTAGGTGTTCCCGTGGCACGCTTCCGATTGGCTTTCTCATTTGTCCAACAGACCTGGAACAAGGTTACCACAGTACCTGATATGTTTGGTGCATGACGAGGGCAAAGTGGGACATTGTCCCAACTACAAAACGCTGCGACATGCTACGCGTGTTCCTTCCGGCACTTCACTGGAATCGAAATGCGTGGGCTCGCCATCTCGGCCGAAGCCTAGTGACATGTTAGTGAGCCTCATTTCTTGGGAAGCTTGCGTCCTAAACAAACTCCAGTCACGAGTGCTGGAAGCTAAGTGGGGGACAGCGCTGCGAACAAACATGAGCCTCATGGGGCAGTCGCGGCAAGTGAAAGGCACCAGTCGCCAAGCTCTCCGTGCGCTTGGTGGTGCGAAGCTCGAAAAGGACCATCCAAGTCACACGTGTCCCAAACGCGTCCGAACCGTGTCCCAAACATGTCCCATCTCCAAACACGTCCCACACATGTCCCACACATATATATATATATATATCGCACACATGTCCCACACATGTCCCACACATGTCCCACACATGTCCCAAACATGTCCCAAACATGTCCCAAGCATGTCCTTTTTCGGCTTCCCGCTTCGGCCTGATCCAAATCCGTTCCCCGAATCACCCGAATCCATCTCCACGCCTCCGGCCACGGGAGAGGTCCAGGACCTGGCGGTGCGACGGGGGGAGGGGTTCTGTTTGGGACATCAACCAGGCGAAGTCAACCCATCCAACTGCGAAGGTACTCCGACTTTTGCGGCGGCAACAAACTATTATTCACCATGGAAAATGACTGGCATGCACTTGAGACTTCAATCTCGGAGTTTATTTTATAGAGGTCTCTCATAGAAGCTCCTCGAAACGAAGGACTTGGGCAACTTGCATGCGTGTTGCTCTTCCTGCAGATATGGTGGGACTGTCTGCAGCCCTTGCAAGATTGAGGCCCTCTATCGAAGGATGAGAAAATGTCGAACCCTCACAAGGGGCACGCCGATGGCGGGTTTCCTTTTGGCAGTCTTACCACAAGAGGCTCTCCCGCATCCATAAGCCCCGCCCGGATTTCTGGGAAACACCCAGGTTTTCTCTGGGTAATTTTAAGGAAACCACCCGGCTGAATTCTTCCGAGGGCGGTCGAAGCACTCAGGGCGTGGCGACGTTTCCTGCCATCCGCTTCCCAGAGAGGCCATCCTGAAACGAGCGATTCCGGGCTCGATACCGTCGCAGGGATTCTGTCACAAGGAAGTCGAGTGACCCAACCTCGAGTCAGCCTGAATTGGGGGAAACCGGCCCCGGCTTCAACCTGGAAAGCTGCTTACCTGCTGAGCCCTGAGGCCCTACCCCACGGAAGGTTCATCAGGCGTTTTTGGTTGGCTTTGGCCCATTCCAGTGGTGGCGTTGCCAGAGTCAGAACCAAGGGATGAGCAGGTCTGATAACTAAGGAACGATGAGCAATGCTATGAGAAGCATCTCAATTTAAAGGATTCTCATAGGCAGTAGTCAAGGAAAATAGAAAGGAGGAATGATAATAAGACATGCTGAAGCATGGTAGTATGGGATGATAATAAGGAACGATAACGAGGTATGAGTAAAGATATGTTTTCCTCAAGCATGAGTTTTTCTTTTAAAAAGAAGAGAGAAAACAGGACATTGCTAATAGTGCTGCCAGTACAGCCCGGACGAGCCGGGGGTCGGAAGTTTCAACAGACGCCCGCATTCTGCAATCCCGCCCGTCCCTCTGTTCGCCATGTTTCTGTGCCGTGTGAACTTTGTCGAGGCTGCGAAGCGCGCGAATTTTGAACAGCTCACAATGCCAGCCACGAAATCTGATCTGTGCTAACATGTGGTTTTGAGGTCGAAAAGCCGAAAGTACGCCGAGAGCTTAGTTTTTGAAGGGCCAGCAACTTGAAACCAACCGGAAATCTGTAGAGGGCTCACTTGTTCAAGATCTGACAACTTCACAATCGGAAACAACTGTTGAAGGTTGACCAACCAAAAGTGCGCAGAGGGTTGGGTTGATCATGTATTTGACCTGATATGTCTTTGCTCTGCTATGTCTTTGCTCTGCTCTGTCTTTGCTTTGCTACGTCTTTGCTCTGGTATGTCTTTGATTGGCTATGTCGCCTTGCTATGTCTTTGCTTGGCTATGTCTTTGCTTTGCTGTGTCTTTGCTGTGCTCTCTCTCTCTCTACTTACTTGACTTTGCCCTTGTTTTGGCAATGCCTATGCTTGTTCATGCTTGGCTGTCTCTTTACTTTGTCACTTCTTGGCTTGCCTGGTTTGAGTCGTCCGTAACTCGGAAGTTTCTCATCTACGTAAACTTCGTTTGAAGAAGGCACACGCTAAGGGATGATCAAAAAGAAACTCAGTAAGAGCAAACATATTGTCAAGCAAACCGTCCTACAAGAATATCAAATGATGGGAGAAGCAGGTACGGATACAAGGCACAGCACATCAAGCTTTGGAAAAGCAGATCCGCGGCGAACAGCAAATTGGCACCGCTGCCATGCTTCACATGGGTCCGCAATTTAGGCACAATCCCACGAGGATGAGTGACAAGGGATGAAACAAATAGCAGTGATCAGGGATGGCAGGTAGGACAATAACATGGCATGATAACAACAACTGAACAATAAGAGCAAGACGGGATGAGATTTAAGAGTTGGAACACGGAATGACTTCAAGTAATTCTAATCAGGGATGTTGACAAGGGGTGATAATCTGATACTCAGCAACCGACAAACACGTGCCAATGAAGAACGGTTGCAAGGGATACCTCATGATAAGGACTGATACGGACACATCTAGAACATGATGATAATCAGGAATGTGGACAAAATCTGATAACCAGGCACAACAGGGGAAAAGTGACGATGTCGGGATGCTCTTTCTGGTTGATGATTTCGGGGCTAAGTGAGGAGACTCACAGGTGAGGGTGTTTCAATCCGCTTACCATCGGCCTGGGTCACGGTGTAGCGTACTCGGTCGCCTTCCTTGATGGTGCCTGGCGCTCGCTCCGGGCTCCGGAGCTCAGATCCTTTCGGATCTCGACCGAGCCTCGCGATTCCGTGCCTGCCGTGCCTGCCATGCCTGCCGTGGACCTTGCCTTTTTAGACCCCTTGACTCGAGACTGAGGCATTCAAGAAACGGGTATCGTCAAAAGGGAGACACGCCCATCTTTCCGGGCCTTCCACCTGGCGAAGTTGGCTCACGTGGCAGAAGAGGTCCCCGCCTCGACGCGGAGCCCAAAGGTCAAGCGACGCACTGTGGGGGGGGGGGAAGTGTTGTTTCCGAAACGAGGGGCGCTTCCGTTCTCCTCAAAAAAGGGAATGGTGTGTCTGTTTCATGATCTAGGGTTGGGCTAGTGTGTCCTTCTCTTAAATCAGGGTGGTCCTTCTATCATTGGCAAACCATGATGAAACCGGAACGGTGTTTGGACATTTCTTGTACAACCGACCAAGAAATTCAAGGTGATCGATCTATTGCCATGGACGCGCGAAGGGCTGTAACAAGCGTGGTCTTTCCAGGGATCCTTCTTTGCAAAACGTCGAAAACAAGGCGCTGGATCCTGGAAGGAACGATGATCCAATGGTTGACTTGAACCCTAGATCCTAGATAAATGCAACTGCTCAAACGGCAGTGGCTCAAAACATGCCAACACATGCCGGGGGGGTTGTTTGTGTTCTATCGCCGGGCCGAACGGTCATGCGATGCCCGCCCAGTAAAATGGAATGGGGGGAGGGGTCAACCGTTGCAATTCCATTTATGATTTCATTGTTTCCCCTTGAGAAACAAAGGAAATGTCAAATGGGGCTGGGGGCCATTGGGGGCCCGTACCCCTTGAAGGGAGTGTCAACCAGGAGAGAAACTCAGTGTGCTTGGCTCTCTCTCTCTCTCGCTCTTTCTCTCTGTCTCTCTCTGTGTCTCTCTGCTTCTCTCTCTGTCTCTCCCACACACCCACCCACCCACCCACCCACCCACCCACCAATCACTTGGTCTCTCTGCCTCTCTCTCTGTCTCTCCCTCCCACCCACCCACCCACCCACCCACCCACCCACCCACCCACCCACCCACCCACCCACCCACCCACCCACCCACCCACCCACCCACCCACCCACCAATCACTTGTGCATGAGAATCATCCTTCAGGAGTTCAACTGGACCCACAAACAAGCAGCTACCTCCTCAATCCCCAACCATGTTAAAAGACAAAGGATGAAGAACAACTGAGCCAAAAACTAATACCCCACTTGACCTAAATTAAACCACCAGGGAACCGGCAGGTTTTAGTCCTTGGTTCGATTTTTGCCAGGGACCACATTCACTCCGGGTTTTAGTCCTTGGTTCGTTTTTTGCCAGGGCTCCATTTGCGGTTTCCCCTATTTTTCCGCCCCCCCACCCATCCAAGTTCCTCTGACTCGCCAGATCCGATCCGAAGCGAGGTCCCCGGGCTACCGTCCGAAGGCTTGATGAAGCCGAAGCCGCCCTCTTTCCGCCAGCCTCGGATCCATTGGTCTCTCCCGGTCTCGTCTGGTCTCCTATCTTCCTCTCTTGGGCTCTCCGACCCTTTTTCCAACCCCAAACCAACATAGAAACCAAGCTTGGCGATATTGAACCTGGATTGGCTGCATTTCTAGTACTGGTAGTACAGGCGATTTTTTCCTCCACCCTTCAAAGTAAATGGCTACGGCGTTGATCTGGGTTTCACCCCCCTCAAAAAGAAAAGCTTGCCATTGAAGAGGACTCCAAACAAGTCAGATGCCAGACTAAAGAGGCTCCGGAGCTCTTGTGGGCCGCCACCTTTGTTGGCTTCTTTCAAGGATATTTTGTGAAAACATTGTTTTGGGGGCCACGTCAAAAGCAGCAACTTCCAGATCGGAGCCAATTGCGGACAAGCGCATTTAGAACATGCCCCCCCCTTCCCCATGGCTGCGTTCGGTGCTGCCATTTTCAAGTTGAGTCATTTCTACAATAGAAACTGGGTGTAATATCGAACCCATCTTTAAACTCATGTCTTAGATATGATGGGGCGGACCGGACCCCACTTAGTCCAAAATCAGACTACAAACATGTCCGCAAAAAGTGCACCCAATCCCGACCATTCTCCGAAATGACACCGGACTCCGATGCCCACTGCACAGATGTGTACTGACGTCAACGGTAACCGTTGCCCGTCGAGGCGGGCCCCAAGGATGCGCCGTTCGCTGCGATGGCCTTCGTTCCTCGCACGCCAGCGATCAGTCCAGAACGCCTCTGAGTCGTGCCTTGAGCTCTAAAGGTCCGACGATGGTCAGCTTCAAACATGCAGCGGACTCGGAGAAGGCAAATGCTACTTGTTCACTGCTTTGCCTTAACGAGATGCCACACAAAACCAACTGGTTTTTGTGTTTTTTCCTTTGGGGGGGGGGTATAAGGGGGGAACCATTTGGGTCAAGGCTTTGCCAAAGCCCTAAGGCTCGAAAATCCGATCAAGTAGCTGAGGCCCGATCATTATTTCGCACCCTCGAGTGAGTTAGTCTTTTGAATAAAGTGCCTAATTAGCAAGAAACAGGAAGCAAACACACACACACACACACACACGAAACAAAAGTCTCCCTTCGAGCCCAAAATCAGCTCTCAACATCTCCTCACTACAGTGCAGGGACCCGAAAGGGTGCGGATTTAGTTTGTTGTTTTTTCGTGTTGTTCTTTTGGAGTTTTTGTTCGTTCTTCGTCTTGGCCAGCAAAATGTTGCAAATACAGCGTTTTCTCACGAAATGTACGTATTTTACGCTAGCCCGGCATCATCCCCGGCATCGTTTTCAACATCCCCCGCATGTCCCACCAACATCCACAGCATCACCAGCAAGCCGTGGGTAAACAAATCCAAAAAGTAGCGCGCGAGTTGGCGCGGGCGGCATGATCCTCGAAGAAGTGATGATTGAAATAGGGTGCAATAAAATGTGCCAAAAATCCAAAAGTAGCGGGGGGGAGGGGGCGGCGGCAGCCCCCCCCCATGAAACAGTGATGATTCAATTCGGGGTGCAATGATTCAAGAAAGGGTGCGATAGAATACAAAAAAGCAGAGCCCCATGATGTTCGAAGAAGAAGTGCATACA
>CAUJNA010000062.1:221580-258747 GCA_963377175.1 Effrenium voratum
AGCAACAGCAACAGCAACAGCAGCAGAAACAACAGCAACAGCAACAGCAACAGCAACAGCAACAGCAGCAGAAACAACAGCAACAGCAATAGCAACAGCAACAGCAGCAGCAACGACCCCGAAGCAACCGCAACCCCAAGCGACTGGAATCTGCAGCAACCCACGGCGACCCACGGCAACCCACAAGAACACAACAACCAATCGAACACCTGGATAAATTCCTGGAGAAAGAGAAAGAGATCTGGCAGAGGAAAAGCCCAGTGAAGCGTTCTATGGGCCCGAAACTTCCAGGTTCCGATCAGGGCTCCGTCTCATTCCTGTTTCCTTGTTTTCGGAAAACCAGCAGCACACATGGCGGCTCTCTCCCATAGCAATTAATGAACATCCTTCAAGTTTCCAGCGAGAAGATATTACAGGACGTGCAAAGACATGTGCTTGCATGCATTAGCACACAGTTATACTATATCAGAGGATGCATATGAAAATAGCATGGTAATATGTGCATATATATATATATATACACATATATATATGTATATATGTATATATATATATACATGTGTGTGTGTGTGTCATCTCCGGACAACTTGTGTTGTTCTCCAAAAGGACGTGGGAACCCGTGTGCTCCCAAGGCAACAACAGTACGATATTAGCAGTGACGCATATATATATATATATACATCTATATATATATGTTATGTATGTATGTATATAGATAAATAGTTGGGGGGTCACTGTGGTTGGACTATATGGTCCAGCGCCCAGACCCCAGCGCCGGGCTTTTCACCCACGCGGTGATCTGACGCTGGCGGGGCCCGTGCCAGCGGCCAGCGCATGAGGCTCACGGTCGTTTCTGTTCCTCTGCTGCCACAGAAGCACACGTTGAAGGGTTCAATTGGGAATATGTCAGATCACAAAGAAGAGAGCGAGCGGCAACACCTAAGGCTTTGGGCGACTTCGGGTGGGACGTTCTCGATTTTTTTGGGTTTCACAAGATCGTTCCTGGAGATTTCTGACACTTGCCATTGGGGTTGTTTTACGAAATCACCGAACACATATCTCTAGATGAGAGAGTTTAGCCTCCTGCTCACGTGCTTTCGAGTTGATTTGCCAACTCTTCGTTTCCTCTTTCCCCACATGATCGTCTCAGCATAGAAAAAATGGCAAATAAGGAGAAAAGCGTTGATGTATTGAAGTACTTTCTGTGGATAACTGTTTTTCGCCGTTGGGATGGGCGCAGTATTGAGACAAATGCGAGCAACTGCGCAAGAAATTGCGCAGCGCGGATTGGAACAAGGAACAGAAGCGGCCATGTCTCTATGATGGGACCCACCGCTTCGATGTACATGAGCTCCAGGCTCGCTGGAAGTTGGTTGAAAAGGCCCTCGTTCAGGCTAAGGGCCTTAGGTGCAGTGCTGGGCCTTCCCCCTTCAGAAACCCATATTTAGAAAAACACCACAAAAAAGGAGATGTGTCAAACAGTTCCTTGGGCGCGCCATGGTTGTTTTCCGGAAAAAAATGCCATCAGGAGCTGGTTCTGAAAATCAAAAGCTTTGTGGGGCGCCATGTCTCAACTTCGTGGTTCTGAAAAAAAGAAGAAGCAGAAAACTTCGTGGGACACCACGTATGATTTTGTTGGCTATATGTTTTTTTTACATCCGTGCCGCGCCACGCTTTCGCGCTACTTCTCCCAGGGCTTCTTGGGCCGCGGGAGCTGAGACTCCTTGGGCACGATGGGCTCAGCTACCTCCGGGCGCCCAGCCCCCCGTCTCCCCATCCGTCCGGATGCGGCGGATCCGTGGGTTTGCCACGGCGTGGTTTGGTTCTCCAACTGGCCAAAGCTGGAAACCAGGGTGGGACATATTTGGTTTCAACAGCCAGTTGACACAGAGCCATAAAGGCACAGATGGAAAGGAATGTTTCACCAGTTGATTGCCATGTCCAAATTGGTGCTTGGCCTCATTCTGCTAAGAGCCAGTCCTCAGTCCTCCCCAAGTTTGCTTCAAAATAGGGGCCAATCCCGAATTCGGAGGTCCTGGCAATTAGCGTCCCCCGTGTGGTCTTGCCTCAAAGAACACTGCATCAGAGCTGCAGACCATTTCTTGAAGCAAGGAACCAACAGGATGCCAGCAAAAGACGCCAAGCTTTCTGAGCTGTTTCTTTTGCCCACCTCTCCAATACCTACTGTAAGGTCTTTTTCAGGGTTGGGGCAGTCGGAACTTATCAAGTATCCCAACATTGGAAAGGGATCAGCCTTGTGTTTTTGGCTTTTGGGAAGGAAGAAACGGGCGAAGGGAATCTGGTTTTACAGCATCCGCTCACCTGGGTCGCGCCTTGTCGTTCACCTCCAGGATGCCGGGCAGGCATCGGCCTCATGTGCGGGAGGATTGGTCAAGACGCAGCCGCAAGCGCAGCTAAGGGGGCCGTCCACCAAAGAAGGCTCAGATGGTCTTCGAGTTCGCCATGCCATCTTATGAGAAGGTCTCCTCCGATGAATCTGGTTCATGGCTTGTGGCAGGTCTGTTGTTCATCCCAAAAGCGAAAGCGTGGCAACAGCATCTGTTGCTCAAAAATAGAGAGCTCCTCCTTGACAGAAACAAGAAAGCTGTCTTGCCGAGAAAGGATAACGTCTTGGTGAGTCGAAAAGAACTGGAAACTCAAAAGCAACGGTTCCTTCTGGACTGTGCAAAATGGAGGGTTGGGCAATCCTAATCCATTGCCCTTCATACATGAATGCATAAGAAGCTAGGGGTTGGGTTCAATGACCAGAAATCCAAAATTGTGCACTTGGTTCGAGTCGCCTCTGCACAAATCGCAAAGACTGTGATCCATTTTTGAAGTTCGAAAGTTTGAGTTTTGTCTTCCTGGTTTTTTGGCCAAGTCAGAGTATTGAACACATCCCTGCAAAACAACAAGTGTCCTTTTAAGCACACAGGGGGGAGGTGCAGTGTCACTCTATCTCCCTGTCATGGTCCTCTACCCTCTTTTGCTCAATCGAAAAACAAGTTGGGCCCATCGCTCTACAAGTGTCAGACACCGGTTCCTGCCTTTGGCCCTCAACAGTCCAAATCCCACCAAGCATGGCAAGGTATCACCGAGCAGGTCCCTCTTCCATGTCTCAGTTGCCCAAAGGACCCAGAAACCAAAGTTGAACCTTTTGGGCTATGACTAAACATGGGCAAGAAAGGGAAAGGTCAAAAGATCAAAAGGTCGATTCACTTCAGCCAATTGAGACATGGAAAAGGGCACCCGCAGGAAAAGTGTCGTGATACTCCATATTAGCCGTTGGAAGGGTATTTGGACTGCTAAGGGCCAAAGGCGGAAACCGGCAAGATGTTAGGTCAAAAGGTCAGATCCGGTCAGATCTGGTCAGCTCTGGTCAGCTCTGATCAGATCTGGCCGATTCCCTTTGGGCCACGTTCGAACCTCAGCCCGGGCCCAACTCCCCCCGGCGCCCTCCCCCAAACCCTCGCCTGTGGCCACCATCTCCGAGACCAGGTCAAAGCCCATCTGCTCGGGGTCCAGCAGCCTGAGATCCCCGGGCCACGGCTGCGGCATGGCGACGGCGTCCTTTTTGAAGGGGATCCATCCACCAACAAAACCAAGCGGAAACCAATATGTTTTTGTTTTTTCCGGTTGGCCTCCCCTGAAAGAGTTGGCCCTTGAACATGGGGGGCCCCTTTTTGAGGTTTGGTTTCCCAGTTACGCCAACCGAAGGGCGGCCCCTTGAAACCAGCCGCAGGGGTGCCCTCGAAACAACACCCAAACGAGCTTCGGTCCACACAAACTTGAAAGGTGCTTTGACATTTTGCCAGTTTCCCGCTTCCGTGGCTAAGGACGGGCTACAACTAACGACCCGGCCTTTCGGACCATCCCAACTTTCGAAAGGCAGTTGCCAAATCCGGAAGCCGGTCTCACGGATGAAAAAAAAATCAAAGTCCTCTTGAAGGAATATGGTGTGAACCTGCAGGGTCGAAAACTATGCTTTCTAAAGCTTGAACTTCTGTGTTGGTTCCAGCCGCCACTAAAAACACAAGAAGACATGTTTAACAGTGTTGCTCAAAGTTGGGTTTTGAACGAGTCAATTATGTGAAATGGGTGTCCTGTTCGACAACGTCATCGGACCCTTAAAAAAAAGCAGGGATGGCGTTCGGATTCAGGACAGGGATCCCTCACAAACGTGTCTTCCTCCTGACTGGGTTTGACCCGGTTGGCCCAGTTGTATTCCTTGAGGCGCTGGTAAGCGGCTGTTCTTGAAGATACCACCAACTCGTTCAGCAAAATTCCCTCAACGAGCCTGAAAACAATGGGAACCCCGCCCCCATTCACAGGTTCGCAGCCTCACTGCCAAGAAGAGCTGTGGCTGTATCATCTAGGTGTGTCCAAGCCACAGCATAAGGATCACCCAACTAATGCACCAGCTTTGTGTAGGCTTCCGATTAACCATCGAAAAATCCAAAATAGCCCAATCGCACGCCCCTGGCAGTTGGGGCTTGCCCAAAGAAACTGTTGGTTGGATGAACCACTTGTTTTCTCAAGGGCCCACTTCAAAGAGACAGGCTGTTCCCTATATTCCTCTTCAAACATCACAACACTCCGGTTGCCTTTGCTCAGTTTTGTTTTTATCGAAAAACAAGCAAAAGAATCCTTTGTAGGCACCTCTGACAGACCTCAGAAAGAAGGACTTCCTAGTTCCATTCGAGTCTTCTGACAACCAAACTCAATCCTCCGCAGTTTGGCATGGAACCGGAAAAAAAGCCACCGCAGTTTTAAGGCGGAAAGGCAAGACCCCCGCGGAGGCTCCGCGAAATTTCGGCTTCTTCAGCTATGGAGCAAATCCGCCGCCCGCTGCACCTCTGCCAGCACCTCCTGAAGGCTGAAGCGGCGAAGGCGCGACTTCAAGGCGCGGTTTGCCGGGGGACTGCCAGTTGCACCATGGCTTTGGCTCGCACGCGAATCCCCGGAAGATGGTCCGTTGCAGCTTGAAAAAAAAAACAAGAGGAAGCGTCACAAAAGAGAGGCCCGGTGTCCCTTTTCTACCTGGGCTATCCCGGTCCCCTGTGATTTCTCTTGAAACTACCCGCAACATGGACACCCTCAACGAAAGGTAGTTTAAGATCCCGTTTCAGTGGATGCACACCAAACAAGTGCTGAATGCCCCTAGTAACATCCACTTTTGATGCCATTTGGATCCCCTGGGTTGTTCTACACGGCCTGTCCCTTGGCTTCCAATGGAAATGATATGGCCCAAAGGCAGAGGCTGGGCGATAGGAGGGCTGGCCGATCCGTGACTTGCCACACCACAAGGTTCCCTGTCCCTGTAGTTTTGGAAGGTTGTATGTCGAGAATACCACAGGTGGTGTTGCCTCTGTGTGCTGAGTGTGCTTGTGTGTGTGCTGCTTGCTTGCTTACTTCCTTGTTTGCTTGTATTATTATTATTATTATTATTATTATTATTATTATTATTATTATTATTATTATTATTATTATTATTATTATTATTATTATTATTATTATTATTATTATTATTATTATTATTATTATTATTATTATTATTATTATTATATTATTATTATTATTATTATTATTATTATTGTTGTTGTTGTTGTTGTTGTTGTTGTTGTTGTTGTTGTTGTTGTTGTTGTTGTTGTTGTTATTATTATTATTATTATTATTATTATTATTATTATTATTATTATTATTATTATTATTATTATTGAGGAGGGCAACGAGTTCTGGTAGCCGCAGTGCCGGGCCAAGAAATGGGCGCTCTCAAATTCTCACAGGGGGTCGAACCTGGATCCACCCTTCACCGGTGGGTTCCGATGATTCACGATGTTGGGCCCGATCAAACTTAGGAAAAGTTGAGGTACCCCATAAAATAGAGAATCCCCAAGCAAGGAAGATACGTGGGTGCTCATTTTGCCCACTGTACTAGGTCGCCTGAAAAATGCCGGAAAATGGGCCAGGACGAAACGAAGGCTGCAAAGCAAGCCCATTTCGTAGCGGATGTGGGATTGGCCGGGTCGCCAATTGTGAAAGAGGGTCATCTTCCTTGTGAACCCAACAAAAAAACAGTGTAACCAGGGGTGTTGAGCAGAGGGTCTGGAAAAACCAACCAAAAACGACTTCTGCTCTTCCCCTCTTGGTTTCCTTCGGGGAGAAAATCTGTGGCCTTGACCACTCCTTCGAGACCCGTCCGAATTTTTGCGCCTTCAGGGCCTTCACGTGGTCCGGGCCCTGCCACTGCAGCACCGGCCCGTTGTCGCTCACCCGCTCCTGGCTCAAGGAAAAGCGTGGAATGAATCATCGAAATCGGGGCAAAACTCAAAATAAGGGCGTGGAGTGAATCACAGTAGGGGGCAAAAATCATCAAACTGGTACTACAAATCAACATACAAAGTTCAACATGTGGAATGAATCTCCATAGGGAGTTTGGGGGTACACACAAATCTAAGCTAAGTCATGACCGGCTAAATCATCAAACTGGGGGGTTTGGGGTACCACAAGTCTAACTTAAGTCATGACCATGAGAAAGAAATGTAGTAATCATTCAGGCCCTTGCATTAACCCTGTCCACCAGAGACCTATAACACTTAATAAGCATACCCTGGACCTCTAGAAAGGAAGATACTCATGGGAGTATTGGAATGTGGCAACAGGTAAAACAACTCTTGTTTCTGGTCAGACTGTCCAAGGGGTTCAGCAAGGCGGGACCCCTCAGGCATTTTTGTAGTTTTCTGGAGACACACATACAAGTTGAACTGCATGCACCCGACTGCAAACTTGGCAGGGGGGGCGTGTTGGGGAAGCACCTGGCCGAAGAAGAAACCAAGAAACCAACCCTACGCATTGTGCACCAGCGTATGACACCAGGCAAAGCATGCAAGGGAATTCGCAAAACGACAATCGGAGTACGAAGGGAGAAGGGAGCCACCCGAAAGAAATAGAACTGGGATGCTGCAGGATAAAGGATGGAAAACGGTCCTCAAACCGATCCGGCAGAGATTAATATTCGGATCCGTTTGATGTTTGGACCTCCAAAGCAAGCAATTGTGCCAACTGAGTTTCCATGAGCGCGAGGAATTCCAGTGCCGAATGCGCCCGACACCCACAATTGGAGCTTCACTCCTGATTGAAGCATGCCTTGGTCCCTTACCGAAGCATCCATTTCTAAGGAGCCCACGTCCGAAGAGCTTGGAATTAGGAATAAACAAATTGCAGTTCCTCCCCTCCCCCCTTTAAAAAAAAAGCCAAGGTGAAATACTCTCTGAAAAAAATGGCAGCATCTCAACAAGATGTTGGCCCTCAGTCTTGCGCTCCTTGAAGCCGGCAGCCTCGAAGGTGAAGAAGAGGCCCTCCCCCACGGTCCGCTCCAGCACCTGTCAAATGCGTTTCGCCGCCGATGGCCGCCATCCCTTCGCCGCGCCGCTTCCAATTTCGACCTCCCTTCGCTTTCTTGAAGATCCCTTCGTTTTTTGAGCGTGTTGCTTGGGGATGCTAAATCCACAAGCGGTCTTTTCCGCCCCACGCGCGATCCTAGCCCGATCGCCTTTCGGGTTGCCAAGGCTGAGAGTAGACGACCAAAGATGGAAACCATCCAAAATGGCTCAAACTGTTGCCTAGGCCATGGACAGCATTTCTTGATTCATCATATTCGAACATTGTCCAGTGTAATGTCCACCCCCAAGCCACCCCGTAACCTGGAAACTGTTCTGGACCAAAGGTCACACTTAAGGTGGCCGCGGAATGATTTCCGCTTCTTCTTTCGGGATAATATACTTTTGCGGGTTTCTTCGGTGGTAAAAACACGCCGCACTTTCTTCAGTGTCTTCGAGTGAGCGCGGCGAAATTTTGGCAAAGTCGCACCACTCGCAAACAAGACACCAAACCGTCGCTTTTCGGGGGCCCCGAGAACCCGAGAACCCCGCGTCCCGGCGCATGGCGTGCAGCTTCACGTTGCTCACGTCCTCACGGCGCAAAGGGGCCAAAGAGTAGGCTCCAATGCGGGGTCCAAGGGGTACATGGGGGTCTCTCTTTTTTTGGGGGAGCCCCACAAACTGGTGGTATTGCGTGTGTTGCTCCCTGTAAAACCACCAAAAAGGGGTATGCGAAACCAGAGCTACTCTTCGGTCCATGCGAAAAGAAAGCCAACATGACAACCGTTTGAAGGAGCTTCCGGTTTTGACACATTCCCAGTCACTCCCATACTTGCAAGACAAAGACAAAACCTCTCGATTCATGATAGGTCAAGAAATGGGTCTGTCCTAAACGGGGGGGGCTGAAAATGAGCTGCTTCCTTCTGGTTTCCCTTTCAACGTCAACCAAAGGAGAGCCTTCAAGCTTTGCACCCAAGAGTGGAACTCTGTGCCAGGGAGGCCCCTCAGTGACCCACCCTTCTCATTCTTGAAATTAGCCACAAGCCCGCATTAGTCCGACTCTATTCAACGCATTGCCTCAAACTGTGCTCCTTTGGGCGGCGTTTGAACACGCGCTTCCCAGCGGCTTGGATGCAAGGCTCAAGATGGCATCGATTTTGCATCTTGAATTGTGTCAGTACAAAGGACAGGGAAACAGAAGGTCACATTTTTGGAATCTGTTGGCTTAAACAGAAACACTGGACACGGCCCCAAAGTTTGAAAACGCTGGAGTGGAAAACCAAAACCTCAGAGGATCTCTGCTTTGTGCAAATTGCCCTGTCTTCTTTTTTATAGGGGACCCCCAAGATAGATGTGTTCTTTTTTGGTTTCTTCCTCTTGAAAAAAAACACCCAAAAACAAGCTGAGCCCAAACTCTGTCATCTTCAAAACCACCAGAAAAAAGGGGTGACCTCTCAAGCAAGCTGAGCCCAAACTCTGTCATCTTCAAAACCACTAGAAAAAACGGGTGACCTCTCAAGCAAGCTGAGCCCAAACTCTGTCATCTTCAAAGCTACTAGAAAAAAGGGGGGTAACCTCTAAAACACGTTGAGCCCCAAAAGCAAAAACCTCCGCAAGCGAGGCCTTTCGAGCCATCGCCCCCTCCTCCGACAAGCGCCGCAGGATCTTGGCGGCGTTGGCGAGCTCCTGAGCGACAGAATCAGCTGGCCATGGGCTTTTCCAAATCCAAATCGGTTAGCCCCCCGTGAACATCCGATTCAATCCAACCACTAAGATAGGTCCTAACAATGGGTAGTGAATTCACCTACCCCAAAATGGTACCAGTGGTCTTGACCCACAGCCAGCTTGTCATAAGGGCCAAGAAAGGCGAGCGAGCATGAAGTCACCTTCAGCAACTGGAAGTGGACACCCTGGTCAGCAGAGCCGGCGGAGCCTCCAAAAGGACACACCCCTAGACGGCAAAATGGGCTCGACTCTTGTTGGGTCTCAGACCTCTTAAAAGGCGGCGGACAAATCACACCCGCACAGGTTCCAATCGGGTCCAATGAGTCCAATGCCTATTTTCATCAAACGACCAAACCAGTGAGACTCAACGAGGGCCTTTTGTTGGACTCTCGCTTTCAAGGGGGAGAAAGGGCAAATTCATATGCTCCACAAATGATTGGTACACATTCGGAACAGACAAAAGGCACAAAACAAGTTCAGTGAGTCCCTCGTCCCGAAGCCCGAAATGACGCCACGATCCTTTTGAATATGTCCACAACCATCTTAAATGGTCCTTTCTGTCCGCTTGCAGTCAAGGAAACCTAGTGTTTGGGCTTGCTTATTCTCGACTGTCCATCAGGGAGCCTTACATTTCAGGTTCAATGGACCTTGGGTCGGGTACCGAAATTCCAGTCCCTTTTTCGCAGGGTTGTGGAAGTTGGCCCCTTTCTGGGATACCCAAGCTGAATCCCAACGCCCCATGACTTGAGATGGAATTCCTTGACCAGCAAATGGTCGCACCAACACTTTCCACACAGCACAAAGTAGTTCCCACATGCCCTGGATTATGCACAGGCCAATTTCCTCCCAGTGCCAAACCCAAAAAAGAAAACAGGTGACTTCCCAGGGCCAAACCAAAAAACACAGATTGCTTCCTCCCAGTGAAAAAAAAGATCACTACACCAGTTCCTCAGGCCGGACCACAAATTGCTTCCTCCCAGTGAAACAAAAAAAACACTAAACCAGTTTTTCAGACCGGACCTCGGGGGCAAGGATCTTCCCCCCCCCCCCAGCCCCCGAGCCCCGAGCCCCGAGCCCCCGCCTGGCGCAGCCCTTCCGGTGGGCCCTCGCTCAGCTTCGCCAAGCTGGCCCTCAGCTCCAAGTCTTCGAACTTCTCCTGCGAGGATCCCCCCGGCCCTCGAAAAACTGGCAGTTTTTCTTTGTGTGTGTGTGTGTTTTAGTTTTTTTTTTTTTTACTTGTTCCCATCGACTTGCTTCATATTGAGTTGGCATCCGTCGATGTTTGGTATGAAAGGTTTCCTTTCCGGATGGCTCCGTATGGCTCCGAATCTGTTGCAAGGTTCGTATCAAGACATCGGGACCAACCGCCTCAGGCACCCCGCCAGATCTGGGCGCCCATAGAAAGCCTCAAAATTTTGCTCGGCTTAACGCCTTCTTGCTACCGGGGGAATGTGCACCTCGTAAACACCCGGCATAAAGCGAAGCAAATCCCCAGGCTAATAAAATAACCCGAAGCAAAGCTAAGCTTTGTTGTCCACCCCATTTGGACCCAGTCCAAAAGCCAACGAAAGACAATTTCCATGTCTGGGTGTCCTTTTGCGTGACGAGCTCTTCATCTAACACCTTATTGGAATTTGACCGCAATACAAAGCTAATTCAAAAGTCGAATTGCCAGACTTCCTGGACTCCAACTCTGACAAGGGTTACTTCGAATACTCGACTGGCGAAAACTGACATCTTCTATTCAGGGGAGTTGAGGGGTGGGCATACTTACTAAACACAGGGGGACATTGTGCCGAGGGAGGCTTGGGTTGCCATTTGGCAAGGTGGATGTCCAAACAAAACAAGTGTGAACGGAAAAATCCCATGCTTCTGAAGCCACCCTGTAGTACTCCCTACATCTGCCACGCGAGCCATGTGGGGTGCAAGGCAAGCCATGCTTTGTGCATTCGCTGATGCGCCGTTCGATTAATCGTGCCATCGCATGTACGAAGTCTTTTGAGAATGCCAGCTTCTGTGATGCCACCACAAACCGGTGATGCCAGTTGTCAAATCAATCTAGCAGAAATGTTTATTTGAGGTTCATGACTTTGTGGACTCACCACATTCCCGGGGCGTTCATTGCTCAGATTTATATATTTTGATTGATTGTGGCTGAGCGGAGGACATGGAAAGTTCCAGGTCTCTTGTAAGCCTCTTCCGTGGGCAGCCTCTTGCGAGGCTCCCGAGAGAGACCAACGGAGGCAGCAAGAGGTCCGGGATGAGCGGCTTCACCACGCATGTCATGCCACGATGGCGTGCTTCGACTTGCAGCTGGAACTTGTCGAATCTCTGCACCACATTCGGGTGACAGGCAAATCCCCTCACCCACTCCACCTCAAGCATAAACACTGCTTTGACTCCACGCATTCCAATTACCCTCCCACCAATTCACATGGAACCTGACCGGGGGGTCTTACAAGACCATCTTCCTTTTAAAACGACCGGATCCCGAACGAAGATGGGAGGTACCACCTTGATCCAACGAAGCGACGAAGTCCTGGGGCTTCTCTTCGGTCGCTGCCGTGGCCTGTGCCACCGCTTCCATGGCTTCCTTCCTCGCGAGCCGATTCGATTCGGGGATTCGGGGATTCGGGGATTCGGGGATTCGGGGATTCGGGGATTCGGGGATTCGGGGATTCGGGGATTCGGGGATTCGGGGGCGAAAACCAAGAGAGAACCCAGGGAAAATTATGTGTTTGAAAATTTTACCTGCCAGTACGGGTCTGGTTCAAATGGAACATTGGAAGGAGAAACCCTTGTTTTGGAGGTCCACCAGTGTCTTGATCCAAATCTGCAACTCATGTAAGCGGCCATCCGGGTCATCATCTTGGCGGCTCGGGAGGGGGAACGGTCGGGGGAATACCATGGCAAGGGGTGGGGGCTGACGGCTTGACCATCTGGACCGTAAAAATGTACATGTGGTGTATATATATATATGTATACATATATACATATAGAGTGTATATGTTTATGCATAAATAGACAGTTTTGATGGTGGCCAGTGCTGCCAACCCCAGGTTGTAACATGTTCACACAACCCTTTTTGACCAGCTTTTGCTTGAGAAGAAACTTTAATGTTCGGAGTTTGGATCTTGATATCCAAGCTCGGTCACGACCCTTTCTCTGGCATCTTCCCTTTTGAAAGCCAGCCTGGTGGAAAATATCACCAAACTAGGGGTCCGCACCCGAAAACCGGCCGCACGGGCCAAGCAAACAAACACACTCCCTGATGTTGAAATTCCAATATCACCTCGGAAACTCAATTAACATGGCCTCTCCCAAAAATGGATGCAGGGTTCCAACATCCCGCCTGAACCTCCCCTGACAATGTGATATCCTGACTTTCTAGCAGGACATGGGTTGAAGTCCGCGCCAGGCGTCACCAGCTCCGGGTTGAACGCGGGCACGGCCCCCGCGGCCGGCGCGGCCGCGCCCGCGTCCGCCGCATATCCGGCAGCCTCCGGCTTCTCGGCTGCCGACGGCTCCATGGCTCGAAGGCTCGATCCGAAGTCGTGAGGTGCGGCTGCTGTTTGTTTCCCCCTGCTTGGCTATGACCCTTTGGTGGACGTCATTTGGAAAGTTTATGTCCACTTTTGCAGGTCCGGCTATGCATTTTCATCAGGGAGCGTTTGGTGGACCTCATTTAGGTGGTTATGTCTGCAAAGCAATTTTCAGGGGGTTCCCCGTTAAAGTTCATGGCCATGTGGGGTGAGGTCTTGTTGAAAAGGAAAGCCCGCTGACCAATCCATCTTGTGAAACGACGTCAAGGTCCCAAAGATAGACTGACGAAACACCCCCCAGGAAGTCTGACTAGGAGATTCGAAACAGAAGACCCAATGAGAAGAGTAATGAGGGGCAGTTCACAACCAGGCAGAAGGCCAAAGGATGTCTTGTAGTTGCTCTTCTTCGCAACAATGGTCAGCAAGCGCTTGTTTTGGTAGAGAGCTGTGGCTACATGCTACTATTGACGTGTAGAAGGCGCTTGGTTCGCCGAACTCTAAAATGGCTGCAAGTTGAGTCAATAGCTGCTGGACATTTGCATGACAATGGGCGATGGAGAGATCAGAACCCCCACAGTGATAAGCTTCCTCTTAATTTAGAAGGGTGTTCCGCATTCCGCATTTAAGACACATCCATACGTGTGAAAACCCCCGCACAGCGGAAAGCGCTATGGCGGCCCATAGAAAACTACCACGCGCCTCAGACTTACCGCACCCAGGTTTGAGCTGGGCTGCGTGTCCAAACTCGGAACACTTCTTCTTGACGCTTGTGCGGCCGGCACGAAACAAAGCAGATTGGAACGTTCCCCGGTTCTCACACATGCCCATGCAACCAACAGGTGACAACCAGATTCAGACAGTCATCAATACTAGCTTTTAATACTTAGCGGTGGTTCAACCAAAGATCAAAGACATGCGAACACTTGTTGGACACACTGCATTTATCCAACCTCCCCTTGCTGCTCTGCACTGATCACACATCTCAATCAAAGGAATCCCTTCATTCGATACTCATGGGTGAGCTTTGCTTACTTGCTGAGATAGGCACTCGAGCTCGCTTTACCTCGCTATGGGTACTTCCGGATCCAATCCAGAGAGAACCTCCTTGGGAGGGACCCCTTAGTGGGGTTCCATGATGCGCAGGGCAGTCTGGGGAGCGTCGCGCTCATAGCCAAGGCCGATGCTCGCGCAAGCGCTCGCCCCTTTTGCTTCTCCCTTCAGGAGAGTTTCTCATCCCGAGTCTGGATCAGGAGATTTGGTTCTTTTGCCGGCGACCAACCTTGTTGCGAACTGACCCGACCATTTTGCCGACCCTTGCGAGCCTTGGGAACCTTTTGGTGGACATTGTAGTGGACATCATGTACATGGGGATTACGTCCGCCAACCATGGAGGAGATTCCCTTGAACATGCATAGCCTAATATGATCCTTTTGGAACGATTTTTGTTCGCGAAGCCGCAACATGTAAAAATTATGTTGCGAATTTGGTCTTGGGGGGGTTGCACTTTATGGCTGCCTGTACGACAAGGCGCAGGAAACCCCAAAGCCACTGAACATTTGAATGAGTGGGACACTTTCGGAGACAGGCTTGAAAGAAGCATACATGAGTTGCCATGAGATTCGAAATGGTATTGGGTGTTTCATAGAGATACCTCGCACATGACTATCGAATATGGGGATGCTCGCAAAAAGAACCTTCACATGCCCATGAATGCTCCCCGGTCCATTCATGAACTCGTTGGGGGCAAGGGAAGTGACTGCAATACTTAGTTAGGGAAGGTGAAAGAGAAAGGAAGATAAAGGAAGCCAAAGAAAGCTAGAGGCAATTAAAGGAAGATAAAGGAAGATACAGGCAGCTAAAGGCAAGTAAAGAAAGCTAAAGAAAGATGGAGAAAATTAAAGAAAGACAAAGAAAGACAAAGAAAGCTAAAGGCAATTAAAGGAAGCTAAAGGAAGATAGAGGAAATTGCAGGAATATACAGGAAGCTTAAGGCAATTAAAGGAAGATAAAGGAAGACAGAGGAAGCTAAAGGCAATTAAAGGACGCTAAAGGAAGCTAAAGGAAGCTAAAGGACGATAGAGGAAATTAAAGAAAATTAAAGGAAGCTTAAGGCAATTAAAGGAAGCTAAAGGCAAGTAAAGAAAGCTAAAGGCAATTCAAGGAAGCTAAAGGACGATAGAGGAAACTAAAGGAAATTAAAGGAAGCTTAAGGCAATTAAAGGAAGCTTAAGGCAAGTAAAGAAAGCTAAAGGCAATTAAAGGAAGCTAAAGGAAGATAGAGGAAATTAAAGGAATATACAGGAAGTTTAAGGCAATTAAAGGAAGATAAAGGAAGACAGAGGAAGCTAAAGGCAATTAAAGGACGCTAAAGGAAGCTAAAGGAAACTACTGGAAGCTAAAGGAAGCTGAAGGCAAGTAAAGAAAGCTAAAGCAAGATAGAGGAAATTAAAGAAACATAAAGCAAGATAAAGAAAGCTAAAGGCAATTCAAGGAAGCTAAAGGACGATACAGGAAAATTAAAGGAAATTAAAGGAAGCTTAAGGCAATTAAAGGAAGCTAAAGGCAAGTAAAGACAGCTAAAGGCAATTAAAGGAAGCTAAAGGAGCTAAAACAAATTCAAGGAAGCTACAGGAAGCTCAAGGAAGCTAAAAGGAAATTAAAGGAAGCTAAAGGAAGCTAAAGGAAGCTAAAGAAAGCTAAAGGCAATTAAAGGAAGATAAAGGAAGATAGAGGAAACTAAAGGAAATTAAAGGAAGCTAAAGGCAAGTAAAGAAAGCTAAAGAAAGATGGAGAAAATTAAAGAAAGACAAAGAAAGACAAAGAAAGCTAAAGGCAATTACAGGAAGCTAAAGGAAGATAGAGGAAATTAAAGGAATATACAGGAAGCTTAAGGCAATTAAAGGAAGATAAAGGAAGACAGAGGAAGCTAAAGGCAATTAAAGGACGCTAAAGGAAGCTAAAGGAAGCTAAAGGACGATAGAGGAAATTAAAGGAAATTAAAGGAAGCTAAAGGCAATTAAAGGAAGCTAAAGGCAAGTAAAGAAAGCTAAAGGCAATTAAAGGAAGCTAAAGGACGATAGAGGAAATTAAAGGAAATTTAAGGAAGCTTAAGGCAATTACAGGAAGCTAAAGGCAAGTAAAGAAAGCTAAAGGCAATTCAAGGAAGCTAAAGGACGATAGAGGAAACTAAAGGAAATCAAAGGAAGCTTAAGGCAATTAAAGGAAGCTTAAGGCAAGTAAAGAAAGCTAAAGGCAATTAAAGGAAGCTAAAGGAA
The DNA here is from genome assembly GCA_963377175.1 of Effrenium voratum. Taxonomy (NCBI): domain Eukaryota; class Dinophyceae; order Suessiales; family Symbiodiniaceae; genus Effrenium; species Effrenium voratum. The sequence goes on from CAUJNA010000062.1 coordinate 237,502, forward strand.
GATAGAGGAAATTAAAGGAATATACAGGAAGTTTAAGGCAATTAAAGGAAGATAAAGGAAGACAGAGGAAGCTAAAGGCAATTAAAGGACGCTAAAGGAAGCTAAAGGAAACTACTGGAAGCTAAAGGAAGCTGAAGGCAAGTAAAGAAAGCTAAAGCAAGATAGAGGAAATTAAAGAAACATAAAGCAAGATAAAGAAAGCTAAAGGCAATTCAAGGAAGCTAAAGGACGATACAGGAAAATTAAAGGAAATTAAAGGAAGCTTAAGGCAATTAAAGGAAGCTAAAGGCAAGTAAAGACAGCTAAAGGCAATTAAAGGAAGCTAAAGGAGCTAAAACAAATTCAAGGAAGCTACAGGAAGCTCAAGGAAGCTAAAAGGAAATTAAAGGAAGCTACAGGAAGCTAAAGGAAGCTAAAGAAAGCTAAAGGCAATTAAAGGAAGATAAAGGAAGATAGAGGAAACTAAAGGAAATTAAAGGAAGCTTAAGGCAAGTAAAGAAAACTAAAGAAAGATGGAGACAATTAAAGAAAGACAAAGAAAGACAAAGAAAGCTAAAGGCAATTACAGGAAGCTAAAGGAAGATAGAGGAAATTAAAGGAATATACAGGACGCTTAAGGCAATTAAAGGAAGATAAAGGAAGACAGAGGAAGCTAAAGGCAATTAAAGGACGCTAAAGGAAGCTAAAGGAAGCTAAAGGACGATAGAGGAAATTAAAGGAAATTAAAGGAAGCTAAAGGCAATTAAAGGAAGCTAAAGGCAAGTAAAGAAAGCTAAAGGCAATTAAAGGAAGCTAAAGGACGATAGAGGAAATTAAAGGAAATTTAACGAAGCTTAAGGCAATTACAGGAAGCTAAAGGCAAGTAAACAAAGCTAAAGGCAATTAAAGGAAGCTAAAGGAAGATATTGGAAATTAAAGGAAGACAAAAATAAAGGCAGTTAAACTGGCTTGCAGTATCTCATGGGCTCCAAATGTGCGGCTTCCTTCTGGTTCCTCTTAGCAACCTGAAAGAATACCCTCTGAAAGGCAACCATACCGCCGGGCTCAAGACTCGGATCATGCGGGTGACACCAAAAAACCCGGCGGACGACCAAAAATACTCGAGCTGTCTGCAAACGAAGACTGCTAACTCCCTTCTTGCCATTAGGCCCTTTGACTCCCCCAAATTGCCAAAAGGGTCCCTGATGTTATCCATTTTGGCATCCGCTCATGCAGTCGCCCCTTCTTGGCGAGGGCTTGGAAAATCATTGAAAGGCCCTAAGTCACAGCCTGATGCAAAGCTGCCACGAAACCAAACAAGGCATTGCCGGTGCGGTGTTGGCCACATGAGGATTGTCCAAAGGGGCTGTTTTTGCTAGACCCTTTTGCGGTTCAAATCAAAAAAATGAAGGGCACTTGGGTCCAAGATTTGAACCCATGATTTTGACCATTCCCAACATCACCCCAAGCAAAAGGAAAAGAGACCCTGTTTCTGGATTTGATAACCCAAAAAACGGACCAAAGAATGGACGCACCGTCGAATTCTAAAAAGGTTGCTGGGGGGGGGGGGGGAGCCTTGTTCGTGCTTCACGCACTTAGGTTGTACCACCCAACAAGAACCCATGCTTGCCCCGGATGCTTGGTGGCGCCATCTTTGCCACTCCGCGTCCCGTCAGTCAATAGGGCCTTGTTGGGATTCCGTTTGGGGCGAGTGCCAAAGCCAAAGCGTCGGAAGGTTTGGGGGCCCTGAACATCGGAGACAAACCCGGTGCCAACTTGTGGAAACCATAGCTTCAACATCTTCTAGATTTCAGCTAGGCAATTAGGGGTGATCTGGATGCTTAGACCAATTCGCCCAGCGAATGAATTAAATTCTTCTTGGTCAACCTCTCGTGAGAAAAAAGGCTCGCAGCCACGTGCCCATGACATCGAAAGAAAGCCCTTGCCATTGTTCATCCACAGCTCACGAACCGGACATGTGTGGGTGTCCAACAAATTGAGGGCAACCTTTTCGTTGGTGTCGGAGAGAAACACATCAAGCCGTTTCCAGGGAAAAAATAGGTCAGACGGAGCATGTTCAAATATTGCAAGCCGTGGAAGAGTGGTGGGTCCAAAGAAAACAGTAGCCTTTCTGCCTGAAGCCGAAGCTAAGCATGCAATCGGTCCACTGAGCTCGCTAGAAACTCCTCAGGGCCTTCCGCCCTATGAGCCACACAATTTGTTGGACTCGTTCCCAAAAAGAGTCTGAACAACACCATCAATGGATGGTAGTTGTTGTGGTACATAGGGGGTAATATACCTCCCTTGTTTTAGTCGCTGTGTTCTTCACCAGACCTCCCAAGTGGCACAAGTGGGTGTTTGTGCCTTTGAGGACATCCGGGAGCCCAGTGTTTCCCTCTTAGAACATCACCCTGGCAAGAGGACACTCACTGTACATCTGCCTTCGCAAGTGATGTTTTAACAACTGTCCGAGGTTGGAAATAGACCGAAGGCCGCGCCAGTGTTCAACATCCCCCCTAGTCGTCGGCAAAGGTTCAAAAAAAGTGTTGCCACTTTTTGTGACATCAAAGTGGTTGATTCCCATCATCATGACTACTTCATGACTTTAAAAGGGGTTCCCTTGGCAATTTCTATAGGGACCAAGAAAACCTACGGTGGGGGTGGGGGGGGATTCAAACCAAAAACACAGAGTCGCCTCGGAGAAATAGCCTGTAAACGCCGACAGCAGGTTTGCCTTTTTCAGAACATGAAGAGATTTGAACAAGTGCGGAAACTCCCATCTTTGATTCTGCGTTTCTTGGTTTGTTTGTTGTTGCCGTTGCTGTAACCAAGGGGGGGGGGGGAAATGTGTTTCCGCACTTGGGCTCCCCACGCGCCCGGCGCGGGCCGTGCGAGCTGGGCGAATGTTTGGGACATGTTGGTTGCTTGGGATGGCAAAGACCTACATGGTGGGTCAAAAATACCCAAAATGGCTTGCCCTTGGAGGAAACATGGACTAAAAGCTGCGGATTTTTCCGGTGCGACCAGCCACATCCAGAATGTTTGGGAAATATTGGTTTGTTGCTTGGGATAAAGCAACGAGATAGTCTGAATGCGAGCCATCCGCGAGACGCCGCTCACATTGCGCCATATCCCAGGGACATGTCCAAGTTGGAGACATGCAATGTGAGATCCCAGAGGAGACACAACCGAAACTCGAGTCCACCCAACACCCACGATAAAGAATCAAGTCCCAAACCTGCGCTTGGCATAAACTGTCCCTTAGCCTTAGGTAATTAATGCACGGTGTCAAACATTCTGAAATCCGGGGGGGGGGGAAACAACTAGTAGTCCAATTAGTTTAATTCAAGTTATGTTGGCTGGCATCAAGCTAGGCTTTCTGCGTTTGCTTTCTAGCTTTAAAAACAAGTTGTTTAGATCACCATCGGCCATCGGCCATGTACAGTATCAGGCGACACCTTCAAGCGCCATCTGCTGCAAAGAAACATGAGCCTTCAGAAATCGATCTTAGATTGCCACCTGGGGAAAAAACACTTGCCAAATGACCACCCAGCTCTGGCCTACTGCATCAGAATTAGTACTTAACCAAATCATCACCGCCATTATTTTTGAATACCCTCACCTCTAGACCTTGAAGGCAACACCTCCCAACTTTGTGAGAGCTTCCTTTAGCCAAAACTCCACCCCACCCCCCCACCCCACATCCTGAGCCCCTGGCTGCAGGCAGTACCGGCTTGCAGCAGCGGCCCTCAGCCTCGTCTGTGGTCAGAATGGGCCGCGGAGAGGTCCTTTGTTCTTTCCACTTATGGGTGCGGCAAGGCCTCCTTGGAGCTGTTGAGAAAGGAATTCGCGAGAGATTGCCGGCTTCAAGAGGTCCCTCGTTGAAAGACAAACTCGTTTGGACCCCCACAAGGCTGACACCAGGTGAGAAGGGGTCAAAAAAAGAGGCCTGGAAAGCTGGGCCCCTCATCCCCGCAGACAACCTCCACGGGACCAAACACTTAAAGCAACTTGACCAGGCTCTTGACTCGCTTGCTTTTCCGGTGCGTCCTGCCAGGAATCGCAAACTGGCTGATATGCATCGGAACCGTACGGGGCGTACGCTGGGTAACGCCGGGTGCACGGATATAACCCAGCGCCCCAGATCCCTTGTCCGGGATGGCCGCTGATCCCGTTGTAGCGGCCTCGTGTTTCCTTTCGCTCCGCATCTGTGGTTCTTCCGACTTTCTCCCAGCCTCGTGCCCAGGCACCCGCAAGCCTCGTGTATGCAACCCTCACAGGGCCCACCAGCCTCAAACTCATCTTGGCCGCCCCGCCCTCTCCTTGCGCACCCTGGGCACACCGAGCGAGGAGCCGGGTTCAAATCCTAAGGTCTCAAACGTCCTCTTGCCTATCTTATCTTACACCAACTCCAGTCAGTTCCTGGCAATTGTGTCAGCAACAAGCTGCGTCCTTTGCAGCCGACCGCCTTTTGTTCAAAGGAAGAACCAACAGAAAAACAAACATAGGTGTCAACCAGGCCCCCCAATTGAAAGCTTGGTTTCAAACAGTCAGGTCCGGTCAAAGCAAATGCTGAGGCTTGAGGAGCCGCACACTTGTCCGACAGCCAATTCTCGCAGGGAGCTGAAGGGAGCCTTGTAGATAACCCTCGGCGAACCCTTCCCGAACGTCTCATATACCAGAGATAGGAAACCCTAGCCCCTTGTGAGCGGAGCTTGACAGCTCCTCGAAGTATCACATAATATACGTAGCAGTTTGTGTATGATGGCTAGTCCATCCATCTCGTGACCATTTCCCAAATCAACCAACTGGAACAATCCAAACCCAACAAAAAGTGCAGCAGCGGGAATTCGGAAAAGCGCCCGGTGATTGATTCACTTGCAATAGCCCAAATTCTTGTCGACAGTGAAGCAGCCAACGAGGAAAAGGAGAGTCCCATTCATTTGAGTCGTCCCCTCAAAGAAAAATTGCCTGGAAGACCCAGGCAAGCCCTTTAGCCTTTCTCTGTACTTGGGCTTCAAAGGGGCGTGCGCTTGGGATAACACAAAAGCAGCTTGCCTATCAGGCGCATGCCCGATGCAGCACAGCGCCCGTGCTGCAAGGACAAACCCTCCCACCAGGATGTAGTCCCCTGCGAACCCCTGCAAATCAATACGTTTTGGCCAAATTCCAATGTAGATATCCTCATGAGGGGCTTTGCTTGCAACCAAAGGGGACATCAGCACGCGAAACCTGGCTTGGATCTTGCACGCCAACCAACCAGGTTCGGGCCTGTACTACGATTGGGACTACTTGGAGATCCAAGGAAAAAATCTCAAAGTCTCCGCATCCAACTTCAGCTCAAAGCCTTGTGCCGAACTAGGGTTCCCATCACAAAGGCTGCTTGACCACCTGAATTTCCAGTTTTGCCGGCAATGGCCACTCACAGTTGCCCAGCCCCACCCGGATCCCCGCAATCTGGGCGAAAATTGCTCACACAAATTTTTGTCCCCCCCCCCCCCCCCACAATTTTGCGGGAATCCCCAAGAGCGTTTTCAGCGAGCCAAGTCCCTGGAGTCGGTCGCTTCTCTCTTTTAAAGCCTGAGCCGTCTCGGCCCCCGGCATCAGCGGCAGGGCCTTCAAAAAACCGCAGGACATGGCTTGGCGGACGGGTTGGCAGTATGGCAAGTAGCTTTGAAGGCCAACGGTGGATTCTCGGTTAGCAGATGTTCCGCAAGTTGAGGTCAAAGACCGATTCCAAGGCATGGTTCAGACCTTGTACTCGGCCTATCTGGCAACAGTGCTCCCAAAGATTCGTTCTTGGCAGCCAGGGATCCCAAGGGTATTCGAAAAACCATTTGGGCTTCGACTGTATTCCTAAAGATTCATTTTCCTGGCATTCTAGGACGATGTACTCCAAAAAAAATGCGGCAACATCAGGAACTCCAAAAATGCTGGTTTCCTCGTTGGCCTCACTGTAAACCCATGTATGTTTATATACATATGACATAGGCATAATATGTATAGATATACAGAACATATATATATATATATACAGAAACATGTGTATGTGTACATATCTATATATATATATACATCTATCGCTCACTTTCGGGATACTCCTTGCCGTGCACATCTCGCCTGCAGGAAGTTCCGGGGCCGCTGGAACTCCGGGATCCGGCGCACGCACTCCTCCGACATCTTCGGTTTCGGCGGGGGGGGGGGGGCGGTGTCAACTTCCATGTCTCTTAGATGGTGGACCCCGTTTTGGCTGGTGCGCGTATTTGAAGGGAAACCAAGAAACACACCAATCATCTGCCAGGGGGGGGGGGGGGAGCGGGGTTAGGTTCAGGTTAGATTTGGCATCGCTTCAGGGGGGGGAATTCCCTTGATACCTGAAAACCTTCTGGTTTGACCTGCAAGGATAAACTTTTGGAGGGGTCCAACTCATTTTGACACCCAGCCCGTCATGTCAACTTATAGGCTAATAGGATTAAAGATTGAGCCAACGACAAGCGGGTGGCCAGAGAAAATCATCAAGGCACCTGGAATAAAGGCAACCCCCCCCCCCTAGCCCATTATTCAACAAAAACACAAAGAAAAGCAGAGATAAGGAGCTGGAAGAAAAAGAGACAAAGGAGATGCTCGTGAAGCCTGAGGCTTGTTGTCAAATGAACCCACAAAGGGGTAGTACTTCAGGCCCTCAAATTTGAGCCCAAGACTTTATGTCAACTCTACAATAAAGCCCCGTCAAACTCTCAAAAGGAAGCTCCAGCAATACATCAAATGGAAACTCAATCAAACTCTCAAAAGGAAGCTGCAGCAGTACTAAATGGAAAACCCAAGTCCACTAATACCAAACCAATTGGAAACGCAATCGGAAAGGAGGCTCCAACAATGAACCATTGAAGATAGTCATCTGGGGGTGGCCCTTTTTCTACCCCCAGACCAAGGCGAGCGCTAAGGTCTTCGGGTGAGGTCCAAACATAGGACTCGGACGACTGAGCCTGATCTCTTGGTCGCCCGCGGCGCACCAAAAAAGTATCCTTTGGCTGGCCCCGGAAGTCCATGTCCAACTTGAAGACAACCCAAAATCAGGGGCGGATTAGGAACAATAAGAAGTCCTGGTAGCGGCGCTCGTACGCGGAGAACCGGGACACCTCCATCCGCTGGCCGTCGTAGGCAAACTCGACCTGTCGGACGCGGCCCTCCCCCTTTTCTCTACGACCTCAATCAGGCATTCAGGGCTTTTCTGGAAAAAACAAGGACTTGTTCCAGGTCAAACGACCAGCCACCTGTTTGCCTTTTTGTTCTGGCGGCACTGCTATAAAGCAAACGAAACAACCATAAGAAATTCTGGGAACCCACCAGTCTCCGGCGAGCAAATTAGCCCCGCGCCTCCTCAATGAGATGTGCCACATCCCAGAGATGGCGATTCAGCGTCGAGCCCTGGCGCCGGAGTCGAGGGCTGAGGGAAGGTCAAGTAAGATCGGCATCGAGCTCTTGTTCCCCCAAGTCCGTGATGATTTGAGCAGATCCATGCTGAATATTACCCAGATTTGTAGCTTCCTTGGGGGTTCCTGGATTCAGAGCAACTGTAGCACGTGGCGCAGAAGGCTGATAGTTGGGAGAGACATTGGAACTCCTAGCTCTACCCCCAGAAAGGCTCGAACCCAAACTCTGGTCGACCAGTCATCCCATTTGCCATGGTTAGCGCCCCAGAGAATAGCTGTTCAGTTTCCTCTGACATGCCGTCCAGGAATCCACAAACAACATGGCGGTACTAGAACTGTGTATGGAGTTGTTGCATTGGCAAAAGGTACTGACCAGCACCAAGGTGTACTAAGCCCAGAACTCAAAGCACCCATCTTGAGGAGAAACAATTTGAAGACAAACCCAGTTCAAGATTCTCAAAGGACACACCAATGTGGATCTCTCAAGTACTGGGCCTCCCGGCAGTATAGAAGGGCTTCCCAGCCAAAGCGTCCCCCAGCAGAACCAACGGCCTCGCGCCGTTCGGATTAAATAGAGTACTTCCTGAAGATAGCCCTTGGTATGTTAGCAACCAAGATCGTTTCTGGTTGGCTACTTTTGCGACCCTCCGGTTTGCTGACTGACCTTGGTGTTTGTCAAATAAGTCATATAGCAGCGACAATTGTCGTTTCTCGCAGCGGCTTCTTGCAACAAACGATGTCTCCTGCAACCCTTGGTATGTCGCAAACCCTGGCATGCTGGCAACATCACCTGCCGCCGTTCTCGCACTCCCGTGACGGACGTCCACAGAAAGCCCGTGGTACTTTGTAAAGATGTACAGGAGGGGCGTAAAGGAGAGGCCGAAATGTTGGGACCCCGCCCATGAATTCCCCTCGGGGTCAAAAAATGCATCCGCTTCTGCTCAATTCAACGAGACTCTCCGGGATCTCTAGACTTTGCTTAGGCTCATTTTTGGACAAACTACGGGGGTTGTTCAGCTTCAGCTTGATTCCTTGCTCTTCTCTCAGAATGGGCGGCTTGTGCGTCCTTCAAAACTTCCTTGCCCTTGGCATTGTGGTATACTTCAGTGAGCATCTGGGCATTTTCATCTTCTTACCTGCGCTCAAGCCAAGAGTGTCAAAATTATGATCCGTCAACCTGTTCGCCTCTTTGTCAACTGAGATGACCAAGCTCGTCACGAGCTTCTTTCAGCGTGAGCAAGTCTCGCTTTTCAAAATGAGCATGACGTGCTAATGTGAGGCACCAAAGAACAAAGCTTCTCTTCGTGATACCTATCGTTGCTTCTGCTTCGCGCAACCTAAGTGGCCACGTGGCTAATTAGCCCAAAATGCACAAGCGGGTGAGGCTGGCTGCCTCGACTTGCTTGCTCGCGCGCTCTCTCGCTCGTGTGTTTTTCTTTTTGGTTCGACCTCCGCTGATTCGCCTCCATTTGCTTTCTTGTTCCCGGGACCAAATATGTCATAAACATGTGGCCAATAGCTTCTGGACTTCCTTTCAAACCAAGGAGGAAAAAAAAAAAAAAACGCTCTGAAACAACAATAAAAATCACCGAGAAAAAATGACCCAGAGAAAATACCCCCCCCCAAAAAAAAAAAAAAACGCGTCTGAAACGCGCATGAATTGGCTTTTTTTTTTTTTTGGGGGGGGGGGGGGGGGAAACCGTAGCCAACAGCAAAGGCGACCGCGTGCCCAGGCTCCCGGGCACCGGAGGATCCTGCAACTGGCACGCCTGCGACACGTGCCGAGCCCAAAAAGAGCAGAGGGCCCCCTACTTCTACAAACTTTTGTCACCCACGTACACATGTATGTGCATAGTTCTTGTTGTATGTGTGTATTGTATACATATATATATATATATTGTACCTGTAAGGGGGCCAAATCCTTTCATAAGCCAGGGGAAGGAATGTATGGATTGCCCTGAACTGCCTCTCTTCCGCAGAACAGGGCAAACCGGCCAAACACGGTGGCTTCAAAGGTTTTCAGCATTCCGAGATATTTCAAATGGGGAAAAAGAATGGACCAAAGAAATCCCTTGCATGTGAAAAGGGCAAATATGTATGGCTTCCTTGATGAGCTCAGTGCCAGAGAGTTTGACCCACAGACTCCTCGGGCGCAGCTTTTGCTGCATCCAAGTTTGGGGACGGATTACGAACAGGGGCGTGATTTGAATTGCACTCTGAGCAAAATCTGCTGCTGTGCTTCAATCAGGGCTTGCCTCGCCCGTCAAAGCGTTGGTTAAGCACCGGGCGGCGCGATCCGAGGACCAGAAGGATGCATCCACGAACCTGAGCATCAGGGAGCCCTCCAAAGGCCTCGACGGGTCCGGCAGTATTTTGCATTGCTGCCTCTTCTGAAAGCCCGGGATAAGGCTAAAAAAAGCCCCCAATCGCTGAGTGGCTTGGTGTCTTTGGGGGCGGCGATTTGTGGGGGTCCAACAGCTGCAAACCCAGTGAAGGCAGGATGGAATGAACATTTCACGCGAGATCTAAAAATGCAGCCCTCCAGAAAGACGCAGCCAAGTAGATCTCCCTTTTGGGATCACCCTTCCAGCCCAAGTTTATCGAGTTTCTCGGGCTGATGTTTGAACGGGGCAGAAACACGTTCGCGCCGCTACTCTTGGCCGTCCTGGTTCTTCCCCTTGTCAACTGATAGCTCCCTTGCTTTGTTGGCTCGTCGGAAATTGACCCGGCATTTGATTCGGGGGTATCCTTCCAACCCCGGTCCCCAAAACCAGGTTGCCCTCAAGGCCCCTATTTTCTTGAGACGAGTGGGTTGCTGGACATGTAATCCATTTGGAAAGGTTCTCTATTCAATTCTGTGCCACTCCCCAAAAAAAGCCTGGCTTGGGATGGGTTGCCATCCCCAATACGCCACGCCATGCCGGGGTGTTCTGACAGACCTCATGCTTGTTGAGGGAATCCTTATGGGATTGTTGACAAGGGACACCGAAGCTTAGGTCATGTTGCGACAACCGAGTTGGGCGTCTCAAAACAGTCTCCCCCCCTCCTCACGACAAAGCACATAGATGAATTCCTTTTGGCTTCCCCTAAACCCCCCCCAAAAAAAAAAGAAAGGAAGAAAAGGAAAAGAAAAAGAAAACCAAAAAACAAAAACAAAACTCAAAGGAAGACGCGCCAAAACACATTTGACCCCTGCCAGATCGGCGCCTCGCGGTGATCCGGGCCGGGCGCAGCCTCTGCTGCAGTGCCTCTTCAGTCTGCTTTGGCTGAACAATGACAGCCCCCGCAAATACACATGGTCGAAGCACAAGAACACTACAAGAGAAGGAGGAGCAGAACAAAAATAAGAAGAACAAGAAGAAGAAGAAGCAGAGAAGAAGAAGAAAGACGCTGGTTGGACCTAAGTAGGCTGCAAGGCTGAAACAGCTGTTTAACATACACATGGGTGTGTATCCCCCGTGTTCCCCGTATACAGCCGCCACAAAGGGGGGCGTGGCTCCCAGTAGTGTGACTTTAGTAGTACACCTTAAGGGGACAATGACAGTCTTTGATTCAACTACGCGATCGATCATTCGCAAACGTGTGGAAAGGATCTTGGTGAGCCCATGCTACCCAAGTGCGCTCGTGCTTCATATTCTCTGTAGGCCCATCAAATCCAGCAAATGGGTATGGCTCAAAACAAAAGACAAAAGGTTACGCAGGTCGTCTTTGTTTCCGTTCATCACGGTGCCATTTTGGCTACCAATTTCCGAACCACGGCCAAATGTCCTCCTGACGGATGCGTGCACCGACCATCCGACCGCTCCACTGTTCCGCTCCGCTGTTCCGCCTGTCTGTGTGAGACCAGGGCTGTCTTAGCCCAAGCGCCGAGCAAACGAGCGACCTGTTGCCTACTCGTCAAAAAGCACTCGGCAGAAACAAAAAGCACTGGTTACTGAAGCAGCCATCGCCCAGCCTTCGTGAAATCGAAGTGTAAATTCCAGGGTTGTCTTTTGGGTCTCTTTGGAGACAGGTGCCGATTACCTGATAAATCTCATCCGAAGTATGCTCTCACAATGGGATGCCCAAACAAGTATCAGCTGTTCAGAGGACCCCTTCAATGAACACAATAGCAGAGCTTCTGCCGAAGCATGTGATTCCAGACCTAGGGCCGCACTGGCATGGATTCGCTTGGCAATGGACCGATTGGTGAACATCAAATTGGGGATTACCTTATCATCTTGAACACAAGGGTGTGCTTCTTTTCTGGAGCCGGTACCTGTCTTAACGGACTCACAAGAAAATCAGGAGGAACTTCCCTTTTTGGAGGCTCCGCGTTCGATTTGGGGCTTGTCTTTTAATCCTCAGAGGCAAAGTATGGAGCCTTCTGGGAATCCTGCAGTCCTGTCTTTGGTGGACTTTCAAAAGGGGCAACTTTCAAGAAGAGAAACGCGCTGGTGGGCTGGTTAACCCTCAAAACAACCACGCCCCACGAGGGGCAAAGAAGGGGGGCGGCTGGCCAGGCATCTTCGAGTCTAGAGCGCAGGGCGCTCAAGCGTTGGGAGAGGCGGAGAGGGTCCGGCCCTGAGGCGTCATTGCTGCGGGCACATTTTTCTTGATCTCTCTTGGGGAAATGAACCATGGGCTATTTGGCACCTGGGAATAAGGGTGGCTTGCTCTTGCCCAACGTTCTTGGTTGGCGTGATTGGCATGCCTCCAGGAGGAATTAACCAGACTTTTGGAGGGGAGGAACCAATACTTGTTCCAACAACGTTGTAAAAATCAGGGCTGCCGTTTGGAGACAGAAGGCTTGCTCAACAGACCAATCTTCATGTCTGTTTGGTGCCTGGATAATTCCAGCGCAAAGGAGAAATCGAGCAAGGCTGGTTTAATCTCCTGAGGGAAACCAAGAGGTGGTTGAACCCTGGATAGAGATGGCTTGAACGAATTTGCTCGCCCAACCTTAGGGCAGGGCCATCAGAACTTGGTTTTGGATGCTGCATCTACCTGTATCTTCCTCGTTGCCTTTGGACGTTCAAAGGGCAACCGAAGAAAGCGCAAAAGCCATGATCAGTCTAAGTTCAAATTCGGGTTCCACCTGCAAGGTGAGCAACAAATGCCCAGCCGGTTCGAAGGTCCAGTCCAATTTATGTCTTCAAACACCCGTACGCCTAAACAAAGAGTATATCAAAGCCTAAATAGTTGGGATGGGGGGTTCGGGGCTTTTCTAACAGCAATCTAAGTGTAAGGAGTAGGATGTCAATTAGACAAACGGAGAGAGTTCCGGGAGATCCATTGAAAGGTTCCAGGGAATAAAATATCCACTCAGGATGGTTGAGGGCGCCCTGCACGCAAGAAGGCAGAGGTCATAGAAACCGGTATGTCTAGACATGCTTGTGGCACCCTAACTCTCGCCTGTTGCCTGAGGTGCCAACAAGAAAAATATGACGCTGAACGGTGATGTCAGTTCCCGTTTCAACCACCACCGAAAGATGAATTAAGCAAATTGCGCAATGTGCTGGCACGTCAATCGCGGAGCAGCTCGGCTGACCCATGCTTCCCTGGGTGTCACGTGGCCTTTGGTTGTTGCCTACCGGTCTCAACTGGCCCCTTAGCCGCGCTTCAGAACTGGGGAGTAGAATATTTGCGCCGTAACGTCCACTTCGGATTCATCAAAAGGTTGACCAAGCAGTGCAAGTGAACCGACGAAAGTCGCAATGTAAACCGTTCTCTTCCAGCAAATCGTTCAGGTGGGCCAAAAGGAAGCTCCTTGAAGGGGATCGACCCGAAAAGAAAAGGAACCTTGACGGGTCTTCCTAGCCACTGACCTGCACTCAAGCCTCCGGCCAAATTGCCCCTTCACCCCCAGGACAGATTTGGCAAACCCGACTTGGCAAGGCCCCATGGTTATGGAAAAATCACCCTTGTGGTAAAGGCGGTTGATCCCATGCATTCCCAGGACTACTAAAATTCACTTTACGAGGGAGATACCTTTGGCCACTCAGAGAAAGTTGCCAAAGCACAGCCGCCCGACGGCCAAAACGGCGACTCCCGCTGTGGGGGAACAAGGCTCCCTTTGTTGGAGAAACCCTGGTTGGGGTGGTCCCTCTATTCTCTAGCAAAACGGGAGAGTTGAAAGGTAAGCCCTGGAGCGAACTGTGCTTCCTCAAGAGAATCGAAGGGCAAATAACAATCTTCAACCGAAAAGGTTGAAGTCCAAAAGAGAACAAACCCAAACAAAAAAGCTCATTTCAGGGAGCTTCCCACCCGCCCAACTGTTCAGCGCTTCAACTTCTGACCCTCCTGCCATCCGCCTCAAACCCCGCAGAGACCATCCCCTCAGACCATCGCCTCCCGGGACCGCGAGAAGAGCACATGCAGCGGCACGCGGCCGGGCAAAGGCGCCGAGGGTTTGGGCGTCGAGGGCACCGAGGACGCCTCCAGCGAGGCGATAAAATGGGCAGGCGAAATGGGATCCCAAAAAATGGGGCCTGCGGAAGAAAAAAAGAGCAACTGTTTGAACAAGCCCATGAGCACTTCCACGAAATGGGCTCCCAAAAACCTTGCTTCTGCGATAGGCCGGGAATGACCGCCCGGGTCTTGGGAATGAACCGTTTCGGGATTCCCTCAAAGGAAACCAGCAGGGATGGTTTATGGGGTGTATTCCGTGTCTCGTTTTTCTGCTGAGAAAAGGGGCCTTCCAAAGGGAACCCTTGAAACAGGCATTTTTTTTGGGTGAGGATGAAAAACACCAGCGCCCAGCCTGTCGAGGCAGAGACCCCGGCTGCTCGGACCGCAAGGTGGCCGGCGCACTGCTGGTGGACTCCTTCTCGTCCCTCAGGCTTGCCTCAGGTACCAAAAGACACCAGCGGTTCCTCGAGGCGTTTTTTTCACGTCGTTGACTTTTCCGCTCCTTGGAGTTGCTGGTTTCTTCTTGATATGTCTGTTTCTCCGAGTTGCTGCTGTTTGCTTGTCGTTTCTCGGATTTGCGGTTTTTTCGTTTACACAAATGCCAAAGGCACCATTGAGGAAGTTACCTGAGCTGAGCCGACTATGCCCCAAAAGCTTGCTTCGGTGTATCAGGGCCATCGCTGGGTTCAATTCCCCTTGCGCCAAAATCCAGGGGGCCCCTTTTCATGTGCAGTGAGAATGGTTGGTGTCGTATCGGGTGCCTGGTATAATGAGTGTCCAAAATGTTCGTAGTTGGCAAAGGGTGCTGGCTAGTTCGGAAAGGGTACTGGCCACCAATTCCCTCCAAGACAACAAGGGAACCAACAAAAAGCACTAATTTGGCTGAAGGCATTCAGCAAAGGGATGTTCAGATGGTGCTTGTTGCGTCGCAGCCCGCGCGGTAAATGACCTATATATCATTTCAAAAAAGACAACACCACCACAAGTGGATTGAATATATTCCAATTTCCAGGTGCCCTGTTCCCCACCTCGCGAAGCTTGCGGAATTGCATTCCCACCTCTCTCATACTACCTAAAAATCATAAAACAAGAAAAAACGATGACTCAGCCTTTTCGTGCGGGAAACTGTTCCCTGGTACGGCAGCGGTTCTTTGACAACTCATGTGACGCGTTCCCAGAGTAGTTTACCTCCGGAACTAGCGAAGATCCGTGAAAGGGAGGCATTGTCCTCGCCATGTCTCCTGAAGAAGAGGGTTTCCTTCGTGAAGTCTGAGTGATGTTCAAACCCGCCAAAGCGGTTAGTCCACGGATGTCCTTTCCTCAGTGTGCTGTTCCGCCGTGCGAGTCAGCTTCAAAAGGCAAACTAAACGGATGTCACCCATCTGGAAGGGGGTACTTGGCCCTCCTTCCAACCACGGAAGTGAGGAGTCGGCCTTTTGACCTGGTCTTCCAAACCCCTCCACTTCCCAAGGCATTTGGGCGCCATGTTGTTTGTGCAACTCTTATATACATAAATATATGTATATATTATATATATATATGTATATATAATAATGTATACAAAAAAAAAGCCCCTTTTGGATGGTTTTTCGGTGGGGAAGCCCCAGGAATTCCTCCGCTCCTACGAGAGGACCATTTGGTCAGAGAGTCCATCCTGAAGAGCGCCGCCACCGAGACCTTCTTTTGGCCTTCCTGGCGCAGGAAAACGGCGGCGGAAGCCACGTGTCGCGTTCAACTTGGGGCTGGGGGGAGATTCGCCCGTTTGGTGGAGGCGAACCCAAGGGAAAGCAGCGGATGGCTTGGGCTAAGGGATTTTGAGGCAAGATGTGTCTCTCAAAGCCATAAGTCTGTCCGAAGAAGCAAGCGAGTGAAGCCACCTAAAGAATGGCAGCCACGTGACCAATGGCCGAGGGGCCAATGGCCATTGAAGATTCACCGACCTGGAAAAAGAGATCCTCGAGCAAGAGGTTCTCTAGGCATCTCCAAATTGGAAAAGAAAGCCCCCCCTCACCGTCAGCACTCACCGGCCAAATTTTGGAACACAGCTTCGATCTGATATACATGTACCAACCGGAAATTTTGGAATCCTCTTGAAAGGAATGCTCCTCCAGGGTGGAGTCGCGCCAGTGGTCTGAAGGCCACTAGATCTCGCAGACCAACTGCGGTCGTGAGAGAGCTCGTGAGTCATGTTGCAGGAGCGCAATTACGTTATGAAGAATGAGTGCATTGCCAGCCCGTGGCTAAAATCAGAACTGCAGAACTACACACACGTTCCAACCAGCCAACTTCCCACAACACAGCCAACCAAACAGCTCAGAGGGTCTCAAATGTGTCCAGTGATCCGCACATGCGGACCTCTCCGCATCCCAAGTCGTCTCAAATCCCGAAACTCTTGGAGGAAACTTGACAGGGAACCGACGTGAAATCAAACATCTGGAGAGGTGCCTGTGCGTGCAAGGCATATTGACCATGGCATGACTGCAGGTAGACTTGCTACATGACTCTGCAAAGGGGGTATGGAGAAATCTTCAATTCTCGCGGCGTAGCTTTTGGGCCAGCGCCCAAACAATGGTTTCCAAAAGTCGAAAGGTTGCCTTAGGCTCGAGGCACAAAAGTAACCTGGCCATGGAATTGTGCCTGGCGCTTGCGCAAACTCCTGGAACCTTCAGAACAAGAGGCGCCTATTCCGGTTGAGAATTCTTCAAAAATGCTCAGAGATCGGGCCTTCGACTTTGGATCGGCTTCTCTTCGCGAAGCCAACTTCAGCTTTGGCAGGGTCTCGTCGATGATGTCCAACTCACACACCTCCTCGACCGCCGCAGAGCGATACCCGCAACACAGATCTTCTGGTCCGGTCAGCTGGTGTCCTTCTGCCTTTGCTTGGCAACCTATGGCTTGCAGAAAAACATCTCGTTCAATTGACTACCGTAATTGACCAAGCTTGATTTAGGGAACCCCTAAGAACACCTCCTTCATAGGTTGCAACGTGGATGTGCAATTGTAATGCAAGTAGCTGACACTCGCAAAGAAAAAGAGGCGGCGTCCGGACCAAACCATCCCAAAACCTTCCGTCTTAAGAAGGGAGGCAACGATTTCACCATAGCTCCCCCTGAATCGCGACCCCGTTTCTTGAAAATGCCTCGAACCAAAACCACATCACCAGCTTCAAAGCTCGCATTACACATCGAACGCGAACTTCAAGATCCTTGGACTCATTCTGAATCCGCACTGATGCTGATCCTGCTCCTGACCCTGCTTGAAGATGCGCAAACCCACCGCAAGTGGAAAGAAGCTGAAGAGAATGCACACACCAGTGGCACTTAGTTGACCTTTTGTCGGGTTTGCCGGTCAATGTTCCGCGCATAAAATTGCCAATGCTGCTGCGTCTCTGCAAAAAAGGTGAAGCTCGGCTTCGTCGAATGCATCAGCTAGTGAGAAATGTGTGTTTGAAGCCGGGAATTTAGCGACAACAATACAAGTGAAACCGAATTTTCTAGCTGCCAGCGCGCAATTCACAATCTTCTGGCAGCCATCCCTATACGTGCTGGACAGGAAAGTGCTTGGCACCCAAGCTTTACCCATTTAAGAAATCCACCGCATTCTTGGCAGCGCCACGTGGTTTGCTGATGCATGCTCATGCACGGCACGTTCCCATAGACAAAGAAACTGCTATGTAGGATGTTCACCCTCCCCACTTTGGAGGATTTGTGCGTCGTTCTGGCCGCGTTGAGTAAAAGCAACCTGGCCTATCCTTGAACCACCAACTCCAGCGGTAGCCTCTTCAGGTAGAACAAAACACGTAGGTGCCGAGTGCAGGAGGGTTCGCGGTTTGCCTTACCCCCATTTTGAGGAAATCAAATTGGACCCCCAAGAGATCGTCTATGATCAGGACCCGGTCGAAACAAAAAGTAAGCCATGGTTCAAGCCCCACATGGGTCGCCCGCTCCAAATGCAAAATCTTTACCTCCCAATTCGCGCCTGCGAGCGCAAACAAATAACCAGCCAAGTCACCAAACCCGCAATCTGAAACACCAAGACGCAACGGTCACCTGCAACCAACTCAAGTTTGCTACTGAAATGTGCAACAAGCCTTCAGCTGACCTCGCGAGCGGCGGCAAAATACGTCTCCTTGACCGGGAACCCGCCCTGGCTGTGGGGCCGCGGACGCAGCGCCGACTCCAAAGGGTTGTTGCGGCCGCCACGGGCTGCCACCCTCGCTACGTCGAAGATGCGTTCCAGCGAGAGCCTCAGAGCCGAAAGGTTTCGGGCGACAGCGGACGATCCAAAGATTTCAGGGAGCCGAAAACTCGCGCGTGATTTTCGCTCGCCACGTCTCTCCCTCTGCGAGTGCGACCCTAAGGGCACCCCAACCGTCTACCGATCTCAGGCCGGGTCTCCTTGGGTTGCTCGACCTTTCACATGTTCGGTGTTGAGAGGAGAAACAAATGGCCACCGATTCCTTGCAGCAACAAATCAGCTCGACATGGGTGGGCAAAGCGATCCTTGTGATACCAAGGTGGATTTCCAATCCCTCTGACGACCAAAGCTCTCTTCCCACGCATTCCTCTTCGAACTTCCAATCCCCAAGGTCGCAGGACGCGCGCGCACCCACCGAGGCCCAAAGCGCCGAGGCGCTGCGCCGCTTCCCTGGCCATTTGCCGAGAGGAGTCCTTCTGAGCAAGGCTCATAAGCTCCACGTAGTTGAAGGGGATCAAACCCTCCTGGCCACGGTTCTGGCGAGCCTGAGGGAAGTCTAGCAGGGAAGGAAACATCTTTTGAGGTTGCGTCTGCTTGCGGAAACGCAAGCAAATGATCACCAAGCTGGCAAGCTTGCATGGACTAACTGAACGTAGACCGTGAAAACCAGAACCCACCAGGTCGGCAAAGCTTGTTCCAGCTACTTCAGTCGATACGCAAAGCGACTGCGAGGCAAGGGTGCCTTTGTCTACAATGTCTGGCGGGTTTTCAGTGGCAGTGTGGAGGGCCAGTCTGGTGTAGAAACCGTTGTTGATCTGGGTTGGTGCTTGAACCTGCAAGTTCGAGTGTAGCAGAACCATCTTCTTACTTTTCCAACAATCATGGAAGTGGACAGAAACCGCCTTTTGAGGATGATGGATGGTGCTGACTTTCAAAATGCTTCCACCTTCATGGAAGTTAGAAAGGGGCTAGAATCAGATTGGCCGCGGAATACCGGGCAAACTACGGGGAACCCTGGCAGACCCTGAAATTGGCCAGCAAAAACAGCGGACATCTTCAATCATGTGCCGACTCCCAGCCTGACGACCGTCGCCATCTTCCAGGGTCGCCCAGTACCAGCCGTCGTCTTCCTCGTCTTGCGAAAGGATTCGCATCTCCTGCGGCAAAGCCCCTTCGCACTCATCTCAACTCGTCTTTCTTTTGTTTACCCAGCTGTTTTTAGCCCTTCTCTGTCGCTTCTCGGAGACAAATGCCACGCCCCCGGAAACGCTTTCCGCTGCAGGTGTTGGCATCGAGAAGTTGTGCCTTTACATGAAGCTTATTCTAAAGCCCCCTGTAAATCCATGTGACAAGCACCTTGCCACAAACCCAAGGCCGATGCCAGTGCAAGAATCTGATCACTCTCACAAGCGGCTTCTGCACACAACCGCCGTGCCGACAACGGCACCACCCGCTGCCGCCGCTGCCTTTGCCGTGGCACCGAGTCCGGCAGGGATGTAAAGCCAAGACCAGCCACAACCGCCGGTGCGGCCACGACGGCCACAGCGCCGACGGTTGCAGCTGCTAAGGTTCTTTTAGCCATCCCACGAATGCTGCCTGCAGACGCACCGCGAGAGCTCCACACGCCGTACTGGCTTGAAGCTTGGGTCAACTTGAGCCAAAGTGGCATTGAGGGTCGAATTTGCGTTTCCCAGACCACGAGGTCTTTCAGGGCACACTTGTTCAGCAAACATGAAACCTGACACTGACATTCGTCCGCAAGCATCACCTGGAATAGAGTCTTGTTGATTGGCGGGGGCATCTTTGTCAGTGTGTGATCTAGCACCGCCTCTCGAATGTAAAAGCAGCGACTTGCATCCTGACAAGTGGGGTTCTCCTTTGACAGTTTGATGTGGTTTGGATAGGTGTGGTGTAAGCAACCACAGCTTCAGCTCCCCGAACAACTCAAATTACTGAAAGACCCCTTTCTGGGGACCCGGTACAATTTTGAAGCAGCGATTGTCAGGAACTCCGCTGATGGAGCTTCAGGACAGGATGCCATATGTTTCGCTCTCAAAAGAGTGCCCTATTCGTGGACACAGCCATATTCATCTAGCTATCTAGCTGTCACTTCCTCCATGCTCGCCATCCGTTCCAACCTTTCCCACCGTCTGTCCCTTCTCCTGGCCCGGCTGGAAGCTCAGCTCGTCCGCGTCTCGGGCCTGGTACCCGAAAAGCGCCACCACCCGCTGGCCCGCCGCAAACGCCGACTCCCGCGGAGACGAAGGGGCTGAAGGGGCTGAAGGGGCTGAAGGGGCTGAAGGGGCCGCGGCCGAAGCCTGCGACACACCAAACCCGTTTCGCACACTTGATGCAATGCTCCGATGATTTGTCCCTGGAAGCGTTCCATTCAAACCTAGCCTACCGTGCCTACGGGGCCTTCTGAGAATACGAAATTGGTCCCCTAAAATGGTTGGTGTCCTTTGGTTTCTCTTTAAATACCCAACAAAACGGGGTCCACAATTTGGGGGTGTATTTCTTTTTGCAGGTACTTGTTTAAGGGTTGTTTTAAAGGGAACCCCAAAGGAAGCCCAGGGAATCCCCTCAAAAAGACACGCCCATTCGAGTCATAATCGAACCATGCAAAGAATTAAAAAGGCACCCATTTCTGGCTGGGGTTGACAACCCCTTACTCCAACTACCTGGGTTTTGATTGCGCTCAAGAGGCCCCACACGGCCTCCGCTTCGGCCTCCGCTTCGGCCTCCGCTTTCGCCAGCTCCAGCCATTCGCCGCACTTTCGGGCGCTCGCCTCCCGCGCGGCCGCCACAGAGGCCGCGGAGCGGGCGTGGGCCTCGCAGACCACCTCCTGAGAAATGGGCCGGGCTTGGAGGTTGGGAAGGGCTCAGCTCCCTCCAGTTGCACTTTTCTAGCCTTCCATTATTTAAAAGAAAAAAAGGAATTGATTGTTAAAATAGAAATGAATGGATCGGAGGTGCCTGCCCGAGCAACTATTTTCAAGCAGATGGGCACGAAGATTGCGGGGAAGGGAACAGATTCCTATCGGGAAATCGCTGCCCAAGCATGCAGAAGCAAATGTGGCGTTAAAGCAGCCTAGGCACGGAAGGAAGGAAGGCAAGCAAGCAAGCAAGCAAGCAAGGAAGGGAGGAAGGAAGGAAGGTAGGCAGTGATCTGAGGGAGGGAAGAAAGGAAAGAAGAAAGGAACGTGAGTGCACGTGCTCGTCCGCGTGCGCTGCGAGTGCGCGTGCG
>CAUJNA010000062.1:258847-331347 GCA_963377175.1 Effrenium voratum
CAAACCTGCCGCGTGGGCTCATATGACAAACAGCAGGGGCTGAGCAATTTCAAGTCAGATATGGTGTGAGGCTCTTGTGAAAATACAAAAGTAGCAAGTAATCGCTTTGATGGCCAAAGAGTCTCACACTTCTGATTTGAGCTTGCCCAGCCCAAAACAAGGACGATAATGAGCCCAACCGTCAAGTTTGCATGAAATTAAGGCTGTTGACATGAACTTAGAGCTGCTAAATAAGACTACCGGAATCAAAAACCAGACTACCACAATCAATGATCACCGGTTGGTGTGTGGGCGTGTGTGGGCGTGTGTGAGCGTGTGTGGGCGTGTGTGGGCGTGTGTGTGGGTGTGCGTGTGAGTGTACGTGTGCGTGTGCGTCCGCGTGCGGGTGCGCGTTTGCGTTTGCGCGTGTGCGTGTGCGTGTACGCGTGCGTGTGCGTGTGCGTGTGCGTGCGCGTGCGCGTGCGCGTGCGCGTGCGCCAGCGCGTGCGCGTGCGCGTGCGTGTGCGTGTGCGTGCGCGGGCGTGGGCGTGGGCGTGTGTGTGTGTGTGTGTGTGTGGGTGCATGGGTGCGTGCGTGCGTGCGTGCGTGCGTGTGTGTGTGCGCGCCTGTGTGTGTGTGTGCGCGTGTGCGCGCGTGCGTGCGTGTGCGGGTGCGCGCGTGGGCGTGTGCGTGTGTGTGTGCGTGTGCGTGTGTGTGTGCGTGTGCGTGTGCGTGTGCGTGGGCGTGTGCGTGTGCGTGTGCGTGTGCGTGTGCGTGTGCGTGTGCGTGTGCGTGTGCGTGTGCGTGTGCGTGTGCGTGTGCGTGTGCGTGCGCGTGCGCGTGCGCGTGCGCGTGCGCGTGCGCGTGCGCGTGCGCGTGCGCGTGTGCGTGTGCGTGTGCGTGTGCGTGTGCGTGCGCGTGCGCCCACCGCGTGCGCGTGTGCGTGCGCGTGCGCGTGCACCGCGTGCCGCAAAGTAACGCGTGCGCGTGCGCGTGCGCATCTGCAATCTGTATCTGGAAATAAATGTAGAATTGTGAAATTGTAGAGTGGCAAATTGTAGGTATGCGGTGTGGTGGCAAATTGTGTGTGTAGGTATGCGTATTAAACGTGTGCGTATGCGTGTGCGTGCGTGTGCGTACGTACGCGTCTTGGCACGCAGCGCGTGCGTGCGTGCGTCGCATGCGCGTGTGCGCGCGCATCCGATTGCACGTACGCGCCACGTGCGCATGAGCGAGCGCGAGCGCGTGCGCGTGCGCGTGCGCGTGCGCGTGGGCGTGGCCGTGCGCGTGGGCGTGGGCGAGGGCGTGGGTGTGGGGGTGTGAGGGTGTATTTGTGCGTGGGTGTGTGTGAGTGTGGGTGTGTGTGTGTGTGTGTGTGCGTGCGCGTGCGCGTGCGCGTGTGCGTGCGCGTGCGCGTGCGCGTGCACCTTTGCGTTTGCGCGTGCGCGTGCGCGTGCGCGTGTGCGTGTGCGTGTGCGTGTGCGTGCGCGTGTGCGTGTGCGTGTAGGTGTGGGTGTGGGTGTGGGTGTGGGCGTGGGCGTGGGTGTGTGTGTGTGTGTGTCTCTGCGTGTGGTTGTGTTGGCGTTGGTGTAAGTGTTTGCGTTTGTGCGGGATTGTGGGTGTGTGTGTGTGTGCGCGCGTGAGCCTGGGCATGCGCGCGTGCTCACAAGTAAGTGAGCGTCCGCATGTGCGCGCATGTGCTCTCGCACGCGCGCAGGCGTGTGGGCTGTCAGCTTTTTTTGGTCCCAGCACCCCAGCCTTTGCTAGTCGGGCTGCCTCCTCGCGGCAAAGGAACCTCTTTGCCGCTTCCGCTTCCGACGCTGCCGCTGCCGCATCTGCCGCTGCCGCATCCGCCGCTGCCGCATCCGCCGCTGCCGCATCCTCCGCTGCCGCATCTGCTGCTGCCGCATCCGCCTCCATGTCAACCCCCCTTGTCGCGTCCTCCGCTGTCTCGTCCGCCGCTGCTGCATCCACCACGAGCCCGTCTAGCTCGCCTGGCAGCCAATAACCTGCAAATTGACATGGACCGCAACAATGGAACTGAACAAACTCACATTTGTGGATCAACCTTTTTCCAGGGGACCCAATTTGGGGCCCATGTTGCACAAAGGGTCTTTCTGAGGCCTGCACAAAGCAGCAACCCTGCCCTCCCCACCCCGCCCCTAATAGTGCGTGATGTGGCTTGCAAACTTGTAGAGGAGTAACAGTGACCATGGCTGAACTTCCTTGCTGATTCTCGATCACGGGGAATCCAAGGCTATCACAGAAAAAGGATTCCAACCTCCTTCCTCTCGCATATCCGGATGACGCTTCACCAATCTCTTCTCATCGCTTTTCGGACTCAGCTTGGCTCCACCCTGCGCCATGAGCAGAAGAACCTACGCAGCCCAGTCGGCTGCACGACCGCACCCATTCACTCCGTCCACGGGACGACAGGCAAGACATGCGCTTACCAACGGCCCGGACAGCCCCTCCAGCTCTGAAGGTTTCGCGACGCTGGACCTCGCGCCGCATGCCGCCGTCTTCAACCCAAGGCAAGGCCAAGTTCACTCACCTCTTCTGCAGCAAACGAATCGGACCTGGCCGATCAGCGGCATCACTCACTTCCCAACTACGCCCAGCGAGCGCCATGATGGCTGGCAAATGGGCCACCTCACGACCCTGGCGCAACAGCTGCAGGGCCTCACCGTCTTCACCCAGGGTGCCATCCTTCACCAGTGGATTTCACAGGCTCATAGCCCTTTGAGGCACAGGACCCACTGCCCTCCCACAGTGATGTCCACCACATCCACCAGCCTCTAACATGCCAACACCCCAAAGATCCCCTGCACCCGGGGCCGACGCTCATTCACCCATCTGCTACATAGTCTGCCTTTTTTACAAAGGATTTCTCTGCATGGTGGAGGCTGTAAACCGCATCCCTTTATGTGGTCGCTATGATTTGCCCGCTCTTGCTTTTCCAGCTGCTTCGCCACAGCAAATGGATTGTTACCCAGGCCCAGCCAAATTGCCATGAATCCCAGATCGCGCTCCACTGTCACAAGTTGCAAGTGCAGTTCACCCTGAGGGTTGCTTACCAAGATGGGTGGCGCAACAGGAAAAGGGAAGGAGCCATTTCTCCCGAAAGTTCGGTAGCCTAAAGTCGGAAGCATCCAAAAGGCTCGATCACACCTCCAAAAGGCGGCGTTCGACTCTCGACCAAGGCCTCCGGACTCGGCTGCAAAGCAGTCCGCGCAACCCGCGGAAGCCGCGGAGCCGGCGGAACCGACGGCTCTGGCTGCGCCTGCAAACAAACACCTTCGGGTTAAAACAAGTGATTTTACACCTCACAGGGCCTTTTTTGGGCACCAAAAGCAGACCAAAGGCATAAAAGCAGGAAACTGTTTGCACCGAAGTTTTGACCTGCTTCGACAAGGCTCCCCGACAATGATGGACACCAAACACAAAATCGGGACCACCCGAGCCCACAGAGCAAGCACGTGGCCAAAATGATATTCCAGCGCGAGCGCCTGAGAACGCCCAATGCTTTTTGTCAGGAGATGCCACCATTAGGTGCCTTTTGACCGTGAAGTGACATTTGAGTTCGAGTCCTGAGGACTCCGACCCCGGCGCCTGCTGCACCAAGTGCACGTTGCAAGGTCCAAACAAAACCTCCCACCCACCCCCGGCCGTCATCTCCCCAGGCCCAACCCACCTGCCGCATCTGCGTCCACATCCACGCTGCCGCTGCCGTTGCTGCCGGCGCTCTGCTTGCCTTTCGTGGAGGTGGGAAAATACGAGTTGCGCGTGTCTTCTTGGGATTTGTGCTGTTTTGCTTCGGGCAAAAGTCGCGAAGAAAGCTTCCTTGGAGCCGAAACCGACCTCCGTTCCATAGAAAACAGAGAACTGCGCGGCCTCCACCACTTGTTGTGTCCTAAAACAGGGAACCCCGCTCAACGGCCCCCGAGGGAACACAGACAGGAGCATCTCATCCGGGCAAACGCGTCTGAAATTCGAAGCACTTCTGTGATACAAAGGGCCTTCCCCGGCTTCACTGAAAGGAGGATTTTTCCCTGGGCATCACAAAGTAGAAGCATACCCCTGGTTCCCCCAACCTCTTAAGGGTCATGTGGTCGTGCCCATGTCCAAGCAACAGTCGGCAAACTGATTCGAAAAGAACAACCACAACACCTTTGGACGATGAAGCGCAGGAAAGCTAACATAAGAGTCAAACACCAAAAACCGTGCGCTGCACCAACGAACCAACCCCCGGCGCGACCCTTTGCCTCCCAAAGCCCTGCGCCGCACGCCCCAAATCCCCGCAAAACCTCCAAAACGGATCCGCCCGAGGCGCTGCGGAAGGCCCGCGCCCGGAAGCTCCGCCCAGAGCCCGCGGAGTGTTTGGAGGAGCTGCGGGAGCTGGGGCCCGACGGCAGCCGCAAGACCTCGCGCGCCCATTCGGTGGTCGCCCCCGGTTCAGAGGCCACGGGACAAACATGGCGCCGCTGGCGCTGGTTGGTTTCAAAAGCATGGGATCTTACAAAATCGTCCCAAAAACATGGGTGGATCTTGCAAAATCGTCCCCAAAACATGGGTGGATCTTAGAAAATCATCCCAAAACATGCTTGGATCTTACAAAATCGTCCCAAAAACATGGGTGGATCTTGCAAAATCGTCCCCAAAACATGGGTGGATCTTACAAAATCATCCCAAAACATGCTTGGATCTTACAAAATCGTCCCAAAAACATGGGTGGATCTTACAAAATCATCCCAAAACATGCTTGGATCTTACAAAATCGTCCCAAAAACATGGGTGGATCTTGCAAAATCGTCCCCAAAACATGGGTGGATCTTACAAAATCATCCCAAAACATGCTTGGATCTTACAAAATCGTCCCAAAAACATGGGTGGATCTTGCAAAATCGTCCCCAAAACATGGGTGGATCTTACAAAATCATCCCAAAACATGCTTGGATCTTACAAAATCATCCCAAAAACATGGGTGGATCTTACAAAATCATCCCAAAACCATGGGCGGATCTTAATTCAGGACCCTTTCGCGGACATGGTTTGAAACATGCTCGCCAACCCTGTTTGAGCTCTCGGTAAGAATCATGGGCACCTGCAGTCCCAAAATTACAGCTTGGACTTGCCATCATCAAGCCACAAAACAAGATAATCATCGGAGCCATATGTGGGACCCTACCAACCTTCCTCAGGCGTTGATTGCGGCATACCTGAATCTTCCAGATTGGCTTAAAAAGCAGATTATTCCGATCCTGGTATATTGAGACCCCGACCTTACCTGTTTGGCTGGATGACAAAAGGGAGGTTTGCTGAACCCTCTTCTCCGCTTTGGGTTGCGGGGTTCAAAACCCGAAAAAAGCCGTTCGGTAGGTTCTAGAAAACTTTGCCGCAGGTCCGTTTGAACACCCCTATAGATACCAGCAAGCAGTTCAGCCCCAAGAAACGCATAGCATGGGTCAGGACCAGACCCAACCTCCTACACTGGGCAGCTGCCAAACAGAAATTCGGACTCCCCAGGGAAGGGACATTCATACCTTCAATCGAAGGCCCCCTCTTGCCGCACCTTGTGCAAGGCCAGCACGTTGGCTCGCAGGATGCTGGCGCAGGAAGCCCCCAGCACCCTCGCCAACAAACCACTCTCCAGTTCATCCTCTTCGTCTGCGCCTCAGTTTGTCTGCGGCTTGCGGGGGTCTTCCGTCGGGGGCTGAGGGGTGCCCAGCGTCGGCCTCGCTGAGGAAATCCCTAAGCGCACCTTTGAAGTCTAAGGTGCCCCTAATTTGCCCAGCCGCCTGAAACATCTCGCAGGCAAGAGTGAATACTCGGTTGCGAAATCTGCTCCCCTGCTAAAAGTTTAACTTTTGGCTGAATGCAAAACCCATTGATTGGCAAAAAGCTAAAGTCCCAACATCCAACAAAGAGTAGGTGAGCTGATCTGGGTCAAACTGGCTCGGGGGAACCCTCTCTCAGGCATCTAGCTGATCAATTGTGAATCAAATTTTCAATTTTAGGAGAATGAGCCGGAGCTCGGGGAGAGCTTTTCAGTTGAGAAAAGAGAACTTTTCAATTTTGAATCCTATGCTGACTGGCAAGCGACCCCTGGTGGCTGGGGTGGCTGTTCCTCCTAAATGAGAGACGCGTGGAGCATTTTGGATGCTATGTCGCCTCCCTCGTGGTCCTCATGTCAGCCTCTTTGCCTGAGGCCTTTTGCCCAGGCGGGCAGTGTTAGGTGGGCATGCCAAAGAAAACTTGCTGGGAGCACAGGCAAGGAATGCCAAAGGGAACGAACCCTACAAACCATCCCTTATGGTTTCCTGTAAGGGAAGCTACAGGTTCATTCCATTTCTCCTTCTGGCCTCTGCCGGCTCTCCTCTGCGGGCTGATCCGCCCCAGGTCGCTGCCGGGATCCTCTTGTTCCAAGGCTTCCTGGCGCACCCCCACCCTACCCCCCGCCGGTTTTTTGGGATGGTTGCAAGGGGAAGCCACTCCCAACTTCCCCAAAACTTCCCCAAACCCGAACCTGGAGCTCGCCGCAGAGCCACCCTTGGCCCAACACTGGCTGGAACAGCTCGCTGTCGATGGGGGAAAAATGCACACCTCATTTGTTTGGCCCCTTTTCAAGGCAGCACTCCATCAAGAAGGGGGCAGTTTTCAGGGGTCTTGCCAGGGTTCCACTGACACACTGCCACTGGAGGCCCACCAAATGAGGCCGGAGTTTTGCAGGGGCGCCCTTTATGGGGTGTGTCAGGCCCTTGAAAAGTTGATCAAACAATCGCAACTTATGGCGTCCTGTACCTCGTCCAGCACAGTCTCCAGGTCATCTTTGACGCCTCAGCAAGGAAGCAGCAAACGTTGGCGTCGCTTTCGGCTTTCCGAGGGCGAGCTCAGGCAGGTTTGCACCCCGCTGTTGCGAAGGATGGTTGCAAAACGCAAAGCGTTAATCATAGCCCCCAACAATATGGCTTCCTGCACGCCAGAATCGGACTAGCAAGAAAAGTGAGAGTCACCCTAACTGCCCTTGCACAAGGCAAATCAGTGCTCGGCTTCTCTCTCTCTCTCTCTCTCTTGCTTTCTCAATCCACACCACGGCCAACAACACATTGCCATTCGGTTCTACCAAGCTGGCTATGAAGATTTACACACAAGTTGCTATGCTTTCTGAACCCTTGCCTGGACTTAAATGTGTAGCACCCCACACACACACACACACACACACACACACACACACAAAATGGTCCCCGTTTTGGAACCCTCGCATAGCTCCGTTTGCACAACCTGCTCCTTGAGCTAAGGTTCCCAATTTCCAACACACGGGGTCCAAAGGCACAACCTACCCGCCCTGTGAGCGCTGCCTGCCTGGCGAGTGCACCTCGTTCGACTCCTGCAACTCGGGCGACTCGTGGCACTCGCCACTGGGCGACCTCGGGGCGGAAAGCCTGGCACCTGACGCCTTCCTTTTGGGCAAGAATTTCAAAACTTCCGCCCACCGGCTTCGCCGGCTCTATTGGTGCCCTTCTCAAAAAACAAAAATGTTGCGGCAAGTTGGTACGGTCGCTACTTGATCAATGCTCAACGCACCGCCTGTTCACGGATTTCGCCCAAAGCCGAAGCCACCCTTTCGAAGGGTCTTCTTCGTGGCCTTAGTTTCCCTTTGTCTTCTCTACCCGTATTTCCCGCAAAGGAGCAATCATGACCAGTTTGCCGGGGTCAAAGTGGGACCCACTGTCGCTGTTCTGGACAACTGGTTGTGAAGGAGGACGGATGTGGGTGTTTCCATTTCGCGACCCCCCCCCCCCGCCCACCACCGCAGTGTGTTCTCCCTACTCTGCTTTCAACTCATGCATGAGACACGCGGGGATCGTGAAGCGTTTCCAGGCGATGGTCACGAAAGTCGAGCCTCGCAGGCTTCGCATCCAACTTGCTCGACCTTTCCTGCTGCCTGTTTGCACATGGACCCCGGAAGGATAAGGACATTCTCTACAAATGAAGGGTATTGGGGCTCCAGTAACCTCATCTGCAGGACTGTAATCCGGGATTGATCTGTTCTGCCATTCTCCATTCCCCTCCTGTTGCCAAACGTTTCCCCACTGAATGACATGGTCCTGGATGCCTATGCTCCTGAACATGGTCAACCCTTCCAGGCCAACAGCACCCTTCGGAGGACCACAATTCTGCTCCCAACTCTAAAAATGGTCCATGTCATGCCAACCTTCAGAAAGGAGATAAGTTCAAATGAGATACCAGGTTTCACCATGCCAAACCTCAAGCGGTTGGACCACACCTGGCAATCCATTCACGGAATAGCTCCCACAAAGTCGCAGCCAACTGAGAACGCATCTGCAGCACAGGCCACTCAGAGTCTGGCGGCGCCGGAACCACTGCCTGCCTCGCAAGGCAACGGAGGCTCGAAGCCCGGGCGTCCTGTTCCACTCAAAGGGCTGAAACATCAGTTCACAGTGAGCCTCCTGTTCCAGTCCCTTGTGGTTTCAAAGTGAAGGGAATCCCAAACGCTTTCCCAAAACCCCAAGGTGATGCTCTACTGCGAACCGGCAAGACTGATCCACGCTAAATCACAGGATCCCGAAAGCGCATGGTAAACCGTCAGAGGCTGGACTTGGTTGCTGGCGAGACCCCTCTGCCAGCAGTTGTTCACTTTTTGAGGGTCCAAACTGGCTGTGCTTCAACCGACAAATTAAAGTCCACAAGATCCGTTACCAAATAGCCACAAAGTGGACGCACCCACAGTTGGGACTGTCCCCAGCATTCAATCAGGTTGGGGTTATGGGGCAGGGTTGCTCGCTTGCTCACCAAAAGCGTTCCGCAAAACGGGGAAAGACTAGCATACACAAACTCGCTCCTTGCAGATCCAATCCAAAAGATAAAATATTTTTAAAAAAAATGGAGCAGTCTGTCTGCATCCAAGACATGTATGGAAGGAACCATTCCTCCGAAGGTTCCTTACTGTAGCTTCCTGAAGTCTGTGTAGCCCTGATACGACCGACCCCGATCAAAGGTGTTGGACCAGCCATCTTGCCCCCTTGCATAACATGAGCGCAGTCCTCACACCAAGGCAATCTGAGGGTTCTGGGCAAGGATTAAGGGTCAATTCCCGTTTAGGTGACCATAGCAATGTTTACCTTTAGCTAGGTTTCGCTGTACAGGGAGCCTGTCAGGTCTGCATTTCTTGTATCCCACGTCATCCAACAAAAAGGAAGTGCACATTAAATTGGCAACCAAAAGCTGATGTATAAAACCCGCTTTCAAGACAAGCATAAGCAACCACCTACTCTTTTCAGATGAGATCTCATGGTCTTCAGAAGCCCTGTTCTATTCAACGTCGCCCCACCAAAAGGAAGTTCCCAAATGGCGATGCTTCAATAGTAAACATAACCTTCTGTGTCCAACTCAATTGGGTCCACATCGCCCCTTGGCAGCGTTTGTTTTTTGGTTGAGTCTTTCATGCCGCCAAGAGTAATCAACTGCACGGGGCCCTATTTTCATGTCTGAGGTGGTCTTAAACTCAGGGCAATCCGGAAAATTCAGACGACTCCAATTGGTTTGGAGGGGCGTCTATGTTTTTGAATTCCGGCTTCGCCCTGGGTTGCTACTGCCAGACGGTATCTGTTTCGTTTTTGCCGGATCAGAAGGGACCTTATGAGTGTTTTGGTTGATGCAAGTCCGGATGTTCAGGCAGCTTGCGTATTCTCATTGCTGCAATTGAAGTAAACTGCCGCCAGCGCGTGTTTGTTGGTCCTTTGTACCGCAAAGGGACAGACCATGGTCATGGTTTCATCACGGGTGCTGACCCTGGGTAATACCCCCCCCTCATTGTCAAGGTGGCCCTTTTTGGTGTGGAGTGGGGATTCCTTTTGGTCGGAGCGCTGGGACCCGTTGCTCCGGGGTCGACTCTAAGGCTCTCGGGCTGCTTCTCAAGGCTCCAGTGGCCGTAGAAGGTCCGGATCACTGGGGGCTTTGGAAGCGCCCCAAGATCCGTGAATCTGTTCTAGATACTTGCAATGTGTGGGTATGTCCCAAACCAGAACCGCCAAACTGAGGCGCGGTTTGCGTTTGGTCCCTGTAAACCAGCCTCAAGGGCGCTCTCACAAGAAGATAGGATTTACTGGGGCAGGCAAAACTGCCCTCCCTTCAGGCCACACAAACCACCCCCACCCTCCGACCCCGCCAACCAGCACCAACCGTTGAAGACTTGCTTGGCAACCGGCATGGCGCGTGTTTAGCTTTGCATCAGGTGTCGCTTTGGGTCTTGGGGGGTATGGAGGCTATATAGTTATATAATGCTACTCAAGGTACTGTGTACTGCCACGTACCGCCCAAGAAACTGATTTTTCAGTGGTGTTCGCCTCGCCTCCAAAAAAGTGCCGTGAGAACACGGCTGCCTCTGGGGCCCCAGGCCTTTCGGGCACCTCCTCAGCCACCCTCAGAGAGGCAGACTGGTCAGAACCAAGGGCAGCTCACTGTTTGATGGAGCAACAGGCACAAGGGGAGCCCAACCATATATATATATATACATATCCACCCCACATGTTGGGGGGTAGGAGACAACTCCAGTTGGTTTTAGAGACGCTTAAACAGGTGGTAAGATGGCATCGCAGAAGGTGGCCCCAGAACCAAACTGGCTACAACCATAAATCTCTCTGGACAAAGACAAATGTCCATAATTCACCAACCAATGTTAAGAACCACTAAGGGACCTTCAACCCGGGTGGCCCGGATCCACCCCCCCAAGAACCGAGAAGCGATTTCTGGATCCGTCTGATCAGTGGGCACTTGCAATACCAACCAGATCTACCTTGAGCACAAAGCCTTTGGAAAATAAAGTGACCCCTCGGAGAACCGGATCTCTTTTTTTTGGGGGGGGGTCCAAAGCTTTGTTCAAGGATCCTGGGCGTTGGCAATTCGACCAAGCGGCGACGCTGCATCCAACTCCTGGCACTGAAACCCACCGAAACCGTACACCTGCACCTCAAACACCTTGGACGTGTTTGGTAGTATTTGCCTACAGTTGGAAACTTGTGTGGCAGCTTGGTTGGCAACATGATTTGGCAGCCTGCTTGGCAACGTGCTTGGCAGCTTGTCTGGTAACGTGCCTGGCAACTTAGCCGCAACATGTTTGGCAACGTGTGTGACTTCGGCAACGTGCTTGGCTGCATGTTTGGCAACCTGTCCGACTCGTGTAGCATCTTTGGCAACATGGTCAACTTGCTTGGCCACGTGGCAACTTCTTTGGCCTATTTCCCTGATCTCAGGCGGAACTGGTTGGGTTCCTGGAGGCTCCCTCCCACTTCTGTTTTGACCTGTTTGGTGCTGCGCAGATAAGGCCCTTCTCCTCTTGGCCATTCCGGGATCCGACAGCTTGCTATTTCAAGTTTAGGCCGAGTGCTCCTTGATTGATGTGCTTTCATGATGCAGATCCTTTCTGCTGTTTGGTTTAGGTCGACGCTTAAGTCCTACGGGGCGCACATTGAATGGTCGGAGGCAAAAAGGTTGCTGGCAGGCAGCTCTGGCAATCGCGTTCGACGTGAACGTTTCGCTTTCAACTAAAAAGATCCGAACTAGGGCTTCCTATGTTTCCGACCAAAACACATCACCCCAGCAAAAGGACTCGCCACCTTTCGAAAACGCGATGTTTGACACAGCCTTGACAGTAGGGAACCCCGCAAGCCTGACTGGTATTTCCCCCCATGAAGCTCCTCTAAAATCTCCGCGGCCTCGGCGCCTTGCGCCTCCCCTGGCAATTTCGCAGGCGGGCGATGAGCTCCTCAAGCTACTCTCCTACCGAAAATATTCTGCGGGTTCTAAATTGATCAGTGCTCCGGAAACAAACAGCCTTGTTCTTCCCGCACCTGTCCATCGGACCCCCCCCCCCACGAAAAACAGCTTGGACATGAAAATTGAAGGTCAACTCACTGTGTGTGTGTGTTGCTGCTTGGAAGCTAAGGCCAGCCTTAAACATTACTGTACTTCGAACAATCCCCACCTAAGACAGGCACCAATTCAAAGGCTCAGTAGACGTGTTGCTTGAAGTGGTTGTATGAAGCCGTTCAGACGCTGAAACAAGTCCAACCCTGGCTAGCAACCAGCTTCTAGGTCGTGCGCAAAGGAAGCAAACGAAACACTGGACAACTAGGACGTGTCCGCTCGATTCGCTTTGGCTACCAGATACACAATGGGGACAAAGGAACCACGAACCAGTTTTCCCATGGTGGAACCTCTCGAGTGGTATCAAAGGCCCAAAGTAAATCCAACCCTGGGTAAATTACGGGTATGCTCCCACCGGCATATCTGCTTGGTCCTTTTTGGTTGCTGGCAAGGGACAACAAAGGAAAACCATTAACCATTGACTTGATACCCCTTTTACACCAATTTGCTGCTGGGCTGTGGGGTTTCCACGTCTGTCGCAGGTGACCCCACCGGCCTGCGGTGAAACTGTCGAGCCCGGCGGGCCCGTTGGGGACATCGAAGCTGTCGGGGGCTTCGACGTCGGGGCCGTCGGGGCCGTCGGGGCCGTCGGGGCCGTCGGGGGCGTCGGGGCCGTCGGGGCCGTCGGGGCCGTCCGGGTCGCCCGTTGCACTCTCCCACTCCACGAGGTGCCGCGGGATCGGGACCTCGAGGCCGACCGCGCCGGCGGGAAGCGCAGCTGCAACCCCAAAGAATTGTAGCCCTGGTTCATTCCTGTTCGCTGGGACATATTGAGCCGAGTGGTATGAAGAACAGCAAGCCTTGCTTCGGGCAGGATGAGGAATTTCAGAAATTGGTTGTTGGTAATCCCGCCCATAGAAGCCCAAGGCTCCCCAAAAAACACCTCCCAAAGAGCACAGGGAACAACCTGTACTAAGGCCTTGAGCCTCAATGAAACACCCGTTGGGTTGGGGCAAGGATGGGGCACGTTGCTTGCTCGGTTCGTTGGTTGGTTGGTTGGCTGGCTGGCTGTTTGGTTTGGTTTGGTTTGGCTTGGTTTGAAATCCCTGGAGGATAAGTCTCTTGATGTGGGCTCTCCTATTTGCTGATTTGGGTCCTGCTTCCAACTTATGCGACCTGAACATGGCCAACACCTGGATCTTCAACGTCAGGGTGGATGCCAACACAATGCCAGTAGTGCGAACAAGTTGAAACCATGCAATTTACTGGGATTTGTCGTGGGATGTAGTTGGCTCATTGGAACAAATGGGAGTCCCTGTCATTCCCCTTCCACTAACATCACTAACATGGCGAACTGAAAGGCCTCGGAAGACCATACTCTGACAACTCTGCCAAAGCAGCTTGCTTGTAAGACAAGCCGAAGAAAAAAATAGGAACACAAGTTGAACATGGGCACGGCCCTCCCAAGTCCTGGAGACTCCGGGTTGTTTTTGAGAAGCTTCTTGGGGCACAACGGCCTCTAAGCCGCGTTTTTGCTCCCAACACATTTCTCGTCTGAGGGAGCGCAGCAGGGCAACTGGGAGGGGTGCCAATTTCACCTGTCAGACCAAGGCGACCCCATGCTCCAAGGAAAGGATTTGAAAGGTCCGATCGCAAGGATTCTGGTTGCCCAATGTCTTTCCTCAGACTCAGCCGCTGGTTCGTTCCTCCACCCCATGTGTCAAGGTCCTTCGGCATTTGCTTTTGTTTGTAGCTTTCTCCATGGCTTCAACCAACATGCCACTGCCCAGGCTTCCTTTCCCAAAGACATGTGTTCCAAGGGCCTGTGCAAGTCAATTCTTTTCGGTCGCCTCCCCCGCCCAAAGCGCAGACTCCCCCGCGTCCACGCTGCTGCCGCGGAGTCCGGGGCCACGCCAGGCGAGTCGTCTGCCGAGACACCCGGGTGCGGGGCCCCCCAGCTGGAAACCAAATTGACACTGAAAGCCGAGCTGCATGAGCTTGAAAACGGTCATGAGCCCGTGGGCAAACTCCCGGAAGCATCCAACTGGAAAAAAATCCAGCTGTCTGTGGGGGAAACGGT
The DNA here is from genome assembly GCA_963377175.1 of Effrenium voratum. NCBI lineage: Eukaryota > Dinophyceae > Suessiales > Symbiodiniaceae > Effrenium > Effrenium voratum. The sequence continues at coordinate 272,793 of CAUJNA010000062.1, forward strand.
GGCCCACGAGCTAAGATTCATTTGCCGAGCCCTGGGCCCAAAAAAGAACCCAGGCGGAGGTTGACCAAAGCTGGCCGAAGCCCTGTTTTCAAACCGTGTTTTGGCGTCATTGTGTGCCGGCTTGACAGGGGCCCAGGCAAACCGTTCTATAAGAACAGCTACTTGAAAGTACATCGAAAATTGCGGATTCCCAGCTTGACAACTTGGTTGAAAAGGGAGGCAAAAAGGAAATTGGCTCATGCTACAGGGCTCCCTACATGTTCAATCTCACATCACACACCAAAACACAACTCTTTGAGAGTGAAATATTGGGAATCCTGCATTGCAAACACGTCAATCGTAAGCACCTTTGGTGGCTGAGGCGGTTCTAACTCGATGTGACTCCGGCTGGGAGCGGCTCAGCACGCCCCTTTCCTCTTCTGACATATCTCACTACAAAAGGAAGGTCGTTGAGAGGTCCGCAGGCTAGGATTCAAAGAACAACACCTAATTCACTCTGGCGCAGAAAAAGTGTCGAAGGGGAGCCAAAAGGAGACCGGAAGGCCATGTTGGACCCCAAAAGTCGCCACAACCACATGCTTTCCATCACCGGATGCCATTCTCAAGGCACATCTGGCGCAGAGTTGGGCAAATCAACTGGAGCCTTGCACCCTATCTCAACAAACTGCACTCTGAAGATTTCAGACTCGGGGCCCAAAAGCTGCTGGACATATGGCCATGGGCTTTTCAAAATCCAAATCGGTTAGCCCCCAGTGAACATCCGATTCAATCCAGCCACTAAAATAGGAAGCCTAGAATGGGTGGTGAATTCACCTACCCACCAAAATGGGATCCCGTTTCACGGTTTTGACCACCACAGCCAGCTTGTCATAAAGGCCAAGAAGGCGAGCGAGCCTAAGCAACTGGAAGTGGACACCCTGGTCAGAGCTGGCAGAGCTTGTTGGTTTTGACCACAGCCACGTCCCAACTGCGGCCGCGCGCGGCACTCGGCGCCTTCGAAGGCCCCCAGCAGCTGCTCCAGCGCCATCTGCTCCCGCCAGAGGGCTGAGGCCACCAGCGCGGACTCCTCCGTGAGGCTGCGAGCTCCAGGTCCCGGACTTACGGCTGTGGTCAAAAATAGGGCAACCCCACAATGGAACCCGATCGGTAAGTGGAATGGACTAAAACCTGCGGCCCAATTCCCGGTGGTTTCATTTTGACCCCACTTTCCCTTGAGCTATGGAGATTCCCTCTTGAGTTCTTTTGAAGGCAGACTTAAACCCCACGTTGGCCCGGGATTGAAGGGCGTGCCCTCCTTCACTTCGAGAGCAGCATGGTTGATCCATCCCGGGCCGACATTATGGCAGATGTTTAGGCTTTTCTTTTAGGGAGTACATGCTGCAAGTTCCGCCCATGGAATGCCAAAAAAAAGAAACCCCGAAGAAGAAGGCGAAATCATTCGAAGCTGAGCAGATCCACCCTCAAATGTTGTTGTTTTCCCCCATGTACCCCCCCCAAAAAAAAAAAGTGAATCCCTCCCCTTACCTCCCCTCCCCCCCCTCCCCCCAAAAGACACAAGCTCAGGGGAAGAGCCCTCCCCCCCCTTTCCCCCCCCCAAAACAAAAAGAAAAAGAAAAATAAATCCCTCCCCTTCCCTCCCCTCCCCCCCCTTTCCCCCCAAAAAACTCTTTACCTTTCACTCAACGAAGGTATACCTTCCCCCCCCCCAGACGCTCCTGCTCCCAAAAAAAAAGTGAATCCCTCCCCTTCCCTCCCCTCCCCCCCCTTTCCCCCAAAAAACTCTTTACTTTTCACTCAATGAAGGTATACCTTTCCCCCCCCCAGACGCTCCTGCTCCCAAAAAAAAAAAGTGAATCCCTCCCCTTCCCTCCCCTCCCCCCCCTTTCCCCCAAAAAACTCTTTACTTTTCACTCAATGAAGGTATACCTTTCCCCCCCCCAGACGCTCCTGCTCCCAAAAAAAAAAGTGAATCCCTCCCCTTCCCTCCCCTCCCCCCCCTTTCCCCCAAAAAACTCTTTACTTTTCACTCAATGAAGGTATACCTTTCCCCCCCCCAGACGCTCCTGCTCCCAAAAAAAAAAGTGAATCCCTCCCCTTCCCTCCCCTCCCCCCCCTTTCCCCCAAAAAACTCTTTACTTTTCACTCAATGAAGGTATACCTTTCCCCCCCCCAGACGCTCCTGCTCCCAAAAAAAAAAGTGAATCCCTCCCCTTCCCTCCCCTCCCCCCCCTTTCCCCCAAAAAACTCTTTACTTTTCACTCAATGAAGGTATACCTTTCCCCCCCCCAGACGCTCCTGCTCCCAAAAAAAAAAGTGAATCCCTCCCCTTCCCTCCCCTCCCCCCCCTTTCCCCCAAAAAACTCTTTACTTTTCACTCAATGAAGGTATACCTTTCCCCCCCCAAAAAAAAGAGAAAGACTCCGGGCATCGCAACCTCCAGACGCTCCTGGCTGCCCAGGCCCAAGCGCCGACCCAAGTTCTGCAGCTGCGCCGCCGAGCGCAGGCGCCGGCCTCAGTCGCGAACCGGACTCCGTGTAGTTCTCCGCTTAAAACGTCATGGCCTCACCTTTCATGGCCAAAAATGGCGATGTGTTCAAACCACCAAGGGAAATATAGGGAGCCTCATAGTTGACACACCTCTAGTTGAAAGCCTCTAGTTGAAAGCGGCTTCCTTGGCGGCCCAGGATCAACCCACGGGGAGATAAAAAGTGAACATCTTCACCAGAAAGCCACACCCTGCTCCTATCAATCTTTGGCTGGGCGCAGTCCCCTGAAGCCCCTGCACCTGGGGCCCCCGCCACCGCACATGGCCTCCAGCCAGCGCTCCGCGTTGGCGGCGCGCGCCTCGGACTCTCGGACCGAAACGAAAAACATATGGCTGTGGTGGTCAAAAAATAGGGTAACCCCAAAATGGAACCCGATCGGTAAATGGAAACATGGACTAAAACCTGCGGTCCAATTCCCGGTGGTGTCATTTTGACCCACAGCCATAAGCAACAAGACCGGACCAAACGCCTTGCGTATGTAAGTTGAGTCAGTGAGACTAAGTATGCGAAAGTTAGTGGATGTATTTAGAGTGAGAGAGAGTGAGTATGTGTAGGTGGAGTGAGTGAGAGTGAGAGTGGTTCAAAGTCAGTGAGCGTAAGTTGCATGAGTGAGAGTGAGAAAGTCTGTGAGTGTCCAGTCGAATAGAAGCAGGAAAGGAGGGCGAAGAAGAGATGAAGAGATGAAGGGGCGGCGAAGGAAGAGGAGGAAAAGGAGAAAAGGAGCGAGAGCGGAGGACGAACCCCACACAAGAATGTGGGGAAAGAGCAAAACCGCAAACCAATCCAGTCAGAAGTTTTCCCGAACGAAAGTGTGGTGTCTGTCGCGTTAGGAGATCCTTCACTTGCAATCATGCACCAAGCTGAAATGAGTGACCTTTATCAGAACCTCCAGCACAGGCGAGGTTGCAAACATAATTTCTTCGCATAGCTGTAATATTGCCCAGACGTATACTGATGCTCAAAGGAAAACGGAAGGAACGGGCCGTATTTCCATCCCGGGCACGAAGTGGGCCCGCAGGGCACCATTCCAAAGCTCCAGAGCTCGCCCCACCTCCTTCGCCGGCCGGGTTGTTTCTTCCGCTGGACTTCCGAGGACAAAAGAAGAAAGGTCCACAAGGATCTGACAAATGTCTTGTTGTTGCTGCTGCTGCTGTTGTCGCATCCATCGTTGTCGTCTCACGGGGGCAGGGGAAATGTGCTCAAAGCTGCTTGTGTGGCCATGTCTTCCAAAGTTGATAGGGGGAACTGTTGCTCAGGAGAATGTGAGTCATGGCCACCATACATTGATTACCCTCATGATACAAATTAGGAAGTTACGCTATCTCTTGGATTTATTATACGTGCTTAGCTAGTTTGCCATTGCTTTTCAAGATCAGTTGAAGAACAAATGAAGCCTCAAATTGACAATGAAAGTAATCCGTGCTGAAGCGGACCATAAGAAAGTATTGCGCTGGCCTTGCTTGATGCTTTATCTTCTGCCCATTGTCAACGGGTATATCAGCGTATGGAAATCTCCACTTGCCCCCCCCACAACACGAACAAAACACCCAACCTTCGCCAGGACTATATTTGGAAATGCCCTGAGCGGGAGGTTTTCTGCAAATATTCAATGGTGAGGCTGGTTTCCCAAAATGAAATGTGGTGGTGCTTCCGTAGGAAGTTGTTTCTTCTCCCGAAACATAGGCAGTGGAAAAAGCAACTTCCTGCCCTGCAGGCAGCACTGGGACGTCGCTGGAAAAACCGCCCCAAAGCTGCCCGGCGCAAGGTGGCTTGCAAAAAAAAATAAGAACTTAGATTGGTTGGGTCATGCAATGGGGATACTTCGTGAGACGTCAGAAACTCAAGTACTTCAAACACTCACAAAGACGAGCACCACAAAGGGACAAAGGCGCAGTGGTCATTTTCCCCTCCTTGAGTTCCGTGGCATCCCCACTGCTGGCTGTCCAAAACCTGATGGAGGAACCTCAATTACGGACAAATTGGGCCAGACAAGTTGCTGTCCAACAGAGGTCACTGGATTTCCCCTTCAAAGTTGATAACATTTACCATATGCGGAGTACTGGCCAAAGGGATAGCTCTCAAATGGCTCTGTTCTCGACATTGAAACGGGGGAACGCCCCACTGAATTGCCAGGCGGGCTCATGCATCCGAAGTAAGCATTCCCCTCCCAGCGACAAACCTGGCTCGGAGGGACCCCCCCGTTGCAGGGCCACTGTTCGTTTGGGAAGGGAGTCTGCTGTGCACTTTCCAAGCTTGTTGACCCCAGATTCAGCACCTAGGGGTTCTTTGGACCGGGCTCCCAAGGAAAAAAACCAGAAGAAAAAAAAACGGCGCTCCGCCGATCCGCCCCAAAAAAATGCGCGCCAGGGCCAAACATCCGATGGCCAGTCCTGCCAGGGCGACCTGACAGACAGAAACCCGTGGTTCATGCCATGGAAATGGGCTCAAAATCGGGGACGCGCAAAACTGGTTGGTTTGCTTTTGGCTTCCATTGAAGCCACCATCCAAAATGGGCAGAGCCATATGAAGCAAGTCGTTGGATTGTGCAGGTTGCCTTGCTTGTTGTGGAGTTGGCTGGTTCACATGCAGTAGGGCATCCACCGGGCCCAGAGTCCCGGAAAAGAGATTTATTAAGGTCCCCTTTTGAATGGAAGCCCAGAAAGTCACAACCTGGCCATCCACGAACTGGATTGGGAACTGGTCAAGAACGTTGGATGCTTACAAGGACTTTCGGCCCAGCTGTTGATTTGCCCAAGAGGGACACAAGGTTGTCCCTTTGCCTTACCCTTTGCGGTTGCCAAGTCTGGCATACCTTGAAAGGAATCAAAGCCGTTCTTGGGGTGAAGGTAGTCACCATGTCTGGTCAACAGGATTACACCATCAAAGGAGCACTCACCAACAAAAAACACCACATCATATCTACTATCATATTATGTCAGTGTCACCCCTTTTTTTCATCCAAAGGACTCCGATTGGCCCCCCGGGCGCCAAAAACCCACACCCCGGAAAACGGAATGAGGGCGCCTCTCGAGATTCAGAACATCCGCGCCTCGGCTCGACTCCCGAACAACCTCCCACGCACTAAGGGCGATTGAGGACAAAAAATCATCGGATCATGAGCATTTGTTTGCCAACACTGGTTACTGAGGCTAGTCTGGGGAGCATCGATGCGCATGGGTATGATGTTTTAATCCGGGACCTTTGGTGGACAAGATCGCCCTCCAACCGAAAGTCCAGGGTCAAATATCATAGCCAAATGGGGAAGCTTTTTGAGGGCCTATTGAATTCCATCTTCTTCATGCAAAAGCACTCCATCCTTCCAAATTGCCACGATAGCTCATGTTGGTCTGCGGTTGAAAATGCCAGAAACTGAGAAGCTGTCAGGGCTGGCCGGTTTCCCTTGGCTTTCCCGAGAGAGAAAGGGGGACTAGTTCGTGGAGTCAAAGATTCCTTGAGACATTTGGGCCTACGTTGGCTTGAAACGGCTGATTCACCTGCGAAAAACACTGGGGTCCTGTGACTGTGGAAGTCTGCGTTGGTGGAGCTTGTCCACAAACCAAAGGGGAGCCCCACAAAAGGAACACCCGCGAATCAATGCGCTTTATACAGAAGTCGAATTCTCGAACTTGACAAAAGAACCGTGGCGGGACATGTTCCGTGAAACATCACCCAAAAAGGAGGCTTAACCAACATTGCCCCAGAGGAATGGTCGGAAGGAGCGACGCAAAGTGCATGGACAAATCGCACAAACGCTGGGCAAGGAGAAGCACAGTGGGATTGTGACACCGCCTAAAAGCGCCCGGGAGTTCGCCACTCGCATTTGGACCCACTCGCTGCTTGCTTGCTTTGCGGATGCCACTCAGGGTTTCGGCCGTTTTGGCAAATTCTTGGCAGCGGTCAAATGCAACTTGCGCAGAGGTGTGGCATTGACTCTGGTCCTTGTCCTTGTACTGTAACGCGTCTCGCTTCGCCTCCAATTGGTCGCGCGACGTGCAGGCGCCGTGGTCAAATGACCTCTGAGCTGTCCCCGCGTTGGGCAGCTCAAGGGTCTCTACCTTCTGCCAAGCCAGGTCCCCGGCTCGTTGGCCCCGGAATGAACCAACAGGCGTGAAAAACGTCACCAGGCAAGAGGAAATGACAACTCTGGATGGGTTTCCTGATTCCTGCACCACCATGGTTGAACTAGTTCAAGTCAGGTGCCATGTTAGTGGCAGGAAGGGTAAGTGTTCTTTCTCAATCCTTCAAACCGGCCATCAGCTTCCGGCTCGGGCTCCCGGGCTGGCACGGTGCTCCTGGACAGGAAGTTGGATAAAATGAGAGACGATGGCCGTCGGGTTTCCATTCGGGAAACATGTTAAGAACTACCCGGGGCTGTCCTCACCGGGAACTTGTTGCCATGCGATGTGTCTGTTTTCTCTTGAAAAAAACCACGGGGGCCACCTTCAAGCGCGGAACAGGAAAACAAAAAAGGTGGCTTCCGCTGGATTTGCCCTTGAAATGCGCCGGAAAGGGCATCTCATCTGTCCAAAGCCCACAGAAATCGGAAAGGGACATCTTTGTCGCATCAACCTGGCCCTGGCTTTCGCTAATAGTGGGAAAGGACTCGCCTATAAAGGTGACAGCCTCCAAGTTACCCTTGAAAAGATGGTGCGAATGACCTTAACCTCAAAGCGAAATTTGAGCACACTTTAATGGACACACCAAAAAAGGGCCCGGTACACTTCCAGGTAATTGAGGATGACGATAGACTCCCAACAGAAGATCATGGCTTCCTTTCAGATCTTGTTCGTAAGATCGAGTCGGTTAGAAACAGTGGTCCCCCAGTACGAAAGATAGTGGTTGCTCTTCAAGAGGGCGTATATACATTTTTGTGTGTGTCCGTGGTTTCCCAAATTGCGGCCATCTGGATACGGTTGGCATGTCCAACGGTATGGATAGTGTGCACCACGCGGCCCAGACAGAAGGTTTCAAGCCAGCAGCAAAATAACATTTCCCCGGAATTTGACACATTTTCGCAAAAGAAGGATCCCTGAGGAGAACGCGGAGTACGCGGTTCCAAACACGGCTGGGGCATGTTACTCCTTAGAGTGGCATTCCCTGAAAGCCAACTCCGAGTCGCCTGAACTGGGCCTCTCCGATTTCAGTTTGTCAAGGGTAGGGAACCTCCCAGAAACCTTTTAGGAAGGATGGTGGATGGGTGGATGGGTTGGATGTGGATGGAGTGGTGGGTACTGAGCTACTGATAAAAGTGCATTCTGGGAAGTCAAGGGTTAAGGGTTTGGGGTTTAGCCCATTGCTGGCCCTTGCTCTTTCTTTCGCCCTGCCTCCGCGCATGGGGTTTCCCGCGTGGCTGGCCTGGACGTCAACAGGAACAGCGCAGAACCCGTTGACTTTGGGCACATAGCTGTGGTGGTCAAAACCAAATCTGTACCGGTGAACATCAAAATCGCTGGCAAATGGATGTTCATCCACCCCCAAAATGGAGCCCTAGGTTATGCAACCCATGGCCACATGGTCTTGAAGGGAATGACTTGACAGACCTCATCTGCCATGGGACAGTCTCAAATAGATACTTCTTGCGGTTCACGGTTCCTGCACGTGAAAACGCTGGCCAGAACCATGAAAGCTTCTGCTTGAGCCCCCAACAAGCAAGGTCTAACGAACTTCTGGTAAACCATCCGAACACTCCTTCTATGGGCCCAAGGGTTACCACCCGACTTTCCAATCTGGTCTACCCTTTCTGGGGAGAGAATGGGGTAGCAACCTTCGCAAGCTTCAATATGTGGTCACTGATCCAAGTGGTTGCGAAAGGGGTTGCCGGGCCTTCCCCCTGGGTTTGGTTGCAAATGAAGCTGCCCATGGATGGGGTCAACATGATTCAGAATCCAGCTCCGAGAGTGCGTGTTGCTCGCTTTTCGGGTGAACATAAGCTTTGGCCTGTCGGGGCTCCACAAAAAAAGGACAGGCCACGCAAGAGATCTTGACAAGGAAAAAGGCAAAAGCCAACCCCTACAAAAACCCAAACCCTCAATCCCAAAATATGTTCAGGGCAAAGCAAACCTTCGAACCCATCAACTATCGCGAGAAAGAAACAAAAAAGAAGAAAAAAGAAAATAAAAAAGAAGGAGAAAAAAAAGGAAGAAAAAAAGGCCTCGTCGCAGAGCCGGAGCTGGGACTCTCGTAGCGTCGGGGCAGCTGCCGCGGCTTGGGCCTGACATCGGGGGGCCCTGGGCCCCGCTTCGTTGGGGGCGGGCGGTTTCGTCAATGTTGCCATCTTAAGCGCGGGACATGTTGGGCTCTGAAGGCAAAGCAATTTGAAACAGCCCAAGTTTGGGGCCCTTGAAAGACACTTGGCTGGGGTTTGGACGACGCACGGGGTGTCTCCGTGCGCCCTGCAAAAGACACCCCTTTCCCGTGTGTTAGCGGCATGAGGGGACCCACTTCTTGGCAGGTCCACCAAAACTGGACGCTCTTGCAGCCCCAAGAAGGGTCAAGCTGAAGGGCCCCTACAAGTGCGGAGACCTGTATTTCCAACTAAGGGCAAAAAGGCAAGGTGCGGAAAGCACAGATATTGCAGGAACCAATTGCGAGATACACCGAACCACCGAACTCCTTTGCAAAAAGTGCCAAGTGGGGCAAGGGCTGGCAGCATTCCCACTGACTTGCAGTTCGTCTCTCTCCAGCACTTCTTGCAAATGGTGAAGTCTCGCGTTCCATGGCACCACTCCGACCTGCTCAACGCTGACGTCGTGGCCCCGCTTCTCCTCCTCTTCCCTCATGGTGTTGTGCCTCGCTCCAATGTGCTCGCCACTCCTCGTCTTCGCCTCCTCTGGCATGCCTTTGATCCAGTCCCTCCAGTAGTCCTTCCAGGAAACCTCGGCCTGTGGCTTGTTGTCGCTCTCATTGGCCAGGCGGGCTCTCTCGCAAGCCCTCGTGTGTTGGACGCCAAGCAGGGAGGCTCTTTCTGAATCCGACTGAATTACAAATATTTTCCGAACCGAGAAAGAAACACCTCTGACTTCAGTGTTGCAGCACAAGTGCCTATCCAAAGGAAGGCAGCCACGCAGAAGAGCGCGCAAGTGTCCACCATGCGAGACCCCAGCCCTTTGCAGGAAGCAAAATAGACTGCCTTTGTCAACACCGATCAAACTTGGGTGCTTCAGATCAAATGGCTCAGTTCGTTAACAAACCAGTTCATCGTCAAATATGCCAAGCAAGTCATACGAAACCTGGCACAATACGTCAAACCCAAAAGAAACACCTTGAACAACTCGTCTTGAAGGAACTATACAAACTATATGTCTTGCGTTATTTTCGGCCATGTAGGCTCGGCGTTCTGAGGAACATCTATTGAATGATTCCTCAACAGTGGGAAAGAAAAAGGTTAGCGGGTAGTGCGTGCCCATGGTGAAATCGGAGGCTCCTGCGCCCTCCAATTGCGCGAACAGGTATCAGAAACTTATTTGGGATGCAGCTTGGCTGTCTCCCGGGGCACAACCCATGTTGAGAGGAGGCCCTCCGCTGCTTGTTCATCCCGGGGTCCACTTTGAAGAAATAGAAACTTCAAGCATGGGGAACCAGGTTTCCTTGGGCATTCCTTTCCGGTGGGCAAATTGGCCAATTCCCCCGCCTTTACCCAGTGTGCACGCTATGGGCAAAAGACTTGGCTCGGGGGTACTAGGTTTGGCTATGGATCCTTATTTGGCGGAAACTCCGAAAGAAAGCCTCAAGTCGGCAACCGTGAAAAGTGACGTTTAAAGCCACTAAGGACTATCAACCCAACCAGATATGGTTCTCCGTTTTTCAGGCTCTGCGCCCTTGTAGGGCGGGGGTGAGGGCCCCCCGGTTTTTGCAACCTTCCCGTTGCGCGCGTATTCCTCTTTTTGAGGAGAACCACAAAATGTGTGCTTTCTTTGAAACCAACCAAAAGTGTACCCTCACGAAAAAGACAGACCCACATGTCCGCCAAGAGAGGCCTCAGCGACAGGTCCTGGAGGTAGGGGTCTCCTGAATGGCAGGCGACCCGCAATAGATCGCTTCTCTTGTTTTTGGCGCTTCCAACTTTTGCTCGCCCAAAGTGGCGTTTCCCGAAATGGGGTAACGGTAACGGTACCGGTACCAGCCCTAGAAAAAAGGAGAGAAAAAAAAGACAGAAGAAGAACCCCGAAATGGGAACCGAACAAAAACGGCCGCCTCTCGCCTGAGACCTGTGCCGCACCGTCACGACCAACCACCCCTCTCCTACTGCGCGCTCGGCCGCCCGCAGCTCCAGGCGCTTGCGGTAGATGCCCAGCTTGGCGCGCAGCCCTGCGAAGCCGCCCGAGTGGGTCCAGGCTTTCAGTGTTCGGGGTCGGTTTGCTCGGGAAGCTTCGTGTTTTCTGAGCTTTGGTGAAACCCAGGAATAGCGGGAATAGAGGGATGTGACCCCCAAAAAAGATAAAGGATCCCCTCTAAAATAGATTTCACCTTGCCATTAGACTATTGATCAAACTAGGTTGGTGTAAATTCTGAGGGCGCGTCCGTTTACAACAAAAAGACAGAGACCTCTTGCACCCACAGTGAGGAACAAGCCGGGAGCAAGGCAAAGGTCCCTTCCTTGAGGGAGTGAGGGAGTCATGGGACGGTCTGGCTGGCCGAAGCGATCGGGGCTTGAGGCCAAGCTTGGCGAAGCGCTCCTGAAAAGAGTCCCAGAGGTCTTCATCGACACACCGCTTGGATTCTGCCAATGACCGCTGGCTTGCTCTTGGCTTTCGCACATAGGCAAACATAACAAACACTGCGAAGGGAGGAAAAATGCACCTCCGAAGTGGACTAGCCCAGACAATTGACCTGGCTGTCTCTGGCGAAAAGAAAAAAGTGCAAGGTCCAAAAGCTTGGCCACTGACTTTGGCTTCTGCCAGACAATAGGGAGCGTCTACTGACTCGAATGCCATTCCCATTCCCGGCCCACCTCGCTCATTCCCACGTGAGCAGGGGCGGGCCTTGGCAAAGCTCCGGACTCTGAAGTTGCGCGCAGGTCCTTTGCCCTTTCAAGAGCTCGAAGGGTCTTCCAGACATTGGGCCGGGTTTGGGGACTCCCTAGATGTTCTGTATGTCTTGCTTTGAGCGCTTTGAGCATGCCCATTTCACCCAGATTCCGGGCAACACATTCTTGCAATCCAGTCATTCACGTCCCAAAACCCAGACAGGCGGACAAGGCGCACGGCGTACAGGCCCTAGGACGGTCAAAACTGCCTGTGAGAATCCTGGCAGTTGAAGAATGCCCCTGAAGATCCTCACTTCGGGACTCCTCTGCATGGAACCCAAGCAGGTGTCTTGGGAGCTCAGAATCAAGTGACTGCCTGACCCTGGAACTGGGAAGCTGCCTTAAGAGAAGACTGAAACTCTCCACGCCAAGGGACGAACCTAGCCGGAATCATTCCCTGTCTCATGTTCCCTACCAAAAGGAAGCTCATCTCGACATGTCCAAAAGCTGGTGCTTAGACTTAAAACCACCACAACACGAAATCGAGGGCCGGAATGTGAAGGAGAAAGCTGCAACAACTAAGTTGAGGTCAAAAATGCCGTTTGCTTAGGGGAAAGCCACCGCGAACCTCCGCTCTTTGACTTGCCCAGACCCAAATCTCCCGATTTCAAGCTGCGTCCCTCCGAGCCTGGCCGGACACTGGAGGCAGCTCAGGAGTGCACACGGCTCGCAGGGGCACGATGACCTCCGCGAGAAAGAAGGCCGCGGTTTGGGTTTTTGGAGGGAAAATGCCTTGCAGGCGGTTTGGTGCAAATATGTGCAAATACAGATAGCATAGCTGCATGAAGCAGACTCGAAACAGACATAAGCTTCTAGTTGTCAATGATTCAAATTTCAAACTCCTCCAACATACTGCATTTGCTATCGCGTTCCTCTTTCTATGCAATATGCAATGGGACGAGAAGGATTTTGTTTGCTAGAAGATGCTGTTTGCAGGCCGGTCGTCCAACAGGGTTGGAAAATCAGAACCTCCAAAAGGTTGGTTCTCGTTGCAACACATATTTTGCGCCCTCTTGGCTTGTGCAAGCAGAGGAGTGCTCTCTTGAGTTCTTCGGCCGTGCCTGTCACTCTCCAGTCTGAAAACCCAGAACCAACGCGGCCGAGGTCCCCCCCAATTTTGTTGGTGGCCCGGGCTCACAACACAGGGGATCCGTGGTATTCTGTCCCGTTGGTTCGCAAACTACCTTCACAAAGCTTGGGGTTCCCGTCGGCCATGCGGAATTTTGGCTGGAAAATCTAAAGAAACGCGGCTGCAAGCCGAGCTTAGAACGAGGATTTCTGAATAGTTGGTCCACAGGTTTACTGCCCTGTTTCTGTGGGTCAAAGTGAAGGTCACCGGCTGGTCCTTTCCAACTTCAACCGCTTGACGATCCACGGTCAAAATGTGCGGTTGCCCTCAAATGGACCATAGCCTACTGGATGAATTGACTGCAACGAGGCAGCCGAAGGCAGCATCTTTGAGCTGGGGTCCCGACAGCAACACCCGCTTTGCACGTGTATTTTTGCCAAAGAGCCAATCGTTGGATCGGAGCCCGGCTTCCCAACCCGCAACAAGCTCTGGTGTCTTGCAATTGAAAGGCACAACGCACGAAGTGAGAACCTTGAAGCTAAGATGAGGTACCCTTCCTCCCACGTTGGAGGGTACCTGGAAGATCAGGCTCCTCTTGGAGGGACTCTCTGTCAGGTGCCATGTTAGTGGGAGAGAGGGTCAGGGTCTTTGCTTTCTGTTTCTCCTGGCCTATTGACGCAACCCCTCATGAAAACGTCGTGCGTTCTCGGCCAAGCCTTCTCCCGCGGGAGCTTCGCCATGGCTACCGCGAGCCCATGGCGAATGGACGAAGCGACCCGCAGGGCGGCAACAGAGGTCGGGCCCCGGAATAAAGGCGACCTGTATGTTTGGTCAAGCTGATATCTGTTGTGTTTTGTGTTCTCTGTGTGTGTGGGCATTCGAATGTTTGGGGTGTCTCTCGCAGTTTCGTCGACTTGGGGTTCGTAGATGTCTAATTTCATGTGTGGGTTGATGGCTCTTAGCGCTTGAGGCTTAGGCTTGTGTCCGGCTGAAATTGGCCTCCATGTTGCAAGATATACTTACACGGTATCACCCATAAAATACGAAATGACTCTCGGTGCCGCAAACCATCTCGGGGAAAACACATCGGAACTTGCCTCCTGTTCTCTCGGATGTCCCCAGCTTGAGACACCGTGGCGACACGCAGCGATTGCCCAGCGCCAGGGCAACCAAGGCAACAACCCGAGTGTAAACAAGGCCGAACGCTCCATTTGACACTACCCCTTGCCAATTTGCCATGGACAAACAAAAAGTCGCTTGGATTTGTCCGAACTTATGTAGACTGTGGCATACGCCAACTCTCCACAGCGTCCCAGCCTCTCACGTGGGCATGGAACCCCAATGGCTCCAGTCTAGATTCCTCGCAAACCAGGAGGTTTTGGGTTTCCGGTGAGCGGCGAGCAAAAAATATGAGTGAAAGCGCAAATTTGGGTTCCGGCCTTTTACCCCCTTTCCCCCAAAAAAGAACTCCAGCAAAAAAGTACAAGTTCCAAAAAAAAATGCAAAAAGGAAGCAAAGAGTGGTTCCCCCTTGTCGCCTCCAGCGCTGGGAGCAGCGCATCCTGGCAGGCCACGTCCTGGCACGCCTCTGCCAGCGTGGCCCGCGGCACCAAGGCCTCCACGGCTCGCTTCGGGTCGCGGCAGGGGTCGCGGCGCGGAAGGTCCGGGAGGCGTTTTGGGGAGGCGAGGGGGGGGGGGGGGGGGGGGCGGCGGGGGGTTCCTTCTGAGTGTCTTGACCATCCTCACAACTTTTGGTGTATCCAGGTTTATCCATCTTATCCAGTTGATGCTGAAAAAAGGTTGGGGGTTGGAAGACTGGTAAAAGGAATCGAAGGATGACAATGATGAGAACCCTAGCAGAGAGATGTATCCATGATTGTGCCAATGATCAGAAACCTCGCGGCAAGTCGGCAAGTTTGTCCGACTCATCAGTGCCCTTGCATCAATGTATCCATGTTTGCCCAAATGACCAGAACCCTGGGATGTGCAAAATTGATATAACCCTTCAGCAGCACATCCATGTTTACCACGAATCACTAGAGCTGGAAACAGGGACAGTCAAACCATGGGTTCCCAGCATCGGCGAAGGTCAAGGCTGACAAGAAAGCTTTTCGCACGTGGTAAACTGTTCTTTGGCACTTGCTGCACGCTTGATTTGAAGCAAGCACGCGATTGCCAATGCTTTTCGCCATGTGCTTGAACGCAGGACACGCGAGGCGATTACTTTTGCTTGAAAGAGTCCGCTGTCGAGTCGGGTGTTTGGGGGTTGGGGGGAGGGTCCTTCAACTATGGCTTCAAAGCAAGACGGTAGGGGTGGAGGGGCAGTAGGGAGCCGTGAACACGGAAGCTTCCCACATTTGACCTTGGAACTCGTAAACCACGGGAACACTTACAAAATGGTCTGGGGCCGGAGGGCGAAAGGCTACCTGCCTCAGGAGGATGAAAGTTGTTCTTCTTAGAACTGTCCTACCGGCGGCCAATTTGTCACATGTAAGGTCGCATGCTGTGTGACAAATGCGGCATGATCAGTGTTCATTATGTTCTTTATTACAATATGATGCGCTCCTGCAACAGGTTTGGGATCGTTCTAATTACTACTTCCTCCCAGCCTGCAAGCAAAAAAGGCGAGCACCTCCGACAAATATGGTGGTGGGACCCTTTTGGGGGGTGGATATGAAACCAGATCGACACACGCTTGTGTTTTGGGAGGGAGGTTCCTACTGCTGTTTATTTAGCGCAAGGATGCCAAAACGTGTCAACAAATGTTGTCCACCACCGCTTTCCAGCACAAAAGAACAGGGTTGTGCACCCAATTCGAAAGCCACCGGGAGTAAATCGCTGGTTTTTGTAGGAGCTGTCAAGCCCAAACCTGCACGCGCTCAAAGGCAGCTCTGTCCGCCTTGCCCTTCTCCTCCATCTCCGGCAGTCCAAAGACCCAGAGCCTTAATAGGGTTGCTCACAAACACATCAAAACTTTGACATGAGCAAATCATGGCTCGTTCGAACAAAAAAGCGACTGCTTCAGCTTTTTCAAAGAGCGAAGAATTGGAGAGTTCAATGGTGAGGGTACATGCAAAGTGCCCGGTTGGGTTCCCAGTGGAAGACCTCTTGTGGGAGATGGGGACCCCACAAAAAAGTGGCTTGCCCTTGGTTTCCAAATAGAAACAACTCCTCAAAAATTTCCCCGGCACGAGACCCCAAACAGTGATAGGCGGCGGTCACACGCTGCAGAGTATTGTGCGGGCAGCGCCGCAAAACGGCGGTTGTTGTCAGGAAGCTATGGCCTGGAACAGACACGCGGTTCGTTGTTGTTGTTCAGAGTACCATCGAGACGCCGTCGAGCCCGGGACCTTTCGCCGGAACCCGTGCTGCCGAACCACGAGACAAAACCCCCACGGTCCCGGAGCCGCCAAAAAAGCAAAACAATCGAGTTTGTGCGAGCCTCCGCTGTCGAAACGCACTTCAACATCAAGCAAAAGCAAGAATCTGCGGTAAATACCACGCGAAACGCTCGCGGACAGAAGTCGACACCTCACTTTGTGCGAGCCTGCGCTGTCGAAACGCACTTCAACATCAAGCAAAAGCAAGAATCTGCGGTAAATACCACGCGAAACGCTCGCGGACAAAAGTCGACACCTCACTTTGTGCGAGCCTGCACAATCGAAACGCATTTCAACATCAAGCAAAAGCAAGAATCTGCGGTAAATACCACGCGAAACGCTCGCGGACAGAAGTCGACACCTCACTTTGTGCGAGCCTGCGCAGTCGAAACGCACTTCAACATCAAGCAAAAGCAAGAATCTGCGGTAATACCACGCGAAACGCTTGCGGACAGAAGTCGACACCTCACTTTGTGCGAGCCTGCGCAGTCGAAACGCACATCAACATCAAGCAAAAGCAAGAATCTGCGGTAAATATACCACGCAAAACGCTCGCGGACAGAGCGGGCACCTCAATCTGGCACCAAGGCCTTTTCTCTTACCGTAAGAAGCCCTTAGTGTGGACACACTGTTTGGGGAAAAAGGCGCACAGGCATGGCCAGCAGGCATGCTCGTTTTTTCTTCCATGAGCAGCACATATCGGTGAGACGGCAGAATCGCAGGACAGGGCTGCTGGGATAGATGCGTGGCACTGCGCGCAGCCGCAGCAGGCCAGTCTGTTGGTAGATGCAAAGGCGCTGCGGTCAAGGCGTGGTAGCTTGTTGCTGCAAACAGCCGACGCGGCGCACGCAGAGTGCTAGTGGCAAGCTCTCGCAGCACAGAAGCGTTATCAAGGCAGGCCCAAAGACTGGGCTGTCTGGCTCGGACCCTTCCACAGCAGGCGTGTACATAAAGCGCGCGCTCCCAGATCGCAGGGCGCACAAGAAGGCGTCAAACTCATTTGGCGCCATGATATCGAGGCAGTTCATGCGGTGCAGCGCTGCGATGGGTGGCAGGCCGCGAAGGCGCGGATGTTGGTCGATCCACTGTTGCACGGTAGCTTCGTCTGCACAGCGGAAAGAGTTGTCAAAGAAAGTCGGCAGGCGGATTTGTGCATGGATCCACTCGGGCGCGTTCCAAGACACACGCACGTCAATGACATCGTGCGCCACGAACCCTGGCAGCCACAGCCGTGTTGCCAGGATAAAATTTGCGTAAGCTTCTACTTCTTGGCGTGCGGCACGGGCGCGCTGCATCCAGACGCGGCAACGTGCAGCACAGCAGGTCGTCATGAGCCGCAAGAACAAACAGACATCGCCTAGACACACGGCCTGAGCGCAAAGCACGGGGTACATAGCAGCAGGCGGTCGAATACGTGCGCTTTCTGCTGGGGCGAGCTGTACTGTGGCGAACGACTTGGGTGCTTCCGGCGGGCTCGTCCAGGCCCGGCAGATTGGCGGCACCGCGTGTCTCCAAGCGGCCAGCAGGCATGGCGCGTTGCGTCATCTTCACGCGCAGCCGCAGTGTTGCTCGAGAGCGCGGCGTTCTCAGCGTCAATTTTACTCGGATGCGTCAGGCAGCGTCGAGGCATGAGTACGGAGAGTGTCGGCGGCAAAAGGACGGAGCTGAGCCAAAGCGACACGACTTCCACGCACAGGAGCGTTGTTGCATGCAGCATGGAAGTAAAACAAGGCATGTGAGGAAGGAACACACGGCTTCGTGCGTAACTAGTGTGTGGATGGGTAAATTACAGAGTAGGGGGCAAAGGCACGCGACTGCATTTTTCCGCGAGCAAAGCATGGCAGCTGAAGTGGGGCTGTGTCGAAAAGAACCAGCTTGCGCTTGCTTCTGGCTAACTACTTTTCTTATTGTGTTCCACCACAACAAAGCGCATCCGCTGCATCACCGATTGGTTATGCACAAGGTTGGACATCGGCTGTCCCTGCGCAACCGCCAGCGGCGCACGTGCAAGCTTGTGCCGGAACGCGCAAGGACACGCGCAGGGACACGCGCATACAGGCACACATGCAGACACATAGAGGAATTGGCGCGATGCAGTTGTGAAAGTATGTTTGAACCGCAGTTCTAGGCAAAGTACCGCGTTGCCATCGAAGCAAAGCTAGTGCACGTGTGCGGACAACCAGGTAGGGCAACAACCCACCACCACGCAAGATCTCTGAGCCCTTTGGCGCTATCGAGTTATACAGTGCAACAGCAAGGAACATGACACGTTGAGTGCATACACGAGGAATGGAAAAGCAGTAAGACAAGGAATGTGAGGAAGGAACACATGGAGTCGTGCGTGAATAGTGTGTGGAGCAGCAAACACAACGTACGGGGGGCGCAAGAACGCGACTGTTTTTATCCGCGAGCAAAGCACGGCAGCTGAAGTGGGTCTGCGTCGACAAAACCAGCTGCTCCTTGCTTCTGGCTAACTCCTGCGCGCTTGCATTCCGTCCGTCAGCGATCCGTAGAGACACTTCCAGCACCCGCCTGCGCAGCCGCAAGGGTTCCAAGATTCGCTCAGTCGCTGCAGGCGTGTACGCCCGGTGCTGTAAGTGCATTCGCCCACGGCTCTCCACGGGGGTATGCACTCAGAGCTGGGCAAAGGGCTTGTTGCAAGGCGGGCGCTGTCGACTCTGTCCAGGGAGCATGCGTGCCAGGCGGAGGTCCGCGCGTAGCAGTCACGCTAGACATCAGGAGCAGTTGGCGCATACACTTCGTGGCCACGTCAACATCTGCTTCACGCAGCAGCTGCAGCTGTTCCACAATGAGCTTGGCTTGCCCTTCCGTCGCAGACTTGGAGCACGCTATGGCCAAGGCATACTGCAACTTTTTGCCCGTCCGAGGTGGGTCCAAGACGAAATCCTTCAAGTTATGAACAGTGCAGTAAGCTATGGCTGTGAATTTTTCGGCCGCGGCAGCGTCTGCCTCTGCTAAACCATCGATGATGTCTTTGGTGACCAAGCGGAGCCCGCTGGCAGCTTCTTGTTGTTCGGTGCGCTTGGAGGACACCAAAAGGACCAGGGCTTTGTTGCAACTCAGACGACGGCGTTTTCCTTCCCTCTCAAGGGAACCGGCCTGGCGCGCGTCCTGTTTGAAGTAAGCCGGGAAGGCGCGCATCCACAACCTGCATTTCGTATTGCGATCCCCCACACGCGGCTCACTTTCCTGAGCTCATCTGCACCCGCTCCCAATGCACGAAGGAGCTCTGTCACTCTGTGTTACTCTGGCCGCCTCCTGCGCCGCCACGAGGACCTCTCCGTACTCTTCCAGTTCCCTCCCCATCTCGCCAGGCACGGCGTAGTCCACAAAACCTTCAATTAAACCGCCGGCAGCACGGCGAGAAGCTTGTCCTTCGCCAGCGCCCGAAGCTCTTCCTGCTGCAAACTTCTCCCACCTTGTTTCCGGCTAATCCCTGCGTTCTCGCACGCCGTCCATAAGCCCTGTCGATCCGAAGGTAAACCTTCCAACAAAGCACCCGCCTGCGCAGCCGCAAGGTCTCCCAAGACACATGACCCGAGATGCTTGAATTCCGCGCGCACATCGGCAGGCGCGGCTTCCAGCAGCATCGCCAAGGTAACCTGCACCAACGCGCCGGAACTGCTCGGGCTTGTGCCCTCACCCGCGCGTGCCTCCGCAGACGCAGTCATGCCCTGCTCCGCCCCACCCGAAGCGTCGCTGACTGGCGTTTCTTTCAGAAATCAAATGCAGGCGCCGCGCAACTCGGAGCGCACACTTTGCGCTGAGCGTGTTCCGCCACTGGCATTTTGTATTGCGATCCCCCACACAATGCTCACTTTCCTGAGCTCATCTGCACCCGCTCCCAATGCACGAAGGAGCCCTGTCACTCTGTGTTACTCTGGCCGCTTCCTGCGCCGCCACGAGGACCTCTCCGTACTCTTCCAGTTCCCTCCCCATCTCGCCAGGCACGGCGTAGTCCAGAAGAGCCTGAAATGAAACCGCCGGCAGCACGGCGAGAAGCTTGTCCTTCGCCAGCGCCCGAAGCTCTTCCTGCTGCAAACTTCTCCCACCTTGTTTCCGGCTAATCCCTGCGTTCTTGCACGCCGTCCATAAGCCCTGTCGATCCGAAGATAAACCTTCCAACAAAGCACCTGCGCAGCCGCAAGGTCTCCCAAGACACATGACCCGAGATGCTCGAATTCCGCGCGCACATCGGCAGGCGCGGCTTCCAGCAGCATCGCCAAGGTAACCTGCACGCTTTGCCCCACCAACGCGCCGGAACTGCTCGTCGGGCTTATGCCCTCGCCCGCGCGCGCAGCCGCAGACGCAGTCATGCCCTGTTCCGCCCCACCCGAAGCGTCGCTGACTGGCGTTTCTTTCAGAAATCGAATGCAGGCGCCGCGCAACTCGGAGCGCACACTTTGCGCTGCGCGTGTTCTGCCACTGGCATTTCGTATTGCGATCCCCCACACACTGCTCATGCACTTTCCTGAGCTCATCTGCACCCGCTCCCAATGCACGAAGGAGCTCTGTCACTCTGTGTTACTCTGGCCGCTTCCTGCGCCGCCACGAGGACCTCTCCGTACTCTTCCAGTTCCCTCCCCATCTCGCCAGGCACGGCGTAGTCCAGAAGAGCCTGAAATGAAACCGCCGGCAGCACGGCGAGAAGCTTGTCCTTCGCCAGCGCCCGAAGCTCTTCCTGCTGCAAACTTCTCCCACCTTGTTTCCGGCTAATCCCTGCGTTCTTGCACGCCGTCCATAAGCCCTGTCGATCCGAAGATAAACCTTCCAACAAAGCACCCGCCTGCGCAGCCGCAAGGTCTCCCAAGACACATGACCCGAGATGCTCGAATTCCGCGCGCACATCGACAGGCGCGGCTTCCAGCAGCGTCGCCAAGATTATTGCGCCCATGGCTGCGCAAGCATCACTACAAAAGGCAAGATCTGTGTGTTTGTTTCAACAGGGTGCCTGAGTTAGTGAGTTAGCTAGCTAGGTAGCTTCTTCCTTGGTTCTCGTTGTTTTGTCTCTGTGTTTCTTTCTTTCTATGAATGTGGCGCTGTTGCTGTTGCTGTTGCTGTTTGGTTGTTGTTACCATCGAGAAGCCGTCGCAGCACAGAAGCACCACAAAGAAAGGGAAACAAGCTCGCGCGGACAGGGCGGGACGAGACAAAACCCCCACGGTCCCTGGAGCCGCCAAAAAAGCAAAGAAATCGAGTTTGTGCAAACCTGCGCAATCGAAACGCACTTCAACATCAAGCCAAAGCAAGCATCTGCGGTAAATACCACGCGAAACGCTCGCGGACAGAAGTCGACACCTCACTTTCTGCGAGCCTGCGCAGTCGAAACATATTTCAACATCAAGCAAAAGCACGAATCTGCGGACATACCACGCGAAACGCTCGCGGACAGAAGTCGACACCTCACTTTGTGCGAGCCTGCGCAGTCGAAACGCACTTCGACATCAAGCAAGAGCACGAATCTGCGGTACATACCACGCAAAACGCTCGCGGACAGAAGTCGACACCTCACTTTGTGCGAGCCTGCGCAGTCGAAACGCACTTCGACATCAAGCAAGAGCACGAATCTGCGGTACATACCACGCAAAACGCTCGCGGACAGAAGTCGACACCTCACTTTGTGCGAGCCTGCGCAGTCGAAACGCACTTTGACATCAAGCAAGAGCACGAATCTGCGGTAAATATACCACGCAAAACGCTCGCGGACAGAGCGGGCACTTCAATCTGGCACCAAGGCCTTTTCTCTTACCGTAAGAACCCCTTAGTGTAGACACACTGTTTGGGGAAAAACTGAGCTTCCAAAAATACCCCCCAAAAAAAGAAAGCAAAGCTCCCAACAAGGGCCTTTTTTCCCTTGCGTCGCTTGGTGCCCGGGCCAGCAGGCGCAGGCGCCCTCGAAGCCCGGGCGCAGCATGACCCGCAGGTTGCACAGCGAGCGGCTGGCCTCACGGCCCCAAAAAAGCGCGGCCGAGAGGGAACCACCCTTTCAACACCTGGGGCACCTAAGGCAAATGCCCGAGAAAAAAAAACTTGCGGGCAAAAGCTGGCCAAATATGCCTTTTGGCCGGACAAAAAAAAAACGGCGTTTCGGGGCTCCAGGCACCCCGCCCCATTCATGAACAAGAATTGTTTCATATAGGGTCAAATATTACATGGGTGTCTTCTTTGAGGGTACTCCTTTATTGATTAGTCTCTAAGGCGTGACCTGCCTGGCAGGGCCTGTGTCTTGGGGCTACGAGCTCAGCTGCGGAATCCCCAACTTGCAGACTCATCAAACCTCAAAGCCTGAACTCTCAGCAGCCAAAACCCAAACTGCAAAACCCTGAGCCCAAGAACCCTGAAACTACATGGTCCCAAAATTCTAAACCGAAAGCCTTAAAAAAAAAACAACTAACACCGAACACCAAACCTACCCTAAACCCTTAACCGACAACTTGAGAGAGAGAAAAGGCATACTTGCGGATTAATAGTTAAGCCGCGATGTTCTCTTGAAAAGAATAAGGAAGAATAGGCTTCTCAAAGAACAGGCGCCCCAAATAAACTGCCCGTCTGGAAATTTCGAATGAAGGGCAGGCCAGTCCAAGTCTTCATAAGATTCGAAACCGCTATCGCCACAAAAAGGGCCTAAACTGACCCCCAAAAAGCAATCAATGGTCTTTGGTCTTTTCCCGCCTGCTGTGCAATGCCAGATAGGTCGAGGCCTCGCAGAGGGTATGTTCAGTTGCTACGAAGCTGCGGTCTCAAGATTTTTTTTCCGCAGATTGCATTTGAAACCGCTTCTCCGGCCCATGATGAGCCGGCCTTCCATCAACATCATAAGTAAGCAAAGCAGGTGTTGAAACAGGTTAAAACCACCTTGGTTACCACGCACTGGTGGAGACTCAGCGCCGACATTCATCCTGAAGCTTTGGAACGCTAACAGCCACAACCAAGGGAAATGACTACCTGCCCTGCGGCCTGTCCTAGCGGATGCGTTAAACAGGGAATACCTGGCTACAATTTGGTTGCATACGGGTGATATATGCCTAGTACAAATTTATACATATATAAAATATATATATATATATATACACATATCATATATGTATACAATGCGCGCTTGTGTCTTATTGCTTCCGTAACTTGTTGCTTTCATGAAGAGAAGTCTTAGGAGAACGGTGAAGAATCAGGAGAAATTCGGCTTCCAGAAATGGGAACAAACGGCAACTCCCTAGTGTGCCAATACGGAGCCTGGGTTGTCCAGAATTGGCGAAGCCCTCCTTCGGTGATTCCGCACTCCGTAGTGGGACGAAGGATTCAGGATTGACTTTGAACAACTTGCTGACATCTGCATTCATAGGCAAAACCGCTGGGTGGGCAGAAATTGGTTATTGTTCAGGCAAACCCCACCGCTGGGTTGGTCTTTGACCCTTTTGACCCTTTTCAAATGCTGGGTGATTTCATTGAAACATCTTCGTTTTTTGGCACCACAAGTTGTCGATGACTCATACTACTGATACCCACTGTTCAACGGTTTTCTGAATCAAGACATACGCTGATTGTCAAGCCTCCCCGTGCCACGCATGGCCAACAGTTGCAAAAAGTTCCTAGCGAACTTCTGGAAACAGACTTGCCAAGTTGAGATGCCTGGGACGGCCGCCGACGGTTGAGTGGAAAAACCATCCCATTCGTTGCAGACCCTATGAAACGGTGACCCCTCTCGGCTTCCGCGCTGGCCAGCTGCCAGGCGTTGGTGTCGGGCCCGAGCTCCGAGATCTGAACCGACTGCTCAACCGCGGCCCTTTCCCACCATTTGGCTTGGGGATTAAGTTCACCCTTTCCAAAACGCGTTGCTTAAAACCACCCTCAAAGGAATGGGGAAACCTTTTTCTCACTTTGGCACCTTTTTTTGTTCACCTTGGCCCTTTTCTTTCACCTTTGAACCCTGTGCTGCGAGACGAAGATGAAGACTGCGAGGAGAATGAACCCGGCGTTTGTGAAGAAAGGTGCGCAAGGTTAGAAAAAGAATGGTAGCGCGCGCAGTTGTTAGCCACCCCTACGCCGACAAGGCCGAGGCCACGCTGCGCCACGCAGATGCCTGTTTCTAGGCTGTCTTTCCACTCCAGCTCTCTCTTAGTAAACTAAAACAATCTCAACGCCTCATCGTACAAGCAGCGCCGACGAGCTTCTGTGGGCCTGAGCCACCCACGCGCCCCGTGCAGTACAGTCCCCTTGTCACATGACACGCAGGGATTTGAATTCTGAGGGCCGAGCTGCCACGCGATGACGGGTTGTAACGCAGCCGAGCCCGAAGTTCACCCCATACACTACATTTGCGTTGGCGCACGTGGCAAGGGTGGACAGTGCCGGTCAAACACGTAAGTCAGTGACAGCGGTTGCCCGTCTCGCGCGACTCGAAGGGATGGGGTTCTTTCACGAGAGAAAAGAATGTCTTCCCCATTCAAATAAAAACCTCACAGCCCGGTGTGGGAAGGACCCGTCCGTTTCTTGCTCGTTTGCATTGCTTTTGCTTGAAACACAGCGCAGCTTATGCACGCCGTGCTTCCAGCTCCGCCAATCCTCGCCAGCCTGCTTCCGCTTAGCTGGCGGGCAGGGTCTTCCTTAGCCTCCAAATCCGCCGGGGTCTCCGGGACCCATACCCATCGCCAAGACCCTGCGCTCCGAGGTGTTGAATCACTTGATCCACGGCCAAATATTGCAACTGCAACTTGGTTTAAGGTTCATGCGTAGGGAAACCCAAAACAGAACGAACTTAGCCACATTGTTGTGAAAACCTGAAATCTGCTGAGCCCCTTAAACAAAGATATGTTTTGTAAAAAAATCCCCTTCTGATCGGTGTGAGGGGCTGAGCTCCCAAACTTGCTTAAAGTGTGATTTGGCAAGCAGGCTCCAAGCACCTTTCAGGAAGCAATGGGAGCAGCAAGAGATTCTAAAGAAGACTTGTCTAACCTGACTCGAGTCAACTGTAGGCGTTCTGGTGAAGCTAGCGCCAGGCAACCAACTGAAATCAGCCTTTTGGTTCACGAACCCTTGTGGTGAGTCATCCCGCGCCATCCCTTTTTCACATCTGTCTCTGGCAAACTGTTGAGGGGAGTTTGCCTGTGACTACTAAACCTGCTCTAGGTTCCACATTCTGTCCGCTGCTTGGATGGAGACAAGCAGCTCATTGCTTGCTCATTGTTGACCGAGCAAACAAAGTTTGCAGCCAAGCGTCGGTTCAGTGCCTGTAGCGATTGCTGCTTGCTTCCTTGGCTTCTCGTCTTGTGCAGTTGTGCTTAACTTCAACTACACACGGCAACCTTTCCTTAGCTTCGAAAAGAGAGGAGGCCCGAGGCGAGGCGAGAGGCGCGAGGCGCGATGCGCGAGGTGCGAGGCGCAAGGGGCTGCCAATAGAGCTCAGCTTTGTAGTCAGGTCCATCTCTTTTTCGGCGCAGGCTGCAGGGAGGGAAGCGCGAGGCATGAAGAACAAGGCATAGCCGTCTGCGCGCCAGTTGGCTGTGAGTTGGCGGAGGTAGCACGGATAGGTGACGGGAGTGCAGCCTTGTGAACCTGCTCTGGGCTCCTCGTAGGCGAAGCAAGGCCCTCACCCATCACTGCCTACTTCCAGCAAAATGCGCTCTGCAGAGCCCCGCGTGATCCTAGAGGCAGGCACCCAAGTCGCTGCAGCTTCGCTGTAGGCGAGAGCACCTGAGCGCAAGCACTGCCCGGCATCTGCGGTCAACAGCTACTTCTGTAAGAAGGGGTTGTGGGGCATCGTAGGAAATCATGTCAGTCAGCAAAAGGACTCGCTACTATCAGCCGCCGTGAAGCTGCCTGCTAATGCGGCATTCTTTGCATTTCCTTTGCGGGTCGCTCTCTGAAAATTGGCAACCTCCTACGTGCTTTTCGCATTCTTTGGGGGGCGGCTCTAAGTAACAAGCAAGTGTAAAAAAACAACATAAACTCTTCTTTGCACACATCGAGGCAGAAGCAAAGTACCGAAGTTGGAAATTCCAAGCAACAATCAAATACTGTTGCTTGACTCTGGTGGCTTCGACATGCACAGGGCGGCGGCGTTGCAATAGGAGATGATGACTGTCATGATAAGCGTCATCACAGCATCCTCTGCATTACCAAAGCTGCCAACGATAAGGATGATGACTGTCATGATAACTATCATCGTAGCGTCCTCTGCATAACCAATGCTGCAGAATCAGAGATCATGATGATCATACGGACAATGATGATAAGGATGATGACTGTCATGATAACTATCATCACAGCATCCTCTGCATTACCGATGGTGCCCAAACGCCACATTTGAAATGTATAGAAGAAAGAGACGAAGATGACAATCATGATGACGATGATGAAAGTGATGACTGTGAGGACAATCATCATGAAGATGATAAGGATGATGACTGTCATGATAAGCGTCATCACAGCATCCTCTGCATTACCAAAGCTGCCAATGACTGTCATGATAACTATCATCGTAGCATTCTCTGCATTACCAATGCTGCAAAATCAGAGATCATGATGATCATACGGACAATGATGATAAGGATGACGACTGTCATGATAAGTATCATCACAGCATCCTCTGCATTACGGATGGTGCCCAAACGCCACATTTGAAATGTATAGAAGAAAGAGACGAAGATGACAATCATGATGACGATGATGAAAGTGATGAATTTTATGGCACATCTAATCCGGCTCAGACGCCAAGCTGGTCTCTGGCGGCGTTAAGCTAGGAGGCTGGGTGGCGCAAAAGAGACCGGTACGCGCTGCCCGGCAGGAAGGTTTGAGTGTATGAGCTAAAAGGTTGCTGTTCCTCGTGCAACAGTTCAGGTGAGGACACGTCATCAACCCTGGCAGAGCTCGTGGCCAGCTGCAAGCAGCAACTGCAATCACTTGAAAGCGGGCCTCTGCGGCATTCGCAGTTGACGGGTGGTGTAACACCTTAGCTTCACGTGGTCGAGCAGGCAGCTCAGTGATGCTTCGTGTTTGCGTTGACACGCCCTACATCATTCTGGTGTAAGCCTTGCTACTCTTGCCCATGCGCACGCTCTTGCCGTGCTGCGAGCACCAGTCTGTATGTGCACGCTGTTCACACTACTTTCTTTGATTCTTTGTGTTTCTGAAAGGGTTTTGAACTGATCGTTGTTTGCGGCGGAGAATGATCCAGCGAGCCGACGATCCAGTAGCAGCTCTTGATCAAGTCTGCTCAGGAAAACTCCTTGCAAGAAGAGTTGTTTGAATTAGATGGCCCTGGGAAGATCGACCATCCACGATCAACCTGTCCAAGCATGTTCCGGAAAACCCCTCCCAAGGGGGGGGGGGTTGAGAAGATATTGCCCGTCTGTGTAGGGAAGCAGATCACAACACAAAAAGTCACAGAGTCAACCCTCACTTGCTTTGCCCGTGTCAGCAAGATCCTGGAAATTGCAGAGCAGCCAAAAATCGAGCCCGCCGACCCACGCGGGAGCAGAAAAGGTATTCTCATACCTCAATCCGAGCAAAACGAGTCCGAGGATCCGCACTGTCCGAGGAGCCCGTGCAGCAAGGAAATCCAAAACCCCAGAATGAGAATTCAGAAGAGGCGCCTCGGGTTCCAGAAAAAGGATGCATACAGCTTCAGTAGACCATCCAAGACGATCCACTCTACCGTCTCGTCACGCCCATCTACAAGTCGCAGTGCTGGATTGAAGCCAGCGTAGTCCAATTGGGTGAGTGGGTTCGCCCAGGTGTTTGAGCACCGCGTGACCTGATGAGTCGCAAAGGACGAAAGTCGGCACTCCGGCAACAAGCTCGAGCGTCAAGGCCGGGCAAGGACACTTGGCCGCCCAAAACGACGCGGTGGCCAGAAACGGCGCGGCGGGCGCAGTGGCCCAAAGAGGGCGCAGTGGCCCAAGAGGGCACGAAAAGGTGCAATCGTGCGGTCGCCCAGAATGGAAAAGTCGCCAGAAAAGGCGCGGTGGCCCCAAGAAGGCGTCGCTGAAAAGAATAAAAAGATGGAGAACACAAGGAAGAGGGCTTTAAAAGTAATGCGTGGAAGGGTCAACAGGCAAGAAGAGGAGGACTACAGGAAGACGCGCGGAAGACTACGAGAAGACGAGGAAGACTACGCAAGACCACGACAGCAGGACCGCGGGACTGCGAAAGCCCACGACAGGAAGCAGAGAACGGGAAGACTCAGAGGCTACGAGGCTTCCGAGAGGAGGAAGTCTTGAAGACGGGAAGAGGAGGTCGACGAGGACTGAGGGAAAGACTGCGAGAAGTGAAGACTACGGGAAGAAGAGCGGGAAGGAAGATGAAGACGAGGAGAATAGACCCGGTGTTTGTGAGAATAAGCTGCCCCCAGGGTGATTTAAAAAAAAAAGTATGCAAGGATAGGAAAAAAGGAATATAAGATGAACAAAATATTCCAGGTGAAAAAAGTTGCCAAGGTGAAAAAGATCGGTTGCCCGGTCTGTGACATTTCCCAGGTGGAAAAAAAGGGGTCAAGCCGAGAAAAAAAAAGAGTCCAAGGTGTGAATTTTGCTTTCAAGGGTCTCCCTGGAAAACTATTTGGCAGGGCTTTCCAACCCAGTTGTTTAAATTGTTCCGAAACAGATAGCAAGATAGTTGCGGAAGATGGCACCCCCGTTGTGATCCCGTTTGGTTGATTCCGATCCAACCAAAACCACGTTGTCGTTCCCTTGAGACTGCGAGAAGTGGCCAACCCGCAACCCATTGAAGACTTACAAGGGCTCGATGTCCATCCCATTGGCACTCTCTCCTAATTATGCTTCACTCCTCCAGGATTTAATTGCTGAGATTTTGGATGCGCTTTATTCAATGTTCCTTTGGTGTCGTTTTAGGACCCAACACTGGATCCGACACCACGACAGAAAGAGAGACAAGTTGACCGCAAACAAAGCACCTATGGGCTCTAGCTGCGAAATTGGGCGTTTGGTCAATCCAGCTTTTTATCCAGTACAGATGCCACCACATGTTCTGGTGCCCCAAGTTGGGATCTTACGGATTGCCGAAACAAGCAGCCCAGAAATGGTTGTGCAGAACGCTCACTCCAACCAGGATCCTCTTTTTGCCTCCCAGAAAGTTGCCTAACCCCATATTCCACGGTCAAGAAAATAGGACGCCTGGTTGAAGGCAAGTGGTCAGATCGCTCCACTTCGGACAAACGGTTGTGCTTCGGCCCCAGAAAGCATAATCCTCGTTCAGCTTTTGGTGACTTTTTTGGGATGGCCGATCCGCGTGCAGAACTGCAAAGCTCGGCGGCCAACGCTTACTTTCCTCATTGGTCGGGGTGCATTGTGATTCATTCTGTAACCTGTGGCAAACCAAAGCCCCTCGTGCGGCCTCTATGGTTTGGAGACGTGAACGCACGCTTCCCTCTCGGTTTCCCAAATGGCCACTGGCCGCTTGCCAGCAACACTTGCAACAGGAAGGCTAAGAAACCCACACGCATCACAAAACGCAACAAACAAACAAACAAACAAACAAACAAACAAACAAACAAGCAAGCAAGCAAACAAACAAAACAAAAACTGACAAGAAAGGAAGGAAATCAACTTAGGAACGAACAGGGCTGTCTGGTGTTCCGACAGGTTGCCAAGCGCCTGGAACACAATCACCTTCTGGCTGTCTCCGACCTTCACCTAGCCGGCTACCGCGAGGATCCTGAAGGAAACCATGAGTGCTAGTCAAGAGCAGAATCCTACTAGGCCATCAAAAGCCAACAATTGCATTCTCCACAAGGCGAAGCACCCCTGATTGGTATGCCCCGATTAGTGTCCAGATTCATCAGATGTCGACCTCAAGGTAACCCTTGCTGGACACGGACCTGCAAAAAGTGACGCCAAAGCAATCGCGCGAGAAACCGGCCATGACCAGGTGGGAGATCCCTGCCAACG
The DNA here is from genome assembly GCA_963377175.1 of Effrenium voratum. Classification (NCBI taxonomy): domain Eukaryota; class Dinophyceae; order Suessiales; family Symbiodiniaceae; genus Effrenium; species Effrenium voratum. Next base: position 302,734 of record CAUJNA010000062.1, read on the forward strand.
CTCAAAACCCAGCGGTCCAAAGCACTAAGAAAAAGCGAGCGAATAAACAAGCAAGCAAGCAGGCGAGCAAGCAAGCACACAAACAAACAAACGTGCAAAACCTGCGAACCTGGGAACCTGCCAAACCTGGAAAGCTGGTGCGGCAAATCTTGCGCGAAAACTCTGGTGCGAAAACCGTGAGCCTCGAGCGACAAAGCTTGTGCGCAAAAAGACTTCCTCCGACTGAGCTGTAGAATTAAGCCTTGTGATGTCGTGTTAGCGCTCCAATTTCCATTTTAGGAACACTCAAGTGGCTTGGCCTGGCATCCAGGTCTCCCGGGCCTCACAGCCCAGAGCCTTCCGCGAGGCATCCTGGCAGAGCGAAGAAGCGATGGCGGAATGCACTCTGGTGCGTGAGTGTGAGTGTGTGTGTGTGGGGGTGTTGCACCACGGTCCATATCTCTCAAGCATTGCACCCTGGGGGAAAAAAATCGCCCTTCCGATGCTCACCTTAAATGGAAGCACCCCAAAAGTCCGCCAACTTGCCCAGATCCCGTGGATTTTTGGGACATCAAGACATCTTCCGCGCATCGAAGCACGCGAAGCACGCGAAGCACGCGAGCCTCCAAAGATCGCCGTCCCGCGGCCCAGAACACGCAGTCGCAGTCTTCCAATGCCCCGAGGTCCTCAAGACAAGACGGGGCGGGGGGGGGGGGCGGAGACGTGGGAGGAGGCCCAGTGTTTGATCCAATCCTGCGAAACGCCGCGCAATTAATTCAATTTTTTGCCGGGGTCGGTTCTTTCTGCCTCAAGACTGGGACCTAGTTCCTTTTAAACCATTCGAAGAGTGCACATCACTCTTGGGACCAACCATGTGTCTCCTTCGAACATCAGAAGGGACAAACAAGGCCCCTGTTCATCCGCCAGACATTGTGGGGGGGTGCCTTTTCTTTGCCATGCACTTGTTCAGTGACAATATCATGTTTCCCTCACAAGAAGTTGCCCTGGCTACCATGTCCTTGCAGAACTCCTGTCAGCTCCTGAGCTCCCTCTTGAAAAATAAAATCTGCTCCTTGGCTCCCTCCCACTAGCTGATTCATCTTGATTTCTCATCTCCCGGAGATCCGATTTCGTCTCCTGCACCGAGGTGTCGTAGAGGATTTTGGCCTCCGACCCTGCCAGCTTCCGCCAGCGCCGCAGGAAGGCCTCCTGAGAGTCGGAAAGGGCCGTGAGCTTGGCATGCCCCGCCTAGCCAACAGTTGAGCCAAAAACAACCTGAGGCTCCAAAATTCGCCTCGGCCCCAAAGGGGCCAAGGGCGCTCAGATCTCTTCTCCAAAGAGAACCACGGGCCGCCCCCCCCCCCCCCCCACCCATGTCGGCTGGACCGGCGGGCCTTGAAATTTTCGGGGTTCGTCGGCGTCCAGCTCCATGGGTCCATTTTTGTCGAAAATGTGCTGGCCCAGCCCAACCAGAAACCCGCCTGCTAAGTCATCCATGAAACTGGTCTCAAGCTATGCCAGCCCCTCAGTCCGGCTGCCCAAGCAACTCAGCCCAGGCTGGCCAGGCCTTGACCTCCTGCTCGCGTCTGGCCCCAAGTCATCCAGCAGGCCCCAGCCAACTCGCCACCCAGCCTCAGGCCCAAGTGTGTATGAAACAGGCCTTGCCCATCCAGCAACCCGCCCAAGCACAGCTCAGCCCAGCCCGCCCAGCCCAAGTTCCAGGCTGGTCCGGCTGCCCGGCAGCCAGCAACCCACCCATGGCTTCGCAGCCTCGTGGCTGAGACTAGCTTCAGGCCCAGCCCAAAGCCTGCCCAGCCCAGGCCCCAGCGCATCTCAGGGCATGCCAGCCACTACCCGCCCCCAGCTCCCAGCCCACCAGCTCAGCCCAGTGTGCCAAGGTCAGGTTTGTCTAACGTGTCTGAGACTGGCCTCAGGCCAACGACCAGTCTCACGTATCTGAGACTGGTCTCAAGCTATGCCAGCTACTCAGCAGCCCAGGCTGACCAGGCCCCTTCGGCGCAGTCTGAGACCGGTCTCAAGGTATGCCAGCCTGAGACTAGCCTCAGGCCCAGTCCCTCAGCCCGCCTGCTGGCGTGTCTTACGTGTCTGCGACTGGCCTCAGGCCCAGCCTAGCCAGCAACTCGCTACCCAGCCTCAGCCCATCCAGCGACCCGCCCAAGCACAGCTCAGCCCAGCCAGCCGAAGTTCCAGGCGCAACCAACACCATAATCCAGCTGCCCAGCACCACCCATGGCTTCGCAGCCTCGTGGCTGAGACTAGCTTCAGGCCCAGCCCAACCAGCAACCCGCCTAAGCCAACCCCACCCAAGCCCACCCGGTTTGAGACTCGCAGGCCTCAGCCTATCTAGCGCCGAGACTGGGCCTCACCAGCCTGGGCTCAACTAGCGTCTAGCCCAGCCCAGTCCGCCTGCTGGCCAGGCCTGTCTGACGTGTCTGAAACTGGCCTCAGGCCCAGCCCAGCCATAGCCCAGCCCCCTCAGTGCGGCTGCCCAGCCCGCCGTAAACTAGCTTCAGCTCAACCAACAACCCACGCAAGCAAGGTCCAGCCAAGCTGCCCGAGACTAGCTTCAGGCCCAGCGCAGGCTTATCTGATGTGTCTGAGACTAGCCTGTGGCCCAGCCCAACCAGGCGAGGCCGGCTTGTCTGACTTGTCTGGAGCCAGCTTCAGGTATTCGGACCTTCCCAACACTGGATTTCGGTGTTCCTGACCCTTCCCTCAAACTAGGCTGGGCCGAGGCGGGCAACGCGAAGCGTTTACAATAAACTGTCCAAGTCGCAGGTTGCCAGGTTCAAAGATGTTCTGAAGCAAGTAGGTTTAAGGGAAATGACCAATACCAGCCAAACTCATGAGTGTTAGGAGTGGCTTCGGCCAAAGCGCCGGCCAAAGCGCTGGAGTCGGAGTGGCAAACATCTGAGACCTGCCTCTCTACCAGGCCCAAAGCATTGTTCCTCTCTGCGGGCCGTTGAGACCGGAAAAAGTGAATCGAACGATGAAGAAACCCGGCGGAAGGCAGGTGCCGACATAAAAAAAGGTAAGACATCGTCCCAAGCATCAAGGCATCCAACGAAATCTCACCTAGCACTAGCAATCCGAAGTTCTTAGCCCCTGAAGGAGAATTCTATTTACATTTTTTCCGCACTGCTCAGTTTCCCATGCTTGTCACTGGCCTTCAAAGTGGAATCAAATTGACCTGGGATGCTTGGTGCCTGAAATGAAAAGAAGTTGAGAACAAGCTGATCTCAAGTAAGCGTGCATTGTTTCTGCTTGCTTTTCGTTACCCTTCTGCCCCATAACTCATATGCGTTGCGGCAGGATGTTTCCAAGGTAGCCAAACCTCTAGATGGCTTAAGCAAGGGAAACTCACCATTCCTCGGGGTCCAATCCCATAGGCAGACCAGATTTTGGCGCCGAACATGAGCTGCTTGCCAGTGAAGACCGATTCCCTATTCAAACCCCTTGGGCAAGTCTTGCCAGTAAGCACAAGAAACCACAAAACAATCAAAAGACCAGAAAGATCAGACAACTGAAATAAGTCCAGGTTCCCCAACAGCCCCCGGAACCCTTCTGGAAACCTAGCCCGCAGCCACCGAACCACTCCGAAGCCTTGGGCAAAGACCCTGCAGATTCCAGCGGTTGGGGGAAGAGATGTTTCTGAAGCACACGAAAACCACAGGAAAACCGGAGCAAAACAAACAATCGCAAACAAGTGGAAGCCCCAAAATACAACTGACAAAGGTTGAAGTCTTCAAACCCAACCCACAGGAACAAAACTGGAAGTTCGCACAAAAAGTCAACATGAAAGTCAATGCCTCGCCAAACTACAGGACAAAACAAAGCTCCCCTCGAACAACTGATCAACACTTGGAAAAAGCCAGCAAACAACAAACAACAAACAGAGGTTCCGTTTCAGCAAGTAAACGAATCGAAGCCAGTCACCAAACGAGAGAAATGGTAACTCCCCCTATACAACTGACCAATGTCTATCTAACCGCGCGAAACAACTGGAAACAAACTCCTAGTGTCCCTAAGCCAACTGAAAGTATACTATAGTCAAGAAAACTGCCCAATGCTGGAAGTTGCCCCAACAGCCTCGCCCACAACATGAAAAACATGGCTATGCCAATGATGTTCCAAGGGGTCCCTATTGAAATTCAGAGCTTCTCATGAAATCGACCTCCCCCGTGTCAAAAAACCAATCCCCGCCTCAATCTCCGCCACGGGCATGCCTGAGCTGAAGCTGCGAGAGCGCGTCTGTTGGTCCAGCCTCAGCTTTGGGCCTGGGCTCCTGGCTCTACGGAAATTCACTGAAAAAGAGTTCTTCTAGATTCATCAACACTTACCCTCCCCCAGACTAACATGGAAGCTAGGACCCCTTTAAAACACTTGGTTCCATTTACAGAGGCCTGGCCGGGAGCTTCCATGATAGCCTGAGGGACCCGAACACAAGGGCAGAATAGAATAGATTCTAGAACTCGACACGAAGTGAGCCAAACGCTTAGAGGAAGTTGGCCAAACATTCGGTCTACAGTTTAGGTGGTGATTAATTGAGATATCTCGGGGGTTGAGAACTTCCTCTAAATGTTGCTCGGCTAACGTCCTGCGTATTGTGGTTAACTTCCTGTACAATCGTAGAATTGTCTCACCGTTGCTCTGCTAGCTTCCTCTAACCATGATGGCCAACTTTCAATAGATCTAACAGGTGGCTAACTTGCTCTTGTTTGGCTAACTTCCTTCAGATAGATATTCCTCCTACCGTCTCAACTTCGTGTTGGAGATACGATGGACATGAGGCCGCACATGCTCAAACCGTTTGTCACGTGTCTCTGCCTTGGCCTCATTGTCATGCTTGGCACGGTAAATTGACTGAGCTTCATGTAAGCCATGATCAAAATGTTCCTGTGATCTATTGGAATGCACAAAAACCTTGGATGGGATGCGTTCGTGATATTTGAACAAAAAGAAGTGGTTGACCCCGTCTCGTATGACTCTGCTTCTCCGTGTGTTTCTCGCCTTAGAACATAGGACCTATGGCAAAGCGCCATTGTCTCGAAACGAGGAACGCCGATCTTGCCCTTTGGATCTGTATCAATCTGCCCACGAAAAGGAACGTCACGAGTCACGACCAAGCTGGACACAGGACGGCGCCACAACCACGGCATCGCTATGAGGCACACACATGGCCCGCGTGGAGGACGACAAGGCAATCCTGCACAGACTCTCCCGAGATCCCGTTGGGCAACCTGCTTGCTGAGGAATCTACCATGATTCTTGAGGAAATGGAGTCACCGTGAACTCCTCATCCCGTACGCCCTATCAGAAGCTTGCATCCGATGGAGGCATGGCGGCATGTGGGTGTAAAAGTGCTTGAGTGGCTCCCCCCCCCCCAATGAGCAAAACATCGTTCACTTGTAGGTTCAATGCAACATTCAAAGTCACCAAAACATCCCAAAGGGACAAATAAGAAACCATGGTCAATTGAAAGGCCCCTCAATAATCAAAAGCATGAGGGATACTGGTCCAGGGGCAAAGAATATTCGAGGTGTGGGTGGGTGCGCCATCCCCAACAAACCTGTAACAGAGGATGGGAGGACTCTAGCAGACCTCTGGCTCCTTATTGCTCCCAAACTTAAAGGCAAACCAAATCTGAAACCAAACCAATTGGTTGACCTGGGGGGATATGGGGTTGGTCATCCTTCAGAAACTCGGAGCAAGCCGTAGCTCCCCCAGCTCATGGCTCATGTCGGCATCCTGATGTCCGTGCGGCTGCAATGGCTCTCAGCAGACCTGGCATCCGAAGTCACAACAGTGTTGGGCACAGTGGCCTTGCGTTCGCAGTGGAACCAGCTCACGGCGAGATGAAGCATGTTGGTTTGCTTCCAAATAGGCCAAAAAGAAGGGCCCCTGATTTTGGCACATACCCACATGAAACCTTCGCCGGTCAAGTCCACATCCGCAGCCCTTCTTTCGACGTCATTGAGCACACCCGGCCTGGCTTCCAGCAAAACCTGAACGCACTGGGAGAATGTCCGAAGATGTAACACCCAAAGATCAAGCACACTTAAGTTGGAAGCCTTGTCAATTGGTCATAAACCTTTCATGGTTGACCCTTCCAAGGGAAAATGAGAAGTCCGGCAGGTAGCGTGGCTGCCAGAATTGCGACTGCAGGGAGGCATGGGCTCCGAATCCGCCCCTGGCCCAAAGACAACACAAATGACATCAACGAGAAGCTCCCGAAAGAGAAAACACGAGGCCCCTACCTGTGACCCACGCCCCCCACAGAAAAGGGCAGTCCCCAAAACCAGTATATCGTTGCAAGCGCTGGAGAGAACTTCAAGCGCGGATGTAATCCTCTGTGAAGCTGCATGTCCTTCATGTGCCGAAACGCATCGTAAGCATGCTGTTACCTCCCTCAGCTCTCTGCCGACCCGTTTTTGTTCAAAACGCAAACAGTTGGCATGCCCAAGTAGCCCTGGAAGCGGTGGTACGTCGGATGCCCAAACAGCCCTAACTACTGCAAGATGCACCATGGTGGCTTACCGCAATGTACCAGGCTTTTGCACCACACGCGCATATATTTGTGTGCGTGTGTGTGTGCGTTGGATATGGTTGGTTCATATGTGCCTTGTTTGTCGGGAATTCATTGTACTGCTTGCTGCAAGGCAGCTGCTTTCCAGGTGTCCAAAGGTTCCAAAGATCCGCGTGGGGCTGTCTGGCCCCCAAAGCTCCGGAACCGGAACGTCTACGCATATGCGGCATGAATACGCATGCATATACGGGAAAGATGGTCAAATCAAAAGTTGGTGCACGAACGAAGACCCTGACATATAGGAAACGAGTCAATCAAGAAAACAAGAATCGCAAATCGACAAACAAACAAACAAACAAACAAATAGCAGGCAAGAAAGCCAGCAAGCAAGCAAGCGAGCAAGCAAGCAAGCAAGCAAGCCAGCAAGCCAGCAAACAAACAAACAAACAAACAGACAGACAAACAAACAAACAAACCGAACGAGCCAAACAAGCCAAACAATCCAAATAAGATGGCAATGACGAATCAACAAACAACATATATTTGGCGTGATTTGTGTAATGCTTACATGCATGCATGCCTGTATGCGTAAATGGGTGTATGTGAATATGTGTACATGGGTAAACGAGTGAACGTGTACACATGTAAATGCATATAAGTGAATTTGTGACACAAACAGACAAACAAACAAACAAACAAACAAACAAACAAACAAACAAACAACAAACAAACAAACAAACAAACAAACAAACAAACAAACAAGACAGGCAGAGACAGACAGAGACAGACAGAGACAGACAGAGACAGGCAGAGACAGGCAGACACTGGTCGGTGTGCTGACAGGCAGCCAAACAAATAGATGGATAGGTGGATAGATCAACAAATGGGTAGATAGGTAGATCTACAAAGCTTGACATGCCTCTGTGTGTGTACGCATATATATATATATATATATATACATCTACGCATACACATGGATCTACATATACATAGATATGCGCATATTATGCGCATATCTACACGCATACAAACAGGGTGCGTCTCAAAATGGGGGACCCCTTTTTGGATGCTTTTACAAGGAAACCAAAAGGAAACCGCCTGGAAAAATGGGTTCCCAATCCCCGTGACAGCTGAGAGGGATGCTTGAGCCGAGGCCCCAGCCAGCTGCGGGGCATCCGGGCGCAGGCGAGCGCAGCCCGAGGGGTCTGTCCACCGGTACTGCGGGCAAGGAATTTCCGGGACACCCACACCGGAAAGCTCTCGCAACAGCAAGAAACCGCACCCAAGCGGTTGGGAGGGGAAATACTGCATCTGCTTGACAAAATACGGTCCGTGAAGAGTATAACTCAATGTCCGGCTTTGGAAGCAGATATCCACCCCATCAAGAAGTTTAAGCCAAAAGCAACTTTGTTTTGCCTCTAGCAACGGACCAACTTAATGATACCACCTCAACATAGCCGAAGCAAAACTATGTTTAGGCTGTTAAGGGATCTTCTAGCACGGACCTTCATCATGGGATACGCGGGTCTCCCTTCAAAAGGCCTGCCGTAGTAAGCAGCACTAAGCTTCGAAAGGCCGTGAATACGAGGGCGACGTACTCCAAGCGCGGAACATCCACCTAACACCCAAAGTTCGGAGAAAAAAAAAAACTCACACAAAGCCGTCACCAATCGCCACATCGAAACTCCGGTCCGTCTCACCCCCCAAACCCGTCCTTCTGCGCCAACAGCATTGCGGCCCACAAGCCGACCGGCCCAGCCTGCGAACGGACGTGAGTCCGGCGAATTCTCCCAGGGCAACGCCCTGGATGGACGAGACGGGATGGGATGGGATGGGACGGCTGGGATGGATAGCGTGGACGGTTCAAGCCAAACTCAAAAAGCGCTCCTGATGTTCGAAGCGCTGGGCCGCCCGGCGCCCACGATGCAGATCTTGCGGCGGAAGAAGCCCGTGCCGCCCTGGCAGCACGACTTGAATGGGCAGGGGCCCCTTCTCCCAACCCACCTTTATGTGCGAGAATAGGTGGACTGACCCTTTTTTTGGTGGGTGTTCTTTTTGGAGGCAAATTGAAAGAAACCCAACCTCGAGAATGGGTCACGTGGCGGGATCCCAACTAAATATGAAGCAAGCGAAACAACCACATCCTACATGCTATGACCCGCAAAGGAAATTGGGGCGCCGTCCGACCTGACAGCCTTCCAAGGCATGGCACCAGGGACTCCTGCGAAGGAGGGTGAAAGAGTCAACCTCCCTGTGGATCCCGGTGAGGTGCGAAGCACGACATCTTGATTTGAGGGGAGCTGCATCGCATGCGGAAAGTTGTCAAATGATTCGAGAAAAGGAGCGGGTGTCTCACATACCACTAAGAACGGGAAGATCCGCGAGTTGGTCGAAGCGCTGGGAAGTCCATCCTTCAAAGAGGATGAGAGCAGCCACAGCAACAGCAGCCAAGCGATGGAACATCTTTCCACACGAAGCTTGTGGAGGCGAACAGGAAGGAGACGACTCAGGCGAACGGGGAAGGGAACGAAGGTGCCCTCCCCCAGTCTAACATAGAAGCTCCCAAGACTCGGGAAGACTTTCCATTTGCAGGCCAATTGGGGGAGCTTCCGGCTGTTCGTCTGAGGGAAAGGGCCACGGACTGCCGCGAGGGAGGCTGCCTGGCAGACGGAGTCACTGGAGGTGAGCGAGGACCCAGACGACGGTGAAAAAGACCACCGTTCTGGAGTTCCTGGAGAAGGCACGAGGAAAATCATTCTGGAGAAGCCGGAGTATGAATTGAATTTGAAGGGAGCACAGGCTTTCCCGTTCAGAGGTGAGGACCTTGCTTCGCGGGTTCCCTCACTGACTTTGAGCAAGTAGAGCCTGGGCGAAGCATCATGAAGCATCCCAGAATCAAATCACCCAGGATTTGGGTAAAGAAGTTCAAAGGGGCGACCGTTTGGAGACATCATGTATATGTGGGGGATTTACCAAAAGAAAGGTACTGCATGTGTCAATACTGGGCTATTCAGTGGCTAGCTGCATGTCAAGGATGGGCGAGATCTTGAAGTTGAGTTGCAGAGAGGGACATTCCCAGCTTGCCGGAGGTGACATGGAGATCAAAAGAAAATGGGGGAACCTCAAAGTACCTGACGAGGCTGTTGGAGAGCGTAGGAAGCCTGTGGCATCCCACAGTCGGGGCCAAAGCAATAGACAATGGGTTTTCCAGGGCCACCTGAAGGACTCTGAGGATTGCCTGGCCTACGACCTGAAGATCGGGGAGCAAACGCACTGGATCTTGGTGAGGAGATGGACAAAAAGCTGTAAAATGCAGGAGGAGGGAGTTAAGTTGTCACGTTTCTAGGTGGGGGACACACGACCAATTCTATGGCAAAGCTGAAGAGAAGCGTAACAACGACTTTGGACACCAGGACACCACCCCGGGTTCCCGCGTGAGACCACCCTTGTCGACTGCGGATGGCGAGTGTTACGTTTCATGCTGGCCAATTCCTATCGCGAGATCGAGCATGCGAGGGCCAATGAGAAAGTCACTACGAGTACATGCGGTTACCGGAGGTGAACACGGGACACCTGACAAAGCCACGGAGGCCACACCTGCAACGACCTTGGAGGAGGCTGAGGAGCGGCAGGCGGAGTGGTCTCAACTGGACCCATTGGTCAATTATGGCCCGGAGGAAAGGGAGGCCTCAGGCAGGACGAAGGAGGACAGGGCCAATACGAAGGACAAAAGCTTGTGGATTTGCCCCAACTGGAAGATCGCACGCCACCTGAGGAGGAATCACACCCAGAAAGTGGAGGAGTTGAGAGAAGGTTCGGGAAGCAGTGTGGCTTTGGCCCGGGAGCGGTCCCAAGCTTGCGCATGGCAAGGCAATGGAGAAGCGCATCCAAACTAGAAGCGCAGCGCATCCGAGCCTCAAAGGATAAGGTTTGTCACTTCCAGGCAGGAGATTTCACTGCAATGGGCTGCTCGTGTCAAGTCCCAATTCCCATTTTAGGGCCGTTGACGGGCAAGCCCTCCCACCCAGCACGGCCTCAGCCTCCACCAGACCGGTCTTCACCTCCCACGCTCAAACAAAATGGCTCCCGGGTTGTGCACTTTGTTTGTCGATGTAGTCATCTAGAGTTGCTTTGCTTTGGGGTGGGGACAACCAGAATTTGCGCAAGGTGTTGGTCATTGATCAGCACAGTCGGCGGGCAAGGCCCCAAGAAACTGGCGATCGGGTTGCCTGTTGGCCCCCCCCCCACACAAGCTTGGGGGCCAAAGGGACAAGAAGCCAACCCTGCTGCAGTACCCTCACAAAACAACACGATCCCTGTTCAACACTGTTTTATGTGTTTGTGTGAAAGCTGCTTGACGTTCACCAAAAACTGGGACTGGAGCTAACTTGGATATCAAACATCAATCTAGGTTGGGCAGCGATATTGATCTCCGCAACAGCTTGTTTCTTGGGGGCCCAAGGTTCAGGGAAGGAAACTCCAACCACAGGCAGCCCTTTTGAAGCTGCACGCGGTGGTACCCTTCGGCTCTCTTCCCCGGGAAACCTGAGGGAAAGGAGCTTGCGTTTGTATCAATTCCTCATTCCAGCACTGGTCAACCCCTAAGCGACCAGGATTTAGGTGAGGTATTCTCATGGTGGTCAGTCGTAAGTTGGGTTCGAGCGCCCCACCGCAGCTGTGACAAGATCTTACAGACCTTCAAGTTGCCAGCTTGTCAGACGGTGTGGGCGACTGCATCAACTAAAGCCGGCCGACTTCGAAACACGAACCGCGGCGCTGACGCTACCCCATTTGTGGTGACAATTATGGTCTTCACGGGCTTCAAAGGCAAACCAAATGGAACAAATGGGCGTGACAAAAAAAAAGCGCGTGTCACTGTTCCGCACCAAATTTTCCTGATCGGCGATCCAGATGCTGTTTTTTCAGATCCCGGCAGAAGCGAACGCCCCTTTTTCGTCCAAGTCAACCCCAAAGTGGCAGGCATTTGAAAATGGTTGAAAACGCACACCATTCTTTCCAGTCAACCCCCCAAAGTGCCGGTGTTTTTTTTTTGGGGGGGGGGGATTTTGAAAACCAGACTCTGACTTCTTAACCGGCAAAACAACCTCCTCCGGCCTGGGGCATGCCCGCCAACAGGCGCTGAGCCAGGCGGGCCTGGCGAGCAGCCGCTCGAGTTTTCCTCCCAAGCGGTGTGGTTGCAAAAACACCGGCGGTTGCTTTTTGCCGCCCAGCTTCAAATACACAGGGCCGGAGAAACAAAGGGGGAAAAAGGAGGAAAAGAGCGTGATGCAAGAAGAGTAAAGTGTTAGAAGGGCCTGCTCGGTACTTTTCGGAGGTGCAACCTCTTCTCTTTTCGCTTCCGCGAAGCCCATTTCCTTGACCAGCAATGCTCAAGTATCGCCTCTTAGGGCAGCCCTCTTTCAAATCAGAGACTCGCTAGGGTGACAGCCGGATTTGTGGCCATAGAAGCTTTGAGGAAAGCCCAAAGAACGTTGGCAGTTCAGATTTCGTCCCAAAGGTCTTAAATTTCTGTGCGTGATTCGCTGCTAGGATTTAGCGGAAGAGGTTTGGTTGAGAGTGGCTCATGTGCAACCACTCTTACATCATAAAAATCGAAACCCTCGCCTCCCTCACCTGAACAGGTGTCATTGAATTCCCACCATGGCAGGAAAACGAGTTCCTTCTTGGTCCACGAAAACAACAGGGAATGGCTGATTTTGGTAAAAGGGCTCTTGAAGCTCAACACCCATAGCTTGTTTAAAGGCTGCGCCTAACTTGTCCAAATTACGTAGGTTCTGTGGGTATGTCAGAGAGGACATTGTGCATTTGGGCTTTCTTCCTGCCTTCTTTCCTCTTCAACTGAAAAGTTGCATTTTGGCAATTCTTCTGCATCTTGACAAACTCCAGCCCACTGCTAAAGAGCTGCCGTGTGAGTGGCATCTTGTCCCTTGTTCAGCTCAAAATATTGAGTGATTCAACTGGGCGACCACAGGACAGGTTGGTGCCTTCCCAAATCAAGCTTGGACTAGTGGTAACATTAACCAATGAACTGGCCCCGTTTTGAAGGGGTGTCGTCCCATTTAAAGGATCCACCTTCAAGTCAGTCTGTTGATCTGGCAAACAATATGCGGTGATGACCTGCAGATTCCGTGTTCGCTTGCGATCCTCTCTTGAACACCAAATACACAGGGAGTTGTTCAGCAAGGCCGACTCGGCCCCGCACACGCAACCGTAAGCGCGAGTCTGCAAGTGCGCAGCTCGCCAGATCCCCTCTTCGACTGGGACCATGCAAATGGTCGTATTAAGAGATAGAACGGCTTGTCCTTGTCCCAGCAAGTTAAAGCTTAGTCTCAATCTATAAATCCGAAGACATATGGCCAACTCTTGCCACAGCGACTGTGCCACTGGCATCACCCTGTCTTGCCTGTATGGTTCCTCTTTGCGACCCTAAGGGGCCAGTGCGAGGCTTTGCGAATTGCTGCGGAAGTAAAAGTTGTCACACACACACACACTGTCACACACACACATGGGTCTCGGAGAGCGAAGGGATCTAACCAACGGCAGCACGCGCTATCTGACCTATGGCCTCAAACAAGGGGCACCTAGCCCTAGAGCTTAACCGAACTGTCATACTTCTACTTTGAGGTCTGAACACAAAGATATTGTTGTTTCCTCCAAAGGGACCTCCATCTTCTGACTTATGTTGGCTCCGGCGGGAAACCAAACGGAAACCGCCGCATCCTGGGGGTTTCTCGTCAGGTTGGCCCAAAACTGTCCCTTGGCACCCTGACTCGGCCTCGCACTGCTGGCGGAAGGCATCCAAGTCAGCACCTGCGGCGGCGGCCGCAGCCTCAAAAGCTCGTTGGTGCCATCAGGAAATGAAGGACCCCGAGGAAAAAAAAATAAGCTCAGGTGATATCCCCAGCAGCATGCGATGCTCTTTTTAGTGCTCGCACCACCCCGCAGCCCTCGCAGAACCTCGTGGAACCCTCATGGAACCCTGGGCAAACCCTGGTGGAACCCTCGTGGAACCTTACCTCAGGGCCGCCCCGCACCACCCCGGAGCCTATCTGGGCTGAGACCCCAAAGCTTTCAGCTGTTGGGGAAAAACATCCCCGACTTGATTTCCTTTAAGGGAATCCCGTTCCAGTTCATTCCCAACACCCGGAAGGTCATTCCCTATCGCACCAGCAAGACAAGAAAGACCCAATATCGGACCCCAGTGCCCTTGATTTGTCCCAAGGCCACCCCTCTGGAAGAATCCTCACTAAGAGGAGGCTTTGCAACACCCTTTCAGAACCACAAGGCCAGCGGAAGAGGGAAAGCCTGCTGGAAACATGACCATTGCCAGAAACCAAGATTTATCAAGCTGGTGGTTGCCTGTCCATCATACCTTACCCATGCAGCTTGGTTTGGGTGTTCGGAAAACTGCCACGTAGGAGAGGTTGGATATCGGAATGCCAAGACGGATTGAGTCAAAAGAAACAAGAGGTAAAGGCAATAAGTATCAAACCAATAGGCTTGCACCACAAATCCTTTCACCCATTTCCGAGTAGTTCTGGCCTTAAAGTTGCCCCCAACACCTTGCAGTTGGTGACAAAGGGTGATATCTATTGACACGAGCGTCGCTGGACCATGGCTGAGGGGTGGTAGCTCACCAGGGCACATTAGATAAAACGAGTGTAACCAGCCGACTCTGGATAGCTCCACTTGGCAGACTCTGAAGTGGACAATTTGCCCAGATATCCCCAGATGAATCTAACGCTGAATAAAGGGACCCTCACCAATGGTATGTTTGGATCTGTGTCTGGTAACATGGGAACCTAGCTTTAAGAAAGCCGAAAGAAACCTCGGCACCCGCCGTGCTGCTTTCGGGCGACATCAAAGACGGATGTTTTTCGGAAGAGGTGTTGTTCTGACTGGTTTAACATTCCAATGTTCACTCTGAACTTGCATAACTTGTTTAATATGTGTATATGTCAAAACATATGTATTCACAATTTGACTTGCATATCCACATTGTCAAGCCTGCCATCCGACCCCTCCCCATGTCGCCAAACCCAAACCCATGCTGTTGCCTCCAACCCCTCGAGAGCCAAGACCGCGAAGCCAGTCCAGTCAAAAAAAAGGCACAACTCCCCTTAAAAAACCGGTGAAAATCCTCCAGAAACCGGTCAAACTCCCCAGTGGCCTGCAAACTGTCAATTCCCCCCTAGAACCCCAAATTACCGGCCTCAAATTCCCCAGTCCCCTGCCCTTCTGTAGCTCTCAACTCACGCATTTCGGTGCACTCAAACAAACACAACACTTCAATGCAAACCAAACCGCAGCACCTCAAAGCCAGCCAAAAAAATCAAAACCACGCTGGCCGAGGGGGACGAAGCGCTTACATTTGGTCGGTATCTCGGAGGTATCAACCACGCATTTCGTGGCGCCCTTTGCTTCGGTAGCGATCGCTCGGACCCCAAAACAGCGGGGCGCCTTGAAGATTCCCAATGCACAACAAACACGCGCGGTGTCCATGGTGAAAGGAGGATGTGTCGGCAACTGCATGCCCAATCTGTAAAAACAATGGTGGGCAAACGGATTCTGTGCAGCACAGGAGGAAATCGGCAATTCCACAATTCCACGTTGCAAAATCTGCAAAGACCATGGGTAGGTAAACGGATTGCCTGGTAGTTCATTTTATGTAGTTCATTCATTTGCCTTCGCTTTTTGAGAATTCACCGCCCTTCCAAGTGGCACGGTGCAGGGCTGTTTACATGTCCCTTCAACATGTTTTCCCATACACAAAACAAGACACTAGTCCAAAGGTGATGAGGCACAACCCGTTGCAACATCGCCCAAGCAAAAATTGCCTAAAGGAAAAAATGGATGCAAAAGCTTGAATGAGCCGGGTGAAAGTACAGTACAATGTTCGGTCATTTACCAACCCAGAGCATGGTGAGGTGGCTGATTGGACCGGCCATTGCTCCACCGCCAGCATGGGCCCAAGCGACAATGGTGGTAATTGCCCAAAAAGTTCAACTCTAAGAGGATTGCAATCGCCGTGCCTAACGTAGATCAAAGCTGGAAAACAAAAAGGTCAAAAGGTCGGTTGTGGGCAAGAGAATAGTCAACAATCATGGAACCTGAGACAACCCCCTTGGACGACCATGATCCTGCCTAATGGATTGCCGGTAGATGAGAGCGTAATCATATGTACGGACAAGCTTAAAAGCTGATCACTCCTTAAGTGTCAAAAGACTTGCTACAACAACCACAACTATGACAGCCACACCGACCAAAAAAAAAAACGACGACCCCAACCAAGACGACAAAGACCACGACCACGACAAAATTGGATCTTAATAGTAAATATAATATGAGAGAACGCTCGGAAAGGTCTGTGTCCCTTTCTATCCCTCTGGACTAGCCCAAAGAAGCTAGTTGTTCAGAAAAGACTCAAATCAAAGTTTGAAAGGTTGGCTTTGAACAGCCCAAGGTGTAGCTTGCGGCTGTGGGCTCTCTGTGATACCACGACTGCACACCTTGACAAGGGTTCCTTTGGCCACTAATGACGTCAACCCAACTTGCTCCGGGTATCTTTGTCTTTTCAGGAATCCCTACCAAAGAACAAACTTCCAACGCGCCAACAAACTTCCCACCCCAACGAGTTGCGCCTTGGCTTGGCGCGCCCTCAGCGCCGCTCGCTCCGCCTGCACCTCCGCTGTTTGGGGTCTTGGTCGGGCGGTCGATGCATTTCTGTCTCTAGAACATATCCCCAACAGCATAGGCCAAAAACCATTCCCAACAACGGGCTTGGCTAAGGCTCAAAGCTGTCGCCGCTGAAAAAAGAGACCAAGATGAACCCGCGTTTCTCAAGGCGGGGGCCCAGTTTGACCCATAAATGATATCTTTCACTTCAGCTCCCCTAGCATCCCCCCCCCCCCGGCAAATGGCAGAAGACTGCACTTGTTACTGGAGTTCAAAAAACCCGAATTGAGGAATGCCCCTAAGTAAAGGATCCTCATCAGGATCCCAGTTAACCCCCACCCCCCCCATCCCTCCCCCGCACACGAAACGTGTCCGCTGAAAGCCCTTCTCCACTTCCCGCCTGCTCGACCAATCGCTCCCGGGTTTTCTGGACAAAGCCATGCACATCACCTGTTCAGGCTACCGCAGGCTTGTTTCAGAGTTAGACACTAGCCAGCCACCTTTAGCTGCAGCCAAAGATTTGTTGTGCGGTTCTGCCTTTAATCCTGGGCTCCAAGAAAGGACTGGCATTGTGTCAACGCGCCGCATGACTAGCACCCCAGAGCACCTCGATTTCAACTCATAATGCTCAGGCGGTGTTAGGAGTTTGCGGAGTTCGGAAATTTTCGAGGGATATCAGAGTGTGGGAAGCTCTGAAAGCTGATTGGTGTTTTCAGTTTTAAGAGTTTTCAGATGTTCGGAGTCTTGTGTTTGCAGGTGTTACGTGTGTTCCTGCCTGAGAGTTGTTGGAGGGTTTCGGAAGTGTGTTTACAGTTTTGAGGTGTGTGGTGTTGCGGGGCTTCGAAAACTGCGAAACATCAAAACCAGACAAAGACTGGCAAAACCTTCCAAGCAACTTATGACCGGAAACGCAAATCCCCTTGAGCACAAGGGACTCTAAACTCCGAAACCAACCAGCTTCCAGAACCTCCAAAAGACCTCACAACCTCACAACCCCTAAAGCGATCGAAGTTCCGAAAGCAGCAAACCCGTAGAACTCCCAAAACTCCAACAACTCTCAAGCTGAAAACCGCCCCTGAAATTCCCCAAACTCACAACCGCCTTGTGGGGAGGAACTTCTCACCCCAAAAACCCCGCCTGAGGCGCCCCTCTTTGGCGCCACCAGCAATGCCGCCGCCTCCCACCCGGGGCCACGGTGGTTTGGTGTCCTTTTTTTCTGATTGTGTTATGATGATAGTGATGCTGATTATCAGTGTGTTGATGGTGATTATTGTCTTTACCGTTTGCCTTCTGGTGATTACTCTTCTTATCATGCTTAGTAGTTGGTAGCATTGCTACTGTTGTTTGGCTATATCATTGTGAACCCGCTATTACTCGTTCGAAGACCGTTGTCGGACCATTCAAAGGTTGAACGGCCCAGGATCCAATTGGGCAAGCATCGTCTCAGCCACGCGGCTTAGACGCCAGTAGAACGCAGACCATCGGCCTCCAAAGTGGCAAACTGTGACATACATTGGAAGGCAAACGCAACACAAAAATCGGAAAACCTATCAACAGGGAAAAAAGGCAGAAGGAAAACCGATCAGCCGCTTGCAGAAGTCCCACATTTCAAGAACCGCTGGCAGTGCCACCCATCCAACTCCGCGCCTCGGCTTCTGCCTCTGCAGCCCTCGCCTCAAGGCGCTCCTTGGTCCTTACCAGAAAGTCCTCGCTCGCGCGGATGCGCGGGCCATTCGAGCGTGAGCACCCGATCACGAGTGAGGGGGCGACGGACGCGTTTTCTCACCAACAAAGAGGGGACAACCAACATGTCTCAAAGACTTGTGTCGCCCGGACTGGCAACGCTCGACTTTTGGGAAGGCAATTCCCGACCATGCACATCTTGGGCCTTGTGATGAGCTGGAGGCATTACGTCCAGCTCTGTGTACCAGCAAGCGAGCTTTAGCGCGTTAGTTGCCTTCGCCTTGTCTTGGCGTTGGCTCCAGCCAGCCGGGTCGCTGCCACCCAAAAAAGACACTGGAAATGCCGATCGATTTGGTGGCAAAAATGCAGACCCGAGGCGCAGCAGGCCGGAAATCGCCAAACAAAATCAAATATGGATATATATATATATATATACTTATTTATTTGCTTCTTGTTTATTTACTTATTGGTTTATTGATTTGTTGATTTATCTATTCATTTATTTGCTCATTTATTTATTCATTTATTTACTTGTTTATTTACTTCTTTATTATGTATTTATTTAGTTGTTCATTTATATTTCTTGAGGGGGCCAAATTTCACAATGGGCTCAGCAACAAATCAAGTGTTTACCACACTTCTTTCTGGTCGCCATGCTTGAACTTTGAGCTTCCACCGCTGGCAAAACATGTTAGAAGCAAAGTTGCACGATGTCACCAGTGCAAAACGAGAATTTCCTCTTTCGCACGACTTAGTAAATGTCATTAGCATATGTTTTCTTGTAGTAACGGACAGGACTTGTATAGACCACGCGTATCCTGTCAAAAAAACAAGAAGAAACAACTCCACTTGCTCAGTGACTCCAAGATGCCGCAGATGCCCCTGAAAAATTGCAAGCACTCTAAGCGCAAGCCACAAACCAATTGTATGACATTGTGTTGGGTGGCAACGAAAGCTCACAGGTTGGGGATCGAGCGGCCTGGTGGGGCACCCTTGAATGCATGAAGATTCTGTCCACCACTCAGATTAAGCCATCAGCTGAAGCCATCAGCTGAAGCCATCAAATGAAGCCCTCAAACGAAGCCCTCAAAAGAAGCCATCAGATGAAGCCATCAGATCAAGCCATCAGCTTCAGCCACATTTTGTTACCATCATCAGCTTCAGCACCCTGGTTTGTTTTCCTTTGGCCACGCCTCCAGGTTGGCGCCGTGGCCGCGGCGCTTCTTTGCCTTGCAAATCAGAGAAAACCAGACGGCTGGGAAGAGAAGACCTGCGGAGGGGGAACTTGTTCCAACCTGTGCCAAAACAAAACACAAAAAAAAGGCAACCTCTGCCAAACAAGACACAAAAAAAGGAAAAGGCGTATCAGTGGTGCCATGGTAAAAGTTTTCACTTCACCATACCTCTGAGCACCAGAAATGGACACTGGTTGATGAGCACTGCTGAAGCACATTTTCAGACTCCAGTAAGGGCTAGCTGCACTCTTTATCTTGAAATTGTTGGTGTTTCCCAACAAACGTTTTGGCCCGATGTTGATTGTGGCTGGCGCGCTTGATTCCCAGCCACGTGCCCTGCGTTTGCGTGACACGGACAGACCTGCGCGGGATTTCGTCTGCCCTTGATCACAAGCATACGCGCGGCACCTGTCGGCGTATCCCTCCCAGCTAAAAATGCAGTGGCAAAAGAAAAAGCACGGAGGGTGGGAAACATAGTCGATGCGAGGATCGGCGGGCAGACACTCGAGCAGTGCTCGCGCCTGGATTTATGCCACGCAGCTCGCCCACATCCAACAACCCGGCAAAAACAAACAGCCAAATAAGTCAGCGCAAGCGACACTGCAAACATACGTGGACACAGAGCGAAAAACGCAGACGCGCACACGCTTGCTGCCACACTTGACTCGGGACGCAGGTCTGCGGTGTGCCACACGGAAAACTGCGGCAGGCCCCCAAACGCTTGCCGCGGGCGAACCAACCCCCACGGCGCGGCCACAAAACAATCCCGTCCACCCCGTCAGCCCCGTTGCCGCGGCGGGAGCGTCGCCACGGCCACAAAACCACGATGTCGCCATGCCGGCTCTGCGTTATCGCCTCCCGCCCACCCCCCCCCCTTGCCAGGGCATAGATTCAACTAAACGAGAACCCAAACATCAGAAATATGTTTGGGAAACCTCAGTGTCCTGGGTTTTGCCAACACCGGACAAGTGCCGAGCGTGCCGCAATCTAACGGGCGCCAGAAGGGGGCAACTTGGCTTTCAGATACACACACATTTAAGAAAACGGCCCGATACTGAAGACCAAGCTCGCACGCACGCAAACCTGCTTGTAAATATGGGTTCGCCCAGAATTTGCAAGCGCATCGCTTGGAACCCATCCCCTCCAAACTGCCTCCAATAAAGCTGGTCACAAGTGAATTGGGGCACCGGGCCCTGGCCTCCTCCTTGCGTTTCGCCTTCTTTGCCTGAGCAACTTCTGAGAAGAGACCGTCATGGAGATGTCACCCATCGATATGGGTTGCTTGGCTACAAGAGTACCAACATTATCCGAAAAGGTCCAATATATATATATATATATATATAATGTATGCTTATCTACATTCCATTTGTCCGATCCGACAAAACACACCAGAGTAGCCTGCACTGCCGACTTTCGGGGCTAGGGAACCAAGCTGAGAGGACTCAGAAAAGAAAGTATGTCCCTTCCTGGATTAACATGGAGCCCCAAAAACGGGGTTAGCATGGATAGCATCAGCTGCCAAAAGCTCAACTAAAGCCGGCGGGCAACTCGGTGATTTGGAACCAAGATCAACAATGGCGGCCCCTTTTGAGTCCCTAAAATTATAAAAGCGGAACACAGTCAATGGACGACTTCTCCTTCCCCCATTTGTGGAGGAATCTATTCCTTTAGTTGGACCCTTTTCAAGGGACAAGAGTCGTGTTTCCTTTTTGGCCTGCTTTCGAAGTAGATCAAAGCCGTCAATGGCAATGTGGCTCTTTCGTCGTGATTGAAGAGGCTTCTCCGCGGTATTCTCTTCACAGCTTCCAAATTGGCATGGCTGGAACGCACCATGACGCCGAAAGGGCTACGGGAATGAGGTTGGATCCAACCAATGCTGTGACGCCCTTCAGCAACTGACAACCCGGGGAACAAGCTAAAAATGTGTCATCAAAGGCAGTTCTTCGCTACCGTGGATGCTGAAGACATTGCAAGTAGGGAACAAGGGAAACCCCGCAATTGCTGGATGCGGTTAGCTATTTGATAACTAATTGACATCCACTATATCACAATCCCCAGACCAGCATGCCAGCAAAATAACCTCTGGTTTCCAAAATCACCTTTCAACAATGCCAGACGTCTTTTTTTTGGGGGGGTGGCTTTAACATTGTCTTTCCGGACCCCAGAGCTCGCAAAAGTCTTGGAGCACCCTGCCGCTTTCCTCTCCGCTCGGAGACGCTTCCATACCTGCGGTTTTTTGGGGCATCTTCAGAGTCCCCCTGCCATTGTTTGCAACAAACAGATGTATATATGAATGGGTTGCGCCGGAAACCGTGGGAAAGCCGAGACGTGAGAATCTGGATGGGATGCCTGGATTTAGATACCCGCAACTGAGGGTAGGTTGAAGGGAAACAACCGGGCAGCAGCGACAGCGACTCTGACTCTGACAACCCCTGCATCTCTCAAAGCCGTGGGCACGACAGAAGGAATCTACAGTCAACGGCAAGGACAAGAATGACAATCAATGGGGGTGATGAATGAATAAAAGTCAAAAGGACTCAATAAGATACAAGTAAAAAAGGCGGATCCTTCATGAATGTGTGAACAACAACAAAATGATCCTGTGCATATATATATATATACACATATACGGCTTTGTCCGACTACAATTTGTGAACTGCACAACCCATCGGTGCCATGCTCCACGTCCGTTCTTCATGTTGCTAAGCAATGGGCATTTAGCTACGTAACCCATCCCAACCATCCCAACCATCCAACACACCCAAGCCACGTATTCAAACTTGACAGTAATGAAACCCATCAAAGCAAACGAAACGTAGTCTCGCAGTCATTCGAGCTTGGCAACCAGTACGTCTAGTGCTGGATAACGATCCTGTCAATTTTGGTGGTGTCAGCTCATTTGAAGTAGAATCTTGTGATCCGAATCCCTGCAAAATGGTTTGCACCCTGGTTAAGCCCTCGACAAGGAAATATTGGAAAGGAAATCTGGCTGTAAATGAGAGGAATGTGGGGTCTGCAGCTGGTAAAGACCAGGAAACAAAATGACCAGTCTTAGGGGTCCACTACCTATCTGCGGGGGAAGACTCTGCCATGTCGCCAGGACTTGTCTCTCTCCGCTTTCTCCCCGGCACACCCGCCGCGCTGCGCGGGCTGCAGGGTCACTCTTCTTCTTCTTCCTGTTCGAAGTCTTACCCCATTGGACGGGCACCGAAACCCTGGCTCCCTCACCAATGCATCAATGAAACCCTTTGCCCGTCGAAAAACAAGCTCCAGCTTCAAGACACAGATCTCCCGCTCTTTGATCCCGCCTACGTGACACTTTCCTGCACTTGAACCGTTCTCAACGCCGCCTTTCCAGCTGAATCTCTACTCAAACCCACAGCTAGCAAACCCAAAAGAATTGCCTCCAGCTGGCACCTTCTGAATCTTCAGCCCAAATTCCCAAACCAAACCAAACCAAACCAATGGCCTCGGAGCCGGAGCCTGGCGCGAGTCGTTTGGAACGACCTCATGGCTTGTGGGTTTGCTGGACATATATCACGTCATGTGCATATATATATATATATGTATATATATATATATATATGTGTGTGTATATGTGTGTACGTGTATGTATGTGTATGTATATATATATATATATATGTACATATGGAACCCCGACCCACCCCAAACCAGAAAAAGCTGTTTAAACAAAAAGAAGAAAAACAACATGGAAAAACAACAACATAGAGTACCAGGGTGAGCCCCTGCGTGGCACGTGTAGTTTCAACATTGGTTGCAAAAGTGAATGACGGATTTGCACTGTTCGAGCCTGAAAAGCCCATTCTGCTTTTGAGACACTTCCAGCATCACCAGCGCGTTGGTGTAGGAAAAGTTGTTCTGCCGACGAAAAAAGCCTTAATGGAGGCAGAATGCTCTGTAGTTTGATTATAGCTCGCTGCAAAAGTAAAAGTTGCGGTTTCCAAACGCGAGCCGTCAAAAGCAGTCAAAGATATCAAAGTTATTTATAAAACGAATTAGGAAATTACACTTTTTGAGCCCAACATGGCACGGTCTGTGTTTAAGGATCTTTGTTAACCAAAGTTGTCGACACTCCCAGCATGACCAGTGCTTCAAAAAAGAAAATGCTGTTCCGCTTACTAGAGGTAGATGTCGCTCTGGTCTATAGACCACAATGCTCGACAGCGCCAGCATAATCACTTCTGGTCCGCAAACCAAAGTGGTCGACACCCCCAGCATCACCAGGACCAGAGTTTTAGTAGGCTGAATTGGTCGACACCTCCAGCGTCACTCCTGCTCCAGGAAATAAATGCTGTTCCGCTTACTAAAAGCAGATGTCGCGGTGTTTAAACTCGACTTTTGAAAAGTCATTCGATGACATCAAGAATCTTAGCAAAATGAATTACAAAATTACACTTTTCAAAGTTGACGGTCTCTGTTGAATGAAGTGGTCGACACCCCCCGCATCAGCAGTGTTTTAACAAACAAACGATGTTCTGCGTGCCCCCAAAAAGTTGGTTCCATTCAGGGAGGGAACATCAAAAGGTCTAGGGTTCCCTGAATATTTACCCTCAAAGCACCTTGCTCAAAAGTGTGTCAAGGGAACTCCTCAACAAAACAATGTCCAAACTGCGACCCTGCCCAGTTCTTACCAATTGGCGGTTCAATGACAGGACTCGACACAGCACATTGTGAAATGGGGGCATCTAACCCCTCTTGCTAGTTTGAATTTGGCTCTTGTCCACTGTTATCAAACAAAACACTGAAGGGGTTTATTGGGAGGCTCCATCCCTGGAGCCCAACACAAGTAGCCTTTCATCAGCCCCTTGATCGGGACCCTTCAGGTGCTGAACGTGTGCTTGAGAAAAAGAGGTAGAAACAACACCGGTACGGTTGAAAAAACAAAGATTTCTGCAGACTAAAAATGAACAGAACCCAAGCCAAGAACAGTGCAGTACCGTTTGTTTTGCTTGGTGCACGATTGCCGCAGATTCTTTTGTCAGTCGTGTCGTACGGGGCTGCAGTTGCTACGAACAGCACAGACTCTTGCGAGTCCTGTGCCGCAGGCCAAAACAAGTAACCCAAGTGTGACGACCTTGAGGATTTTGTCTTGCAAAAATTCGAAAAAGACAAATATGTGCACAGACACTTACAAGCTCATCAAAGACAAATATGGCTTGTGAGCACGCAACTCTTGCCCCTCAAATCCCGCTAGAAAAAAAGTGAGACCCCTTTCTCTCCGCAACTCCAAAACCACAGAGGCCCACCCAAAGCAGCACGGACACTCGAGGGCGCACCTCCTCGGGCTCCAAGGGTGCCTAGGGTAACGCTTCCAAGCGAAAGACGTGCGGGAAGGAAGCTCGCGTGTGTTGCGCTCGCGTGTGGTGATGTTGCAAACCGGCCAACCCAAAAGGGGATTGAGCTTGTTCCCCACTTCCAAATTCGTCTTATAATCACTGGTATCAAAGGAGTCGACCCAAATTCATGCGAGTCAAAAGGGGTCCCCTACCAACCTGAAAATCCCCCCTGGGGCGGTGTTGATGGTGTTTCTGGCTCTGTGTGTGTGTGTGTGCGAAACTTCGAATCGACCTTGCCAAATGCTTCATTTCCTCCCTCCGCTTCAACCATATCCCATGGACCTGTCCGCCGCTGATTGCCAGCTTTTCAGGGGTTATCAAAATCGGAAATTGGTTGTCTAGAAAACGGTTTGGATGTGTTTTTTTTCGTGGATTTCACCTGTTGTTCCGCTGTTGTTCCCCCTGTTGGTGCTTTTTTAATAATATTTTAGGACTCTATTAATTCCTACAGGGGTGCATGTGCAAAAGCCACATCCAAACCGTTTCCTGAAGGGTGATGGTCAGATATCGGAGTCAGACACGATGTGCCAAAGCTCGTGCTTTTTCAGCATGCCCCATTTGGCCTTTGGTCTGTTTCCTGGACGAGAGCGGGACTCACGAAAATTTCCCGGCGACAAACACTGAGGGACTCAATCACATTGTCATGTCGATGACTGGCGAGGGGATTCCACCCAAGGCCCCCAAAACATTGCGCAGAGTTTGCTCCCTAAGGCGACACTCAACATCGCCATCTGCACCAGAAGCCCAGCTAATGGAAACCATTTGGACGAACGGCTTTGCCAGGGGAATTCACAGACACCTGGATCCACGGGTGGCATGGATGGTGGACAAAATGGGGATGTGCCACAACGATGACAAGTGTTCGGGGATGGTCGTGGGAAGACATGACCCGAGGGGTCAGCTGATTACTCCCACGTGGCAACGTTCATGTTACTTTTGCGGTTTAGTGCCCCGTACTGATCCCGGCCAAAACTCTTGCCTCAATGAGGATCTCCCCATCCAGCTCCGCCTCCAACACGCATGTCTCAAATTGGGGGATGCTCCTAGTTGAGAGTGTCGATGTAAGGGAAAACCAACCGCTTCAGGAGTCCGGTGCAAGCACTAAGATACAGACTTGAGGAATGCAAATGCGGGGTTCAGACTTGACCTCTCTGGGAATGGGCTGAGGGCCCGGGAATTCAGATGTATACTGGGATTTGTGCTGGGGCTTGAGCAACTTGGTGGAGTGTAGACTGTGAGGCTGTGGGGTGTTTGGATACACTATACACTTCTCACTATCCTGCGAGCTCCCTGTCGGCACTATATTTCATAGAACCACTCCGGCATAGCTCGCGAGCGGGAGGGTAGAAAGGAAGCACACCTTCCGGCCGTTCTCCTGCCAACCAAGAGCGAATCAATCTTCTTCCGACTGAAATACGGACGTTTCTCTGTGTCTGTCGTTGTGCGTCTGGGTGTCTGTGTGTTGCTGTGTGTCCCTAGGCCCTGAAAATTGCTCCCCGCAAAGTCTGCCTCATCAATCTGCGGAAGGCTTTCGTCGCTGGCCTGCACACGGCCCCGGCCAACACCCAAAGTGTTAGCAGGAAACATGAGCTACACAAGGACTCCTCTCCTCAAGGCTGAGAAGATCTTGTTGGAGCCACATGGGTTCGTTTTGGCGCTCTTGCGGGGGTTTCTTGAAAAGCTTTGCTTTGCCTGACCGTGAGCCGAGAATTCGCCCATCGTTGGTATACCAACCCACGACCAAAAGCTTGGTTTGGAGTACCTTATATAAACAGGATCCATTCCGAGCAATTCATTTGCTACAGGTTTCTGATTCAATTGGTCATGAAAAACTTGCTCTGGGCAGGCACATGGTCGCATCAACGCTCCAAATCCTTGAACTGAGATATCAAACAAGGTTCCAACTATTTCCAACCTACAGGAAACCCCCTTGAACGGACAGGGGAGCTCAGCAGGGCATCCGACGGTCGCAAACGCTTTTGCGTAGTTGAAATTCATCCCTCCCGCGAAAATTCTGACGTACTCCCCTCTACTCCCCGAGGTGTACAATCTCCTGGAGATGGCAAAGGCAAAGACGGGCCATCAACGACTCCACGGCTGTTCGCTGCAATTTGTCTCTCGGGCGGAAGCAATCGTAGGCTACGAGTGTGCCGCATGATTGGGCATACCTCCGAAGTGGATTCTTAGAAATCTAGGAAGAATCCAAACATTGTCCAATAAGGAACTCCAAAAAGTGCCACGTTGGCGTGCCATGGTCAAACTTCTTTGCTCTTTGCCCATGTGGCAACCATCTTTACTCCAATCAGGCGCAACATCGGACCCTGCAACTCACCAAGTAGTGATGCCGTTTCAAACGTCCAAGAGCCCATTCTCCCCAGCCCACCAAATTGCTTCGAGGGCGATATCGGGGCAAAAAGCGAAATCCTGCACGGAAGCCCTGCCCTGGTCCGCCACCCCGCCACCCCGCGCCCCACGCCTCTGACTCAGAGTCCTTCTCTACCTGCCTTTGCCGAGCTGCGCGACCCTAATAGCGTCACAGTCCACTGATTTTGAAGAATGTCCATTTGTGAACTTTAAGCAGCACCTTCGAACGACTGACAGGACGTGACGCGGTCACAAGAGATGTCGCTGTCCTTAGAACCGCTGTATGTAGATGGGTGTGATGGCCCTGACATGTTGTTGCCAAAGCTAGCAGATCCACAAAATTGCTAGTTTAATTTGGCTTCCCGTTGGACACTATCCAAAAGGGAGATCCGTAATTGCAAGACACAATCATGTGTAACATGATTCAGCTGGATCATTGCAAAAAAAGAAATCCCAACCTCAGCACTGCCAATTATAGCAAGTACTCCCGCTAGAAAGCTGAGGTGTTGCTTTGTCCAGTATTGAAATGAGTTGAGCAACCTCAGCACTGCCAATTATAGCAAGTACTCCCGCTAGAAAGCTGAGGTGTTGCTTTGTCCAGTATTGAAATGAGTTGAGCAACCTCAGCACTGCCAATTATAGCAAGTACTCCCGCTAGAAAGCTGAGGTGTTGCTTTGTCCAGTATTGAAATGAGTTGAGCAACCTCAGCACTGCCAATTATAGCAAGTACTCCCGCTAGAAAGCTGAGGTGTTGCTTTGTCCAGTATTGAAATGAGTTGAGCAAGCAAAAGGAAATGAGTTGCAACAGGGCCAGGTGTCTACGGTTTGAGGATGGTGCTTGTCGTCTTTGCGGTGGGGATGCCATGAAATACTGCGCTCTAATCCTCACAGTGCGAAATGGGATTCGTCACCTGCCACATTTGGACCGAAAGCTCACGCGACTGGAGGGATTACGCTTCTGAATTCAGCGCAACCCGCGAGCCTCCTGAAGGTTGCGTTTCTCAAAACACGTGCAGTCATTTCAGGCGTCGGCCCTTGGCCGGCGTGGAAACAACAAAACCAGAAAGCGGGAGCCCAGAACGAAGGCACGATTGTTTGGGCAGCTCAGTTCCAAGCGTAGGGCTGGAAAACCTGCTGAGAAACCTTCACTGGATTTCTCAGGAAACCATCTGGCAAACAGGGACCCCGCAAACTGGGACGCCCGGCTTCTCTTCACCCTCCGGCTCACCTGAACGCTAGCCCAGGAGGAATCGCGACTCTCCTTTCACTGGCCTTATTCAGCAAGCAGCACTTAGGGAGTCAGAACTTGTTCAATGTCCTCTTTTTTCCTGGATGGTGTTCGCCTCAGTCCCAACTTGGATGTGGATGGGTGATTTGGATCCAACACTCCAAAACCACAAAGGAGATGGCCCAAACTTGTCCAAGGCACTGGAGTCAGCAGCATTGCATGGGCAATACTCCCTGGAAATGCAAAAGGAAACAAGTTCCCACAGCAGGACAACCACAGAAATCCAATCGTGTCCAAAAAGTCCAAAAGGCTGAGGTCACACCAACGACCAGCCATGTTTGAGGTGTCTTTCAAAAGACCAGCGTTGGCAAAAAACTAAGTCCGACCTGGGTCCTTCAAGACCATGCCCCCCATTCGATGCAAGTTCCGATTTTCTGCGCCTTCACATGCCGCATTGAGAAAAGGGGAATATGTCTTCAAGCAAACGGTTTCCTTGTGGACCTCCCTCCTGACCACAACTCAAA
>CAUJNA010000062.1:336347-344259 GCA_963377175.1 Effrenium voratum
AGGGGTCTCTATTTTGCAGCCACACGCCTGCACGCAGCGTTTTAGACTTCGAATCCTTCGCAGGACGAGGTCAAATGCTGGACGGGCGAGTGCTAGAAGCCTCTCAGGTAGAATATAAGCCATTTGGAAAACCCCCTCTAAAGAGAGAGGTTCGCCTGAGAACTGCTGAAAAGTCTTCTAAAGAGAGGGATACAGGGAATGCAGGGATTCCCTGCAGAAACCCTGCATTGAAATTCCCCCAGGATTCCTTGCTATACGCTTAATTTCTTCACAAGCGCCAACGCAATTGCCACTCGTATTTCTGCCGCGCCAAGCCGCTATACGCGCTTAATTTCAACATGTCGGAGTACATGTCGGATGAACATGTTCTTGGCACTCCGGGCGCGTCACCCTGCCGCGCCTGCCTGCGTAGACGCCAGCGTACGCGCCGCATGTTTGCATGGTGTTTGCACGGTTTTGCAGGGTTTTTGCATGTTTGCATGACATGATTTTGACATGGTGTTTGCACGGTTTTGCATGATTTTGACATGGTGTTTGCACGGTTTTGCATGATTTTGACATGGTGTTTGCACGGTTTTGCATGGTTTTTGCATGGTGTTTGCATGGTTTTTGCATGACATGATTTTGCATGGTTTTTGCATGTTTGCATGACATGATTTTGACATGGTTTTTGCATGTTTGCATGACATGGATTTTGCACGTTTTTTTTCGCACGGTTTTTTGCATGTCATGTGGCTCAACCCCGTGCCCCCTCCCTGTTTTTTTTCCTGTCAGGCCGTCCGTACGTAGGTTCATCCTGGAGCTGAACTTCTGCGAGGCAGGGCAGTGCCGAGCGGGCACTTAACTAGCAGTGCCGAGCGGGCACTAGTAACTAGATGCGCCGAGCGGGCACGTGCCGAGCAGGCACAGGCAGTGCCGAGCGGGCACGTGCCGAGCAGGCACCCCAGTGCCGAGCGGGCACTAGTAGGAACCCCGGTGCCGAGCTGGCACCGTGGAGGGGGTGCAGTGCCGAGCGGGCACTAAATGTGCCGAGCAGGCACGTGCCGAGCGGGCACCTAGGTAAGCGCGCCGAGCAGGCACAGTGCCGAGCGGGCACGTGCCGAGCTGGCACCGTAGGAGCGCCAAGGCGCAGCTTTGAAGCAGGCGTCCACTGTGGTTGAGTGGCTCGCCCAACGGCTTAGTATCGCCCAACGGGTTCGCCCAAGTCACGCTGGGCCACATGGCGGGGTGATGATGGGCGCCCAATTGTTTTTATTGTGTGGTTGTTGTGGTTCGCCCAAGTACGGGCTCGCCCAACGGCTTAGTACTGGCTCGCCCAACCGGCTCGCCCAAGTACGGGTTCGCCCAACTGGCTCGCCCAACCCCTTAGTACTGGCTCGCCCAACCTCGTTTGATGGCTCGCCCAACGGGTTCGCCCAACCTCGTTTGATGGCTCGCCCAACGGCTTAGTACTGGCTCGCCCAACCCCTTAGTACTGGCTCGCCCAACTGGCTCGCCCAACTGGCTCGCCCAACGGGTTGGTCAGCGGCAAGTCCGAGTGCGCAAGACGTTCGTGTCGTACTGGAAGTATAACAAATTGAATGATAATATCCTTCAATTCAAATTCCCTGGTGCGGGCAACCAAAAAATGGTCCGTGCCTGTTTCCAGTTCCGAGGCACTTCGTGTTCACAGCCGCGCCTGCCCGGCATAGAAGCCCCCGGCGCGCCTGCCCGGCATCGAAGCCTCCTGAGCCCAGGATTTTATTTATTTTTCGAAACTGTCGTCTAACCCGACAGTTTCGGCGAACCTGCCCGAAAAACCCATCACCGGGCCAGCGCCGGAGGTCCGTCAGCGAGGCTGTCCTCGCAGCATCGCTGACAGAGTGTTTTTTCACCACTCACACGCTGCCGTCAATCCTGCTGTGGCAACAGGAATGCCCCGTGCATCACGAGCAGCTCGGGCTTGGAACTGTTCTTCCCCGAGCGCAGGCTCGTGATGGAGTCGGCCCGGCTGTAGAGCTCCCGGGCCTCGGGCACGT
The DNA here is from genome assembly GCA_963377175.1 of Effrenium voratum. Lineage (NCBI taxonomy): Eukaryota > Dinophyceae > Suessiales > Symbiodiniaceae > Effrenium > Effrenium voratum. The sequence continues at coordinate 338,366 of CAUJNA010000062.1, forward strand.
CGTTGACGCTGACGACGAAGGGCAGGCCGCTCGCGAAGAGTGCGTCTCGCAGCTCCGTGTGAAAGACCAGGTCGTGGCCCCTCGCGTACCATAGTAGTTCATGCTGCGGCCGGGGAAAATGTAAGGAGGGTCAGCGTAGATGCACTGGTGCGCCAGGCAGGGCAGAGCGCGTAGATAGGCCAGCGCGTCCTGGTGCCGCACGGTCACGTTGCAGGGTGGCTGCTGGAGGCGCCGCACGCTGCTCAGTGCCAGTAACCGCTGCTGTGCGAAGGAGCCCCACTTCCCCGAGAAGCTGTTGCGCAGCAGGACGTACGCGCAGGCGGCCCGGCGCCCGGCGCGGCCTCTCAGCGCGCCCGGCAGGAGGTGCCCGAAGTAGAAGCGCCTGTCCACCCTGCGCCCCACCAGGCGCAGCAAGGAGCGCAGGAAGACCGGGTCTCGCCTCAAGTAGCAGCGGTGCAGGTTTGCGACGGTCTCGAAGGCGTCGACGCCGCGCACCTCCAGGCCAGGGCGCCGGGCGGCGAGGTAGTACTCCAGCTTTCCAGAACCGAAGAAGGGAGAGTGAAGCACGGCGACGTCCCCCCGCAGCCGGTCCAGGTGAGGAGCTAACCACGCTTTGCTTCCAAAGTACTTCAGCTGCATACCAGCCCTTTGGTTTATCCCTGAAAACTCTGGGAGCGCAGTGCTGTACAGCACTACGCCCCCAGACTCGCCCGGATTGCGCGGAAAACACCGTCAGTGCGTCGGTACACACCGATGCACTCCCGGACTCGCCGCCCGGATTGCCCGGAAAACTACGGAAGCGCACTGCTGTATAGCAGGACGCTCACGGAAAACACCGGCAGTGCGTCGGTACACACCGATGCACTGACAGACTCGCCGCCCGGCTTCCCGGCTTTGAATTTGGCAAGTAAACCAAAGCATGGGAAAGATCAAGCTTTTCCCCACGCCAGAATACAGCAGCAAGCAGCCCTCGGACCCCGTGGTGCCCCTGGTCCCGTGCACGGGCATTTTCCTCGGACCTTCCAAATCGGGCAAAACCGTGACTCTGAACAGCCTGATTCTGGAGCAGTATCGCGGCGTGTTTGAGAGAATCTATATTTTCAGTCCGTCCATCGACATCGACGACGGCTGGATTCCCGTCAAGAAGTAAATCGAGCAGGACCTGGGAGTGAATACTGAACGGGAGCAAGCCTACTGGGACGAGTGGGACGAGGCGGCGCTGCGCCGCATCATCCAGCAGCAGCGCAAGATCACCGAGGCGTCCAAGAAGTTGGAGATGAAGAAACTGTATCAGGTCCTGATAATCTGTGTCGACCTAGCGGACGTGCCTCAGCTCCACAGACCCAACGGCGCCCTGGACACTCTCTTCATCCGCGGTCGGCACATGCAAATATCAACGTGGGTATCGTCCCAGAAGCTGCGGCTCATCAGTGCAGCCGTGCGGGTCAACCAGCAGTTCCTCTGCTGCTGGAGGCTGCGCAACCAGCACGAGCTGGACGCCGTGGTGGAGGAGCTCAGCGCCCTGCTGCCAAAGGAGCAGCTCTACCAGTTGTACGAGCAGGCGACGCGGGAACCTTACTGCTTCCTTTTCGTCTACTACCTGAAGCCGAGGAATGAAATGTTCTTCAAGCGCTTTGAAGAGCGTTTCGCATTGGAAAGAGAAGCCGATGGGAGCGGCGCTCAGCTTCCTGGGCCAGAAGCTGTTCGCTAGCTCCACGCTGATCAACGCTAAATGCGAGAATATCTCCTGCGCCTCAGGCGCTCAGTGCTGCACCTCCGTCGCAGCCGTCCACCCGCCCATCATCCGTCGGACGGGCGGGTTCCTAAAGAAAAGGATGACGACGATCTACGTGGACAGCCGCAAGAGGGTGGCCGGCTCGGACAGCGACTTCGAGGTGGACCTGGGGGAGTCCCTGCACTTGCTGAGCGACGCCCGGCTCGCCGTCTACAAGATCCGCCTGGCCGACAGTTTCCTCTCGACGGACCGGGGCCGCTACCTCTACTGGGTTGACGCCGCGCTGGGCACGCTGAACTGGGCGTTGTTGCCCGAGGGCGCGTACACTGGCGCACGGCTGGCCGCCTGGATCAGCTCCAACTTTGCCACCGCCACCTACGGCGAGACCACAAACAGCCTGGGCGTTGCCTACGACGGCAACCGGCTGATCCTGAACGACCTGGAGCTGCGCCAGCAATTCCCAGATGCCGCGGACTACCCCTCCGCGCCGGCCGCCTCTCCGACCAAGCCCTTCAGCAGCGACCACATGCTCGGCCCGAGCTTCGTCTCAGGCGGGCAGCAGGTCTTCGAATTTCTCAAAATGATGGCGCACAACGAGGTCTACCTGCGCTGCGCCCAGCTGGCCAACGCCAGCAGAGTGCTGGGCAACCTGGGCGACGACATCCTCTCCAAGATCACGCTGAAGAGCGGAGTGGGTACCATTGTGGAGACGGGCTCAGACGACGGGCACTTCATGGCACTCAGGGGCCCGGTTACCCTGAGGCACATGCGCTTCCGCCTGACAGACCTGGACGGCAACGTCGTCCGGCTTCGCGGGTCGTCTTTGTCGTTCGTGTTATATCTTGACCACGTATAATTAAATGGAGCCAACCGAACACGAGGCGGCGCAAGAGGTGCAAGACGCTGCGCCGGAACACGCTGCGCCACACGCTACGCCGCACGCTGCGCCACACGCTGCGCCGGAACCGAAACGGCGGGGCAGGCCCCCTGGGAGCAAGAACAAACCGAAGCAGGACGTGCCTACTGAGCCGGCTGCTCCAAAGCGCAAGCCAAAGCCGGTTGAGACGCCGGCGGAGGCTCCGGTTGAGGCACCGGCTGAGGCACCGGCGGAGGCACCGGCTGAGGCACCGGTTGAGGCGCCTCAGCTCACAAGAGAGCAGCAGCGCGCCCTGCGCATGCTGGAGAGGCAGTCCGCTTATGACCGGCTGACCACAGGCGCAAGCGTACTAGTGTAAAAGCATGATGTCCATAGAGCCCCGCAACGAGCCGCGGATGCTCCGGTGGTTCCGCAGGACGTACCCCAGCTACAACTTGCAGCCGCTGCTGCTGAAGCGCTACCGCGAACTGGAGGAGGCGCGGGCCTTCAACAACTGGTTGGGCGAGCGCAGGCAGGCGCAGGAGGGGCAGCGGCACCTGGACGACGTGAGCCGGCTGACGGAGGCCGTGCACCGCCAGGTACCCAGCTGCGCTACGCGCGGGCCGAGCGCCGGGGCGTGGAACGGGCGGCGGGCGAAGTTGCGCAACAGTAAATGAAGACACTTCGGGCGCACGGCTTCAATCAGCGCCCGCGCTTTGAGCAGGTGGTGGGCTACCTGGAGCGGAACGAGCCGCTGCCCCTGGACCAGCCGGACCGCAAGGCCACCTCGTTCATCACAAGCCACTTCTACCTGGACGATTTTGTGCAGTCCAGCGAGGACCCCAACCCGCAGCCTCTGCAGCACACGCCCCTGCAGGCAATTTCCGAGGAAGGCTTCCGCACTCCCGCAGAGGCCACGGACGAGGACGTGCGCCTTGCGCGGAGGTACCAAGGAGGAAACCGCTTCGGCGAGGACGACCTTGCAGGAGACCCGGAGGCCGACGCGCTGGCCAGCAACGGTCAGGGGCCGCCCTCCATCACGGGCCGTTTGCGCAGCGCTGCAGACGGCGCACAGGCGGCAGCGGACCTCGTAGGCGCAGGGGCCGCGGGGCTCGCAGCCGCGCAGGCCTTCCGCTCTCAGCTGCCCCAGGACGCAGCTGAGTACGTGCGCCTGAACGTGCTGCCCCGTCCGGGCCCGGCGCAGCCGCCTCCGCAGATCATAGGCCGGCCCAGTGACGTGGAGCGCCTTCTGGACGAGGCGGGGCAGCGCGCGCAGGAGGTGGAGCGTGGCGCGGAGGCAATAGAGGAGACGGCGGCCGTGGCAGCGGAGGAGGGCGAGGTGGCCGTTGCCGCCGAGGGCGTGGGCGGAGCCTTCGGGTACCTGGGGGGCCTGGCGGAAGGAGCGGCAGCACTGGCGCCCACCGCGGGCGAGGTTGCTGGAACGTTGGCCGGCGCGGCGGGAGTTGGCGCGGCGGCAACGGCGGGGCTGGCCGTGGGCATTGCGGGCGGCGCAGCCTACGGGCTGGCACGCGGCACGGGATGGGTCCTCGAGAACTCGCTCTTCCGGCCCCAGCAGGGCAGCGAGGACGCCGCCGTGCAGGACGTGCGGTCCGCCAACAACATGAACGACGCCACTCAGCCCCAGCACTTCACGCTGCGCTCAGGCAGCAGCACTTCAGGCAGCCCCGCAAGCAGCCGCGCCTCCTCGCAGTCCGGCTTCCGCGTGCAGGCGCAGTCCAACAACACGCCGCGCCCCTTCTCCTGGGGCCTGAACCCCGTGGCCCTGCCCCAGTCCCAGCCGAGCTCACGGGCGAGCTCCAGTTCCGGACGCCGGAGCCTGCCTCCACCCAGCTTTGACCAGCTGGCGCGAGACATTGAGGCTGCTTAAAAAAAAATAAAAACCCTCCTCCTCGGGGAGAGTTTTTTCTGCGCGGTTTTGCGCGGTTTTGCGCAAAAAAAACTATTCTTCTCGTCCGTATATAGATATACGGACTACAAGAATAGCTTGTTTTGCATGGTTTTGCGCCACAAAATGCTATTACTCCTGTCCGTATATCCATATACGGACGAGAGTAATAGCTTTTTTGCACGGTTTTGCGCCACAAAAACGCTATTCTTCCAGGCCGTACATCTATGTACACCCTAGAAGAAAAGTTTCCTTCGCCGTACGAGTCAAAATGCGTGTATATAAACAAGCATGGAGGTAGTCACCGCCGGAGCCCAGGATGAGCTGATGCAGAGCCTGGACTACAAGCTGAAAACAAGCAACACCAGCTACGTGACGGCGCGGCATGACGTGCAGTACTTCCCCAGCTCGCTGAGCTCCTTCACCCCCACAACCTCGCGGGTCTGCCGCATCCCGCTGACCAGCGGCACGTCCTTCATCGACCCCGAGTCCATCAAGATCGCCTTCCGCGTCAGGAACACGGTCGGCACCAACCCGCTGGCCCCGGCCACGCCCAACCCCGCCTGCTTCGTCCAGCGCGTCCAGGTCTTCGCCAACGGCCAGCGCTGCGACGACATCAACTACTACGGGCGCACCGTGGCCGTGCACGACCTGCTGAAGGGCAGAGAGTACAACCGCAACATGGCCATGGAGGGTTTCGACGAAGTGGACGACCCGCGCATCGCCCGCGCGGTGCACCAGGGCGGCTACGCGGACGTGCTGCTGCGCCCCACCATGGTGGGCATCCTGCGCTGCGGGAAGATGCTGCCGCCGCAGCTGAACCTGGTGATAGAAATTGTGTTTGCGGACGCCACCACTGCGCTGTGGTCCGAGAACGCCGGGGCGCACCCGGCGGGGGCCACGCTGAGCACCGACTTCGAGATCCAGAACGTCCGAGTTCTGGCCTCCCAGGTCGTCCTGGACTCTGCGCTGGTGGAGTCCTTCAACCGGGTGCTCCTCTCAGGCAGGTCCCTGGTGTTCAGCTACCCCACGGTGCACACGCAGCAGTCCAGCGTCCCGAACGGCGTGGCGGAGCACAACGTCACCGTGGCGCGCGCCTTCACGAAACTCATGGGCGCGGTTGTGACCTTTTGGGACAACGACGCGGGCTCCAAGATCCACCTGCTGGCCAACCCGGGGCAGGTCGTGGCCCCCATCGGCGCGGCGAGGCAGGAGGACAGCCTCCTGGAATCGCAGATGCAGCTGGGCAGCCTGCAGTACCCTCACAACCCCATGAAGGGAGCCTCGGAGCACTACCACTTCCTCTCCGTCCTCGCGGGCACCTACGACGACACGGTGCGCAACATCGACATCGGCCGCGTGGGCTACCTGCGCCACAGCTTCATTGCCGGCTTTCC